>OW796110.1:1224820-1824820 GCA_941860345.1 Chrysodeixis includens | reverse complement strand
GCTGTTTAATTAGAATAGGCTTGAGTGCCTCACGTCGTAACGTAAACATTATTGAAACTGTCATAAACGTTATTAAAACATTATAAGTATTTGCAAGAAATAAAATCTAATGTCATTACTAAAATGTAAATAAAATTACGTCTTTTTCGCTAACGTAGCTGGTTTAATTACTATTGATAAACTTTCAGGTAGGTATTTTTCTTAGTGCTTTGGCAGATTAGATTGAAAATCGTTTGATTATCTATGAGAAACTATATATACAATTTAGCATAATGCGTATTAACTTTACTTAAACTTGAAAGTTTATATCAAGAAGTTTTATCTCTTTATCATTTATTTAAGAATTTTATCTCTTAAAACATTAAATGTCATGGAGGTTACATGTTGCCCGCAAACAATATTCTTTCGTACATTTTCTACAGTTTGATGTTGAATGGGGACCCACTATCTCAATTCCATTTCGACAAGGACCTGAGGACCATTTCGTAACGGACCTTAGGTCCCTTATGTAAAGTCCGAGTGTATGTAGGTCTATTGCTTAAAGAGGATTAAAAAATTGTAGCGCGTTAAGTTGCGCAACGTATTGCGAATGTTCAAGCCATCGGCGGATTATGTGGGACGAAGCAGGGTTGTCACGGCCAAGATACTTAATGTTAAAATATGCAAGATCAGACTTTAATTAAAAGTCTGTAAATTAAAGAGAGATACTGTTTTGATAAATAAGTTAAATGTGTTGAATACTAATTAGGAGTTCCTTTGCGCTTTGCCTAAAAAGTTTTGGGTTTATCTGTATACCTAATTACCTATTTATTCCATTTAATTAGACAAAATATATTAAATTATAATAATATTAGTATTTCATATTACCGTTCATTTTAAGATATTCGTTTTTTATCATTTCATCGTCAAAACTTTAAAATCGCTCTCAATGTCAGGACTGACTAATAAAAAAAATACAATTAATAGACTATCTTCCAGTAGTCATATCTCATCAATAAAAACCTCCAACACGCATAAAAAGTAGGACACATACCTCTCATTCGAACACAGTCGGTTAAAAACACATTCAAAAATCCTCTCCGAAACTGTTGCGCGACAACCATAGGTCGTTCTACAAAGCTTAATCTAGATATATAGAAGTACTTTCACTTTTGCAATACTCTGCCTTCCGCCTTACTAAGTACGATCTGTGATGTATACGGAGATATATGTGAGCTTTAGTTGGATTTCGTAAGTCTACAGGGTGTACTAACACTTAGAGTAAGACTTGTCGTAAAAGCAAGATGGCGGTCTATACGTTGTAGAGCGGTGTCTCGCTTCAATAACTGCTATAGTCTTACTTAAAACGGTGTAATTTTGTTATTACATTATTTTAGAGAACATACGTAATTTATCAGCTTTTTAAAGATCTCATCTTAGTTTCGCAATTTATTGACTACATAACTCATTACAGAAAAAGATCTGTTTGTGAAAGCTAAGATGCTACGAACGTAGAATACTATTAAAACAAGATAGAGGACCGATGTTTTTTTTTTCTTAAACGACTCCCGCACTATTGTAATTAATTCTTGTGTCCTTTAATTCACATGAACAAAGACACTAAAACTCTGAACAAGTAATTCTGTGGAACGCACAAATTCTTGTCTTACGCCGACGCGGGGATCGAACCCACGCCACGTCGCGCACAGTGGTAATTGACTTATAGCAAACTATAGCAAATTTCCAGTTATACTCGTTATGAAGAGTGTGACATATATTCTCCAGTATATTTTTTAATAAGTTAAATTCTTCAATAGTTCGTCTATGACAGTATTATCTTAAAATAGACTGCTCAGGACAGATTAGACGTATTCTTTTAAAGTAGAGCTAATGGGGACAACTTCCTTTTTAACGAAGCTAGGTATTCCTTTGTTCCAGCAATTTTTATGGTCTTTACGAATTAGTCCTGTTAGTCATAGGTGAGATAGTTGAGTCTTTACCCGATTGCATCAGAAAGGATGGTTATGTTGTTGTGTTAGGAATTGTTATATTTAAAGATAAGGCTAATGTTGGTATTGTTCTGTAAATCGTTTTTAATAACATTTATCATCTTCTTTTTGTATAGCCACATAAACATCGGAATTTAAACATACACATAAACTAGAAAACAGTAACAAAAATTGCACAATCATTTACGCAAACCAAACTTTGTATTGTTATACCAAAAACGCATCATTTGTCAATTGTCATTCATACATCTATTCATGTCATATTTAGCAAAACAATAGGACATTTTGAAAACTCTTCGATTTAGATCATGGTCACAGTATGTGTGTGAATTCGGACAGTTACGTAAATATCCGTGTGGAGTTTGTCTTTTCAGAATTGCGTTGACATAAACAATTGGGTTTTCTTTTATATTAAACTTTGATGTAAGCGAGGCATACTTTGTCGATAAATTTAACTTTAAAACGTCGGTTAAAATCTTGATAAAAACTTTATTTGACTGTACGGATAGCCGAGTGGTATAGGTCATCACGCCAATTATCACGGTACGCGACGTGTCGCAGGTTCGATCCCTGCGTAAGATAAGAATTTGTGCGATCCACAAAAGCTCGTTCTGAGTCTCATCGCGAAAAAAAGGATCCAATTACTTCCTTTGCTAATTTTTCCCATATTCCTATTCCCATATAGGGAAGGAGCAGGCATTAATCACCACGCTTGCTCTCGTGTACATTTTAAAATCTGCACTAAAAGGTGCTAAAAGACTAGAAAATGTTACAAATTACAATAGAAAATGAATAGAAAACTTCAAATATACGGGAATGACATTCCTTATCGACAAATGACGTGACTGTGACTTGGTCAGTTCAATAAAATTCACAATTTGATTAGTATAAGCACTCGGTGACATGTAACTTGTCTACAGAGCTCTTACCAACGCTTATTGCAATATTATTACAATTGTGGAAGAGAGATGCCGATATTTACCGTGTAGTGCGCTGTCACGTTTCCACAACTACAATAATACTTTGACAGGTGGTAGTATATCTGTAGACCACAGATTAAACATAGTTGCAAAAGCTAGACATAAAACAAAACGTAAAGTCATGTAATAAAACATGTATGAAACTTCCAACTTTCTAGTAAATGGTAGAAAGTAGACATTGGCTGTTTGGTTTCCATTCTATTTACTTCTGTTTTCGCGTAATGATAGTTTCGTCAATATTGACTGTCAGTATTTAGATAACTAATTAGTTAGTGTTATGGATGACTAAATGGAGTTTATTTTATACACTTAAGGACAGTTAATTTTATACGAAATTACTAAATATGATAAATTGCTTATATCCTTGAGGAAAAATAGTTTTTGCCTAAATAAACTCAAACGCATAGTCAAAACAAAAATAAGCAAGTTGCTTAGAAAAGCACACTTACAAAATTGTGTTGAATCATGTGTTTATCACGTGTCTTACATAGTCTCACAATACAAGCTCTGTTTAGATTGAGACTAGAAGGCGTTGTGTGAAAGTCGTGGAATATTTACTTACCCATTAAATACTGTTAGATCTTAGGTTGCAAAGCACGATAAAATAGTTCCTTAGTTAAACCTTAGTTCTCTTCCAATACATTCTTACTTCAACCCATTTTACATCTTACCTTAACCTCAAAATACCACTTCACTTAAACCACCTCTTTCTTCCACAGACTTCCCCGGAATGTGCTTCGCGTCAACCCGCTGCGCTACCGTGGAGCCCGGTAACACCTGGGACCTGGCCCCGTTCTGCGGCCGCTCCACCTGCGTGGTCAGCGAGGACACCCCTCCACGTCTGCTAGAGCTGGTCGAGGACTGCGGCCCTCTGCCTCTGGCTAACCCTAAATGCAAGCTTGACACTGGTAAGTAACTACCAATTTGGCTGACTTGAATTGGAGCTGTGATAGCCTAGTGGTTTGACCGAAGGACTGACAAGTCAAAGGTCTCGTGATCGATCCTCATGGTGTGCACCGACTTTTCGAATGTTTTGTACGTTTTAGAAATAAATATCTCAGTTTTCGTGTTTCGGAAGGGACGTAAAAATGTGTGTCCTGCGCCTGATCTCTCTCCGGTCGTGTCGGATTGCCGTCCCATCGGGCTATGAGAGTAAAGGAACAGAGAGTGCACCTGTGTTAGCACACGCTTGTAACATTAGCCCCCATGGCCGTAATCGGTTAGGAGACAAAGTCTAGAAGAGGTTACCACATTTGAAGCTATGATAGCTTAGCAGTAAGACCACAGGATTCCTCAAATGACAAATCGAAGGACTCGAGTTCGATTTCGAGTTTTCGCATGTTGTGGGCGATTTATGAAGTAAATACCGTGTTTCGGTAAAATGCACATAAAAATCTCTCTCCGGTCGTATCGGATTGCCGTTCCATCGGGCTATGAGACCAAAGGAACAGAGAGTGCACCTGTGTTAGCTCACGCTTGTGCACTATATTATGTCCCGCATAGCTGGCTGGTGCCATAATAACACTAGCTCTATTGTAAGGAAAATAAGCCAATTACAATATTATTTAATTTAACATCTCAAAAGTCAAAATACTAATCTACAATTTTCCTACATTTTCAGACAAGACCAACAAGACAGCTCCCTTCCCTGGCTGCTGTCCAATCTTCACCTGCGAGGATGGAGTGACCCTGGAATACCCAGAACTGCCCACACCAGCCCCCGAAGCAGAGGCAGAGAAAAAAGAAGAAGAAAAGAAAGCTTAAATAAATAAAAACAAAAAAAACAGGGCATTTCACAACACTTGACAACCCTTACAATCGGGGAAATAAAGACTCGTGATTGGTCGACGATCACGTGATAATTTAAATACAGCAATCTGATTGGCTGTTCAAATTCTTAGTGATGGGAAAGTGGAATGCCCTAAATTTTTGCGTTTATAAAACGCGAATTGGTCTCAAAATATTCCTTAAAGATACCAAATTTTTTAGCGCTCTGTTGACCGATGTTTTGCCACGATGTTTTTTTTGTAAAATACTTTTTTTCTTGCCGCGCATGTAAAATGTGATTCGAAAGTTTTTATCAGATCGGTCATTCAGGGCATATTTTCGTGGTTTGCAAGCACAATACTGTGGGAATGAGTCACAAAAGAGTTCAAAAGCGAATATCTATTTCCTGTGTGTTTAAAAAAAAATACAAAAGAATAAAATAACTGTTAGTTTAGTCATTGTGACAATGGAAAGCGTTGTATTGAAATAAATGGAACGTTGTGATTGTACTTTACGCAGTTACGAAAAAAAATTACAAAAAAAAATCTTTAGATTTTTCAAAAAAAAAAAAACTTTTTTCGTATTTTTTTTTTTGGACTGCGTGTTTATGTTTTAGAAGTTTATCGGCTTTTTTACTTGAATACCTACCTAACTTTAATGTTTTGTGATATTGATAACATTAATATAAATAGAAAAGTTATTCAATAAAAAAAATACAAAATTTCTAAATTCTTGTTTTTCTTCAACCTTTTTTTACTTGAAACTAGAACAGGATTAACAGCTGATAGAAACAATACCTATGTTTATAAGTAGATAAGTATACTGTGTATCACACTAAATGTCTGGAGTCCACAGAGGTGTCCAGAAATGGAAAACATTATTGAGATTTTAGTGTCGTTGGATAGATGGTTGTTTGTTACTATTTTGTTACTATTCCATATGAAGTTATCTGACACCCTATATTAACACTAACTATAGAGGGTGTTTTTTTTGCAGCTGCAACCGAAATTCGGATACAAGGTTAAAGTCGCAGGCAACAGCTATAAGTACTTAGTGTCTTGTAAAATCAAAGAGCTGGGTTTTTTTTTAACTGTAAATTGCTATTTTGTTCTCCACAAACCATATATTACAAGATGTATAGGAAACCGGTCTGTCGAAGGGACGAAAGCAAATGCAGCGCCCCCTTTAGCAAGCACACGCTCTATAAACAAAGCAATGGGAGGATACCTACTCCGTAGTTCTGGCGCTTTTCGATAGATGGCGCTGTGCTTGTGACGTCATCTTTCTGAATGGCGGTGTTAAGATTTTCCGCGTCCGAACGACCTCCGCCGCGTGTTACATTGTAGTTATCGCTTCTCGGCCTTTTGGCTAAGATCAAAGTGTAGTATCTGTTCTTTTCAGCTTAATATCTGAAAGTTCCCTCACTGAGGGACCAGTATATTAAACTGATTTTTGTAAGCTGACGGGATGTTCGGGGCTCGCTCCACTCCCGTCACGGGTTGGCCCGGCATTGCAGTGCCGCCGGGATCGGCCCACATAATACTCTGAGACAAAACCAAACCCAAGGCGCAGTACGGGGGCAGTCCATTTTGTTCACTTGACAACAAGTGAATAAAGAGGACCATAAACCTTGAGAAAGTAACTGACGAAAGTCAGTGAAATTTGGGTACCGATTACTTATCTGTGTTTCTTACGATGAGAGTCTAATTCCCTTTGTAGGTATACATATAAGTATCTCACCGTTGATAGAAATATTAGAACTAGCCAGAAACCTTAATAATAGACGCACTATTAAATAACAGTAGGTTTCCTAAATAATGTTAGTATTATATCGCTTCCCAATTCGAACAATAACGTTAAGAGAATATTATAATGGAAGATTTGGGCCAAAACATTTTCTAGAAGTGAGACACGTATTAAGATGGCAAAAGCCTTGCTTGAGAAGGCCAGGTGGTCCCAACTATGTAGTCCCAAGGCTCTGTGAGAGACGGCGATGTTATCAAAATGCCTGGTAAAACAAATAGCAACTCTCAGTTAAGCAACGATACAGCTAATGAGATTTTTTGCAGGCGCTTGGTTCGCATCACAAGCAAAAAGGAATGGTTATTCCAATCTATTATAATGCATATTATTAGCTTGAATAGGTACTGGTATTAAAAATAAAAAAATAACCCCAAATGCTATTTAAAAAATAAATTGTATTTAATAAAGATCTCTTTTTACAATATAACAAACCTAGTCAAAATATATTTATATTAAAAATAATTTATATTACAATACTAGTACTTATTTAAAATATTTGTAAAAAATAACTGTTTTTATATAAAAATGCTAAGGCAACATTTTTTAATAAAATATCTGGTTGTATAACATTACGTAAGTATATCTACAATTTAAAAAAAATACAACAAATTCGAAATGGAACGCTTTATATGTCAACTGTCACTTATTTGATTTAATTATTAAAAGTTGATAAATTTTGCAGTTAAAAGTACACTAATAAATCATTCAAATTATCAAAAATATATACATATGTGCCCATTATGTAAATAAAGGAAATTACTTAATAAACAAAAATCAATTTTGTGCTTTTTGACAGCTTTAAATTTTAAAATGGCGGTTATTCTTGTGAACTCTTTTGAAATCACATAGTTATACAATATTAAAAAAATACCTTATTATTAAACTAAGCTAAATCAATTCGTTGATTTTTATGGCAAATATAAATAACAACTAAATCTAATTTATGTAATAATAAAAAGGAATGAAATTGTCTTTTCTTTCGTCATGTTTTGTACTTTTTTTTTGTTTCTTTAAAATTTAATGATAAAAACTTATACTTGAACTGTATTCATTTTACAGTAAAGTTATTTGATGAACACAAGTCAATTTATGTTTAATCAATGCTCATTTTTTTCAATATGAGAAGAGACCTTTGTCCACTTATGGATCAGTTATATTAACACTTAAATGTGCATAAACTCTGCCATAGTATAAAAATAACTCTACCAATTTGGAAAGTAAGTAGATAAATGACATAACTACAAACAATTGTTAAAATATTTGACAAATAATAATCAGGTGGCCACAAATTTGGCCGAGATATGAGACAACTTTACGTAAATACGTTTTATTTTCACAATTATTATGGTATAGTATGTTAATAGGCTGACTTTGGTTGATCTTAAGTCACAAAAATTATTATAATCCCGTGAAAATGTTCTACAGGAAATTAAAGTTGCTTAGTTTGGAACTAGATGGCGTTGTGGAATATATTTTTTTATTATTATCTTCTGTGGTCACTTGTTCCTAACTTGTCAAATATTTTACAACTGAATACCTAGGGTTCTGCCACCACCCTTTAAAACAGTGCTTCTAGAGTAATGGTCTGTGGAAGCGAAACGACACTAAGTATATGGCGTATAACGGCGTCTCTCTTCCACAACATCTTTAAAAGATGGTGGTAAAACGCCCTTAAATTAAACAATAAATTCTCTTATTTACAAATTACAATCTAAAGTATAGGAGATTCGTATCCGTAACATAAAATAATTATAACTAATGTCTATAACTTCTAAATAACAATTTAAATCAATATACAAAACATAAATCCATTCATAATCCCTGGTTTTAATTAATTAATTAAAATTTAAACTAATTTACAATAAAAGCTTTGTGCGTTTGCGAAAATATGTGGTCTCGAAAAACCAGTTATTAGTAAATAGTGCTACAAAGATCTTTTGGCACGCGGCCGAAATCGGAACTAATGCCATCACATATAAAAAACCATTTTTGCTTTTTAGAAACCACTATCTCAATTTTTAAAGTGGTAAAACATTATTTCTTATTGATTTTTATTCCACCGTGTGTTATGGGTGGTCCTTTAACAGATATAATTAAAAGTTATTAATTCTTATTAATATTAAATGCCCATTTCATAGGATTTTGGCAATTATTTGTACTAATAGGCCGAAAGCCAACCAAAAAAGAACTTCAATCCAAAAATCAGGAACTTTAAATATTTTGACATTAAATACCATTTGACTAAACGAACATACAAAAAAGAATAACATACAGTCGAATTACGAACCCCCTTTTTGAAGGTTTAAAGTAGAGCAATATTTTTACCCATCTCCATTTAAAAGAAAGCTACACGTTGAAAACTAACCTATATTCAAGAACAACACTACATTATCATGCTAACTCTGTCGCTGTCTAGAAGAATGACAGAGACAACAACATTTGTATAGTATAATTCCTGAATACGGACGTCGAGTTATCACTTATCAAAGTCTAACAATTAGTTTTTGAATGAGAACATCTTAGACAAAAAGTGACAATTAAATGACAGTTTAAAAAAACAGCAAAAGGTACTTAACATCAAAACAAATAACTGCCTCTCAGTTTCGGAAATAACGAATATCCCAAAGACAAAAAAAAACACAGATTAAAAATAACCTATAAATCATGACGTTTGGATTTTCAATTCGGTTTCAGTTGGGATCCTAACTTTGAGGGTCGCACAAGGTTTTTGTTTTCGCCGTGCAAAGGTGCAGAGCAGACATATGCCGGAGCCAATGAATGCTATGACACAAATTACTGTTAATCCAAGCTGTGCTGCGGCTGTCGAATATGTACCGTGGTAGACTAAAGATTTTAGACCTTCAGGCAATTCTTCTACACCCTGTGAATAAAATAAAGAAGTTCAATCAATTGAAAGAAAAATGTCATGCGGAGAAAAGAGAGTCACGTGGTAAGGAAGGTGCTGGACATGAATGTGGATGATATAGGGGACGAGGACGACCAAAGAAACGATGGATGGATTGTGTGATGATATGGATGCAAAGGGTGTTGCTTGCGAGATGACGTCAGATAGGAACGTGTGGAAGAGGAAGACATGCTGCACGGACCGCAAATAATAATTGGGATGAGGGCAGGGGAATGATGATGATGATGAATGAAAAGTGTCATTTGGGTATTTGACTGGCCTGTTGGTCTAGTGGTAAGTTGCCCTGACTGCTATACCAGAGATTGTCGATTACCACCCAGGACAAATGTTTGTGTGGTGAGCACGATCATTTATTCTGTGTCTGGGTGTAATTTATCTATTATATGTATATTATGTATGTATTTAGAAATATATTTGGAAAAAGAATACATGTTGCGCCGACCCCAAATAATAATTGGGATTTGGACAGGGGAATGATGATTTAGAAATATACTAAGTAGCTAGTATTCATAACACAAGCTACTTAGTATGCCTAACTTGAGACTAGATGGCGTTGTGTGAATGTTGAGTAATACTTATTTAAAAACTAATTAGTCCATCAGACAAATTCACAAAAATAAGAAGACAAGTATTTTTTCTTTTATCGTGTGTAGCGAAATTACGGGTCGAAGTACAGTTAGTTCTAAATATTATGTGTGTCTGTCTATGCTTACCATTTCAATCCAAGCCACGGGCAGTATGAGCCCCTGTCGGAGGTACTTCACGGAGGGGAACATGTCGCTCTTACGCACTTGGATGTTGATCTGGATGCTAAGAGATATACATCATTGTTAATTGTAATATATCTATAATATGTATGTATGTATGGCTTGTTGGTCTAGTAGCTAGTGGCCCTAAATGCTATACGAGAGGTTGTGGGTTCCATTCCCAGCTAGAATAAATGTTTGTGGGATGAACACGATTATTTGTTCAGTGTCTAGGTGTAATTTATCTAGAGTATGTATGTATTTAGAAATATATAAGTATGTTTATCGGTTACTCATAATACAAGCTCTGCTTAGTTTGAGACTAGATGCCGATGCACGTGAAAAGTCGTTGACTGTATTAATCATTTTCGTTGTCATTTCGCATTCGGTGCTAAATCCTTGTTTACAGGAGTTACAATAACTGACATAATATATGTGGTGGACAAGTCCCAAAAAGATATATTTTCTTTTCATAAAATTTTTGTATGCAAAATTAACAAAAATGCAAGAAGCGGACGAGGAGCGGATATATTGTGAGTAAGCCGTTAACATAATAATAATATGGCAATTGTAGTTACCTAGACTTCCCACTAAGCGCGATCCCGAGTGTGGGATGTACATCGATGTAGGAGTCGTGCTTCAGAGGGTCTGGCTGCAGGCCCAGCACGTCCTCCCGCAGCTGCGGGTCCGCCAGGTAGAAGTGCGGGAACGAGACCAGGGCGGGGGCTCCTGCGAGAAAGAGAGGATGAGAGGAGGTTAAAAATGTGCTTTGAGAAAGAAAGAGATGGTGAGAGTTTGTTAAACATGTGCTCTTGTCGGAAAATTCAGCTAGGATATGTAAATACTTTTAGATTAGGAATAGTACTTGATTCGCCACTTTTGTTCAAAGGAAACAAAAAAATCGTCCAAATAATATTTGTAGATCTTCTAAAAAGACTAGTGGTAATTTTAAAAGGTAAGCTATCGATATTTATACAGGTTGTTTATGCCATGCATATAAGCAGTTTTCAAAATCCATATTCTCCGTTTTGCTAAGCATTGTAAACGGGAAAAGGGAAAAAGGATGCTGACAGACTGGATGCAGAAGTTCTTGGCTTAAATAGGGAACAATGACACTGTTTTGTATGGCAAAATGATTTTGAATATATTTTTTATATATAGTTTTTATATTTTTTGTCTATCTGTGTTTTTGTTCCCGCTAATCTCTGAAATGTAATCTCGGTTTGGATGGGAATTTTATTTTAGATAAACTTTTTTTTTTACAGAAAATAATCGAATTAGCTGTTTTTGCTAATTTCCACGCCAACTTAGTCGCGGGCACAGTAGTGACTATATTATTATAAAGTTCTTCCTCACCCATAGTACAATCAGTGACGTTGATCACCCCCCTGGGAGGGCAGGTGGCGGTGTCTATCTCGCAGTAGCACTGGTTGTCGGGGTTGTGCGCGGGGTCGTCGAACACATCCAGGGGCATGCGGTAGCGATAGAGCTGGATGCCGTCAGCTATCTGGGGAGTAGAAAATAATTTTAACAAAACAAACCAGATTTCAACAACAACGGCTCTAAAACCTAAAACATAAACCGATATAATTACTTCAGCTAGATACTGATTGAAGTTGGTGCCAAACCAGCTAAGGGTTCCTCCTCTTTGAAGCCGGTTAAAAAGAATGTTAAACAATTGATTGCGCAAAATGGGTGTCAGAAGAAGGACGTCATTGAAAAAGCAGAACCAGAACGTACTGCGACATTCAGAGCAAGATTGGAAAGGGGCAATTTAGATTTGGAAAAGTAAATGTCAAAAGAGGAAGAGTTGGAAGTCAACAGACACCTTTGCCCGGTGATGGGATAGAAATGGCAAAAAGTCTTCGTGGATCTCAACTAACTGGATGTCTGAGATAAACCAGATTCTAGAAGGTGGTCTATACGCAATTTAAATGATGGTTAGGTACTCTTTTTAACCAATACTTTTTATTCTTCTTCTTCAATCAAACTTATTGGTTATGAATGACTTTTTTGTTTTATAATATTTTTCTATACTACCAGCTGTCATGGTATGGACATGTCATGCGGAGAAAAGAGGAACACGTGGTGAGGAAGGTGCTGGACATGAATGTGGAACGATGGATGGATTGTGTGAACGATAATATGGCTGCAAAGAGTGGTACTTGCGAGATGACGTCAGAAAGGAACGTGTAGAAGGCAGGGGAATGATGAATATTTTCCTATACTATTAGTAAGCAATGATCAATAAGTTCAGTTACTTTATTATTATAAGTTCACACGACCAACAACCTTGATTTTACTCAAGGTTAAAGACTTATTTGTAATCTATATTAACCACACGTACATGCGGTACGAGAATATACATACATATAGTATATATTCGTAATAAATTATCACTAGCTAACCAAACCGCCAAACACAACATGACGTGGCGTTTCTTTAAACGAATTGGACAAAATCACTTCACATGTTTCTAATTGTAAGCCCTTATCAGAATAGGGAATTAAATCATACATTACGAGTACAATGTACGATAGAAACTATGCTTAACAATAATATTACATTTAAAATGTATCTTATACAATGCTTGTCCTATACAATACCTAACCACATAAAACACAAAGAAAAAATAAAAATAAGCAAAAATATATACCTGCATATTTTTTTTTTAACAAAAAGAATAAAAATGTGCGAGTTTAGGACACCATTTTCACAAGTACATTGTTTAATTTACTGTTATAGGAGCGGCAACGTCGCCATTGACACTTACATACTTTATCTCTTACTTACAGCTTACGTGCTTTACATACAAATGATATTCTAAATTATGAAAACGAAAAATAATTCCTGTGGCTGGTCCACAGGTTTCCACACACATTCATCTCACATTCCAAAACTAAATAAATAAATATCTTGGGACACTATCCACACACGGCCATCTGATCCCAAGCTAAGCAAAGCTTGTGTTATGGTAATCAGACAGCTGATAAACATACTTAAATATTTTAGTACATATTATAGATAAATCACACCCAGACACAGAACAAATGATCGTGCTCATCACACAAACATTTGTCCTGTGTGGGAATCGAACCCACGACCTCCGGCTTAACAGTCAAGACCACTAACCACTAGACCAACAGGCCCGTCAAATAGTCTTTATTATTATTATTATACTTTATTGCACACACTAAAATACATTTAAAACATACAATTTGAAAAATTATGTACAAAGGCGAGCTTAACCCAGAGTAGGGTTCTCTAACAGCAAACCTTAGAGCGATCGAGAGATTCGATAGGGAAGGGTAAGTCATACGTGCGCAACAATACATTAATGAGGAAACATACCTATACCTATAACAAAGTTACACAATACATAAACATAATACATACAAATAAAATATATACATATATAAATACATACATATATATATATATGGTCATGTTGATAGTAAGTGTTCTTTAGTTCGTCTCCTGAAAACATCTAACGATGAGCTCTCGCGTATGGTGTGAGGGAGAGAATTCCAAAGCCTCACAGCACGAACAGTAAAGGATCCATCATAACGGCTCGAAGTATGAGGAGGGACACGAAGAAGAAGAGATGAAGAGGAGCGACAGGGTTTGCCTCTAGGAACGAGGAATTCAAAGCGTTCCCGAAGATAGCTTGGAGAATGGGGATTGTGGAGAAGAGAGTAGAGAAAAGAGAGAATGTGAGCGTCTCGACGTTTCCGAATAGGCAGCCACTTCAGCCGACTCCGAAATTCTGACACATGGTCGTATTTTCGGAGGCCGAAAATGAAGCGGATGCACAGATTCTGCAAACGTTCGAGTTTTTCAAGAAGTTCCTCAGTCGCATCAAGGAAGCAGATATCAGCATAATCTAATAGAGGGAGAAGAAGCGACTGAGCAAGAGTAATTTTTGTTGAAAAAGGCAGGAACTTCTGGAGACGTTTGAGTGACTGAAACGAGTAAAATACCCTCCTACTTACTTCTGCAATGTGTAGACCCCAGGACAGATGACAATCCATTAGGACACCCAAGTTCTTGACGTAAGAAGAGTACGATATGGCAACGTTATCGTATAAGACTGGTGGAGGAGACTGCAGTTTGTTAAGAAAATATCTGCCACCAATAATGAGAGCTTGCGATTTGGAAGGATTTACTAAGAGTCCGAAACTTTTAGCCCATTTACTTATGTTTCCAAGATCATTATTGATGGCATCAATTGCTTCAGGTAGCTCTTCGAGCTTACAGTGTTGATACAGCTGCAAGTCATCTGCATAGAGGTGGTAATTTGAAATAAGTAACTTAGTGATGGCGTTAATAAAAAAAAAAAAAAGAATTAAAGTTATTTATATTTACCTCTACATCCTTTTCAAACTTGAAGGGCAGTCTTCTGCAGAGGTTGGGATAGAAGACATACAGTGTGGTGTTCTTATCCAGTTGTGATGGCGGGAAAATGGAACCGTCCGATGCCTCGATACTGGAACATACAAAATGTTTATTTATTTTAAATGGACCAACCAAGAATACACTTTACATGCTAAAAAAAGAAAAAGGTACAAAATTCTTGTACTTCCTTAATTACTGGTCCACATCGTGCTTATACAATATAGTATTCTACACTACATATAATATATGCTTCTAATGTCGTGGTGGCCTTGCGGTTGTACGTATGGATTTGTATGCTTGAGATGCGGGTTCGATCCCCAGCCGAATCAAAGCACCAGTGTATTTTTTTCAAAGTTGTTTGTACTTTCTTAATGATTCTAAGACACCACTGCCAATTTACTGTCCACCAATGCCTTTTTACCGTGAGGAAACCTGGATTCTAACCAATGGCATTTGTCGTTTCTGACAGGCCACACTCGACTAACAAGTCAAAGACACATCACTTATCGAAAAGGAATGTCATTCCTATACATTTGAAATTTCCTATTCCACTCGAATAATTCGTCATTTTTATATTATTTGTTAGTCAGTGGTTTTTTGACCCATGACCTATTTAATTTTGAGCGAGATCTGACGAGTTTCTGGATTTATCTCTAAAATTCATAATTAAAAACAAGGGGTAACTCAGTCTGGTTATTACATTTGTGTAATCAATTATCAAACTTACGAGTTAAAAACGTGAATCCCAAGTTTGGTTCCAATGTTAATTATATTTGATTAAATGTAACCTTTAAAAATGAGATATGGAACATTAAGAGTTCTTATCTTAATTGTAACAGGAAGACTAACTTAATTAGCCGCGATAACAAATAAAGAGTATTGCAACAAGAAGGTTATATTGAAAAGTTGTTATTTATTGAAACTAGTACCTATTTTAAAGTTTTAATAATACTTTAAGACCTGATGCCTTAGCGCTAGCTTGTAAAGTAGTATAGAGCTACAAGGATCTTTTGGCACGTGGATGACATTAACATGACGGCGCTGGTGTGCATTCGGAAAAAGAATCAAATCAACTGTCTGTCAAAAGTGATGTTTTTTTTATATATGACGGCATTTGTTCCGATTTCGGCTACGCGATAAAATATCGAATAAGACCAGTTTTTTCTCTAAAAGAGTAAGAAAGTATATTTTTATATTTGGTCACGAGAAGCGCCCCAGCTTCGCACGGGTGCAATTCTGATGGACTATACCTACATATAAAACTTCTTGATGAAAAATTCTAACTATTAAAAACTGCACCAAAATCCATTGCGTAGTTTTAAAGATCTATACTTAGGGACACAGACGCAGGATGCGACTTACTTTTACACTATTTCATCAGTGGCCTCTAACATCTATGACAGATGATTGAAACAGCAGCCGTGTTAATATATTTGATTTTGACACTTGCGCTAGTGGCTAACAAGGCCTATACGGGAGCGACAACGCCGGTCGCAGAGTCTACAAAATATACTATTTAATAATATTGATATATCATCTCTATTTTATTAAAATACTTTTATATACACCGTGACTTTTAGGTCGTTTTAAAAAAGCCGCCCAGTTCATGTATCCAATGACTAGTAAACGTTTATAATAAAAAAATGTGTTTTTTTTAACATTTGAATGAATAAAAATATTATTCATTATTATGACACAAGGCAGTTTTACGAACACTCTGTAGTGAGCGCGGTCCGAACCTTGTGCCAAAGGGGCCGCGCGGGCGGCGCGGCGGCGTCTTATCACAGGTCATTCACCTTAGCGTAAAACAGCTGTCTTACTATTGCAATCATAATGTTTGCAGTAAGTATGTAGCATGTATCTTCAACAGTTTGATACGTAAACATTTTTAACAGGATGTTTCATATTTCCAATGTATTATTTATTTTTTTCATGCATATTATTTTAATTAATGATAAAAAAATTATATTCGCGCCTAGAGGTATTTTATGACGGATACATTGTGTGGACGACTTTTTTAAAACGACCTAAAAATCACGGTGTATATTTTTATTTAAGTTGAAACATATCCAAGGCGCTTGGTTATCTGTGACGATAACCTTTGGCAAGTAATACGCATTACAAAATATTGATAATAAGTTCTCATTGAGATGTAGCTGTCAATGACTTAAAGATTCCACTAACATGTGTACACGAAAACAAGAAAGTTAATATTGGCGTTGATTCGATGAAATAGTAATAAAAACTATTTTGTTGAAAAACAAAAGTGGATAACCATACCAACCTATATGCGTCCCACAGCTGGGTACAGGCCCCTTCCCATGTAGGGAAGGTTTGAGCATTGATCACCACGCTAGCTCACTGCGGATTGGTGATATATCATTGACTGCACGGATAGCCGACTGGTATAGGTCACCACGCCAATTACCACTGCGGGCTTGATCCCCGCGTAGGACATTAATTTGTACGTTCCACAAATGTTTGTTCTGAGTCTGGGTGTGTTTGTGCATGAGGATTGAATGTCTGTGTAACCCCCCGCGATACAAGGATTATATTGTTTACTGCGTGAGTCGCTAGTGGTAATTGGCGTAGTACCACTCGGCAATCCTCGTCATTACCTAACACTATGGTATAATATACCTACAGAATGAACCCTGTACCTCCGAATCCAGATGGTGACGAATCTATCGCTCCACCGTCGCTGGCTCCGTCAGACATCCAACCAACAGAGTTAACCAACAGTTTAACTGAACTAAACGTACACCGCAAGGACTGGTTTGAAGCGGCCCAAGATAGAAAACCCGTGGAATTACTTGAAACTAAACTAGACTAACTAAATAAACTAGCCTACATACGTCTTACTGCTGGGCACAGGCCTCTTCCCATATAAGGAAGGCTTGAGCATTGATCACCATGCTAGCCCACTACGGATTGGCGATTTCAGATTCCAGTATTTGGAATCCAGGTTTCCTCAAAATGTTTTCGTTCACCGAAAAAGTCACATAGGTACTTGCCTACGCTGGGGATTGAACTTGCACCTCGTGCATACAAATCCATACATAGAACCGCAAGGCCACCACGAGATGTGGACACTATAGTCTAGGAAAAAGTTGAACGTATCAACTAACCTGTTACACTCTGTCGTCCCCCAGTAGTTGAGATGGTCCTGTCCATCAAACTTCTGGATGATATTCATCTTATCCTTGTCATACTCTCCCGTGTTGATCGTAAACCGCTCGGAGACTGTTCCGTTTTTCTGTAATGTACAAGAAACTATCATTAATGGGCTTTTTGGTCTAGTGCTTAGTGGTCGTAACTGCTATACCGGAGGTCGTGGGTTCGATTTCCAGGACAAATGTTTGTGTGATGAGCACGATCGTTTGTTCTGTGTCTGGATGTAATTTATCTATAATACGTGTGTATTTAGAAATATATTAGTGTGTTTATCGGTTATCTAGTACTCAAAACACAATGCACACAGTTACTTAGTATGTTTAATTTGAGACTAGATGGCGTTGACTCCTTAAATATTGGAATTAAATGAAAAGGCTTGACTTGTAGTTCTATAAGAATAAAATAGTCATCCGTCCGTTTTAAAAAATAAAAAGAACTTTTTTTAAATTACGCAAAATTGTTATTGAACTAACTTCTGTGAGGCGGATTCATATTTGCTATCTGGATACCCCGACTAGTTTCTTTACCAACCGGAGTCCTTAGGCAAGAGCCGACTATGTAAATTGAAAACTGTTCGATCTAACAAATAACATAAACTTTGATCTTACCGTGACTAGAAGTCCAAACTTGTCGAATTTTAACTGTCCATTGAGACTTAAGAACGGCTTTGCCATATCAATGACGTTGTCATCATATCCCCATAGGAATCTAAACAAATAAAGGATAATTATAAAATCTTGACCGATTGTGGCCACGGCCGCGGCGGCCAGTGTTACTATGACACCAGCCAGCTACGCGGGACATATTATAGTGCACAAGCGTGTGCTAACACAGGTGCGCTCTCTGTTCCTTTACGACCGGAGAGGATCGTATCGGACGGTAATCCGATACGACTGGAGAGAGATCAGGCGCAGGACCCACAGTTCTATTGCCTTCTAAAACACGGTCCTATCGGATTGTCATCCCACAATATCGGCATGTCAACGTGAGAACAGAGAGTGCACCTCTATTTACACAAGTTAGTGCACAATAATATGTCCTGCTTTGACTGGTGACAGTGGCCGCCGTAGTCGAAATCTGATTTGAATAATCCAATACTAATAGCCCAAATCATTTCTATAATTTACAATAGTCTCATAGCTATCTTAGGCCGTCCATATCCGTTTCCCATAGAGCAGGGGTGGATAGCCCTTGGTAGATGCCGCATTCCATATTAGATGAAACGAGGCCATTACATGTTGGACCTGTGTCCCCGTGTAAGCCTTTAAAAATGACCGGGTTTCTAACCTTGAAGTTATCCCGTGAATTAAAAGAGATTTTAGTAACAATCTTACCTATGTACTGGCAGTCTCGTGAACGCATCGGGATGGTTGACAAAGTTCATACCAGAAGCGAGAGTCATCTGTGTGAAACTATTGATGTTCATGCTGACTACTTTAGAAATCACACCCTGAAACAAAAAAATACAAGTTTTTACTTAAAGTATGGATGCTATGAAAGTTGTACAAAAATCTGCGATGAAAATGCAATACAATATTGCACAACTTTTATACAACGCCATCTAGTATCAAACTAAGAATAGCTTGTGTTGAGTAGGTACTAGACAAATAATAATCACTTATTTATTTTTAACTGCAAACATATCATAGTTTGGCTGTTGCACGCGGCGTCGTCCACGTGAATATCGGTAGATGCAAAAACATTACCTTTCTTTGACCTAATCGGTTAAAAAGTAGCCTAAGTATTAATCCAGTGTTTCTTCTACCTGCGTACCAAGCTTTAATGCTAATACTTCCGTCGTTTCATCGTTAAGAGGTATCACACACACTCATACCTTTAACTTTACAATCGTGATCATTATCTTCCTGCCCTTACCCCATTTTACTTGGGGTCGTTGCCACCCCTATCAGACGTCACACTACCATTTACTCCTTTTTCATTTATATCGTTCCTACTTATACAATCCATCTATCTTTTCTTTGGCCTTCCCCTTCCTCACCATCCATCAATATTCACACTCATCACTCTCTTAGTCACATGAATCTCATCCCTCCTCATCACATGCCCTTACCAAGACAGACGATTTCCTTTCATTTTTTCTGTAACGGGTGCTACTTTTACTTAAACGTCGTGGTGGCCTTGCGGTTCTATGTATGGATTTGTATGCACGAGGTGCAAGTTCGATCCCCACCGCAGGTAATTACCAATGTGACTTTTTCAAAGTTATATGTACTTTCTTAATCATTCTAAGACTCTACTGACAAACGGTGAAAGAAAACATCGTGACAAAACCTGGATTCCAAATATTGGAATCTGAAATCGCCAATCCGCTGTGAGCTAGCGTGGTGAGGGAAGTGGCCTGTGCCCAGGAGTAGGACGTATATAGGCTGGTTTATTACTTAAACATTAAAATCTACAGTTTTCCCATGGCACAGACCTTCTACATACGTAGTCAACAGCTGATATAACGCCATAAAAATTGCTCATAACATATTCGAACAAAACAATGATAAGATAGTGGCTATATTGTATCATAGAAACTGTTATTATGTGATAGAACATTAGGGAAACTTGCTAATATGTAGGAAGTATGATAGTAGCTGTTGAATAATTGTGAATGTCAGTTATAGCAGCAAAAACGTTACCCCCATTATTCTTACGCTGTCGGTTTAAAAGCATCATGACTCCCATTTAAAGCTCTGTGATTGGTTGTAAGTTTTATAGTCAACCAACCACAGTCGTGATTATTTGATTTGGGGTCGGCGCAACACGTTTTTTTCCTCCTCCCCTATCAGACGTCACACTATGATTTACTTATTTTTCATTCATATCACCCCTTAAGACAATCTATCCATCTTTTCTTTAGCCTTCCCCTTCCTCTTCCTCTCCATCCGTCAACATTCATACTCATCACTCTCTTAGTCACTTGAGTCTCATCCCTCCTCATCACATGCCCATACCAAGACAAAAAAAGCTAGTAAGAGAATAAAGTAGTTTTTTTTATCTTTTTTTATTCTAAGGGCTTTTAGAGCAAAAGGCTATGTCAGCCCCATTGTAACCTAAACTTACATACCTATTACATTTTGACCTAGATATCTGAAAATATCTATCCGTAATTTAAATTTAACTATCACAAGTAGACATGAAAGACTGTGGGGTATCATTGTTGCAAAACCATTAAAATAGATATTATACTTACAAGTAAAGGTAAGTTCGGTACCGAGACTTGATCGAAGTGCGCGCCTTTACTCTTGTCCGGGAGGAACTGGAAGTGATTCCTCTCCTGGAAGCTCAGCTTATCTCCTTCAAAGCGTATATTAACTCTTTCCAATTGTTGACTGAAACAAAGAATATCATCATCATCATCTTTCTGCCCTTATTACATTTTACTTGGGGTCAGCGGTTTATTTAAAGTAGTATAAGAAGTAAAAGTTCGAACAAATCATTCTTATGTTTAAAAAACGACTCTAACGGATTGAGAAAAAAAAAATTTTGGTCTGACAGGCCAGGTTTATAGTAAACGCATACTTATTTTAACAAATATACTATTAAAAGGCTTTCTTTCAATGGTTCTTTTTGCACTTTAGGCAGTTTGGTTAAAAAACTCTTCAATCTCATTCAAACGTCTACGCCACAAAGTTAAGACATGTGTTTTTCTTTATACTGTCTTGGCCATATATTTAACATATCGCAAAAAAAAAAAACGCATTTGTAATGTTTACAAAGCATTTAAAAAGCCATTCATTGTTATTTAGCCACAATTCAATATCATATTTTGCAGACACATCAAAATAAATAGCTACTCGTGTATGTGTAGTATAACATGACACACGATATCATTTTCTAGGAAATAAACCTAATAGATAAATGTAATACGACGCGAAGATTAAATAAACAACGTAAACAGTAATGATCTGGATATAATTTGCGTTAAATTACATAGTTTGCGACTAAATTAACTTCAATATATTTATTACGGTGCAATGGATTAGAAAATAATATGAATTACTAGAAAAAAAAGTTGATGGTTATATTTTTTTATAATTCTCATTGGCAAGTAAAGTTCTTTTGGAAGTCTACGGGAAAGACCTTTGCCCAGCTGTGGGATGGGTAAAATTAATAAAAATACTAGTATAATAACTACCCAACATCGATTCAAATAGTAATTTCAGGCTTAAAGTAAAAACAAAGACTGTAAATTATTATTTCACTGCACGGATAGCTGAGTGGTATTGTAGTAGGTCACCATGCAAATTACCACTGTACGCGACGTGTCGCAGATTTGATCCCCGCGTAGGACAAGAATTTGTGCGTTTCACAAATGCTTGTTCTAAGTCTGGGTGTCTCTGTGCATGTGAATGGAACGTCTGTGAAACCCCCCGCGATACAAGGATTAAATTCCTTAGTGCAGGAGTCGTTTAAAAAAAATCATAACCATTGTGGCTTTTTGCTATATGTAGGTATACTCGCATCAGGGAATTTACCCTCTAAATACTAATGTAAGTACAAAATGGCGCCTAGAATCTAATCAGAGTCATTCCCCGCGCAATCTACCCGCCATCTTGACCACAGATAAAACAATCACGAATCAGCTGTCCATTGGACCCGTTTCATTCATTCATTAAAATAATATTATTCATGTTCTGATCAAAGTTCTTAGATTCGACGACGTATGTTTACGTCAAAATAATGAACGTAGGACGCAAAATCGTCATATTAATAAGATGAGGGTTTAGCCGATAACCTTACCAGACATAATACTTATTAATCAACAGATTTGAAGCTTAAAGGTAATTAGAATGACGTTAGTGTAACTGTATTCATCCGGGAAGTAGGAAAATCCTCGTGTTGTGTTAGTAAGAAACTTATTACCTATACGTCTCCTGACCGATTTCGGCCACGGCGGCTAGAGTTACTATGATACCAGCTAGCTACGCAGAAATTATTATAGTGCATAAGCGTGTGTGCAAACACAGGTGCACGCTCTTTTCATTTAATCTCATGGGATGCCAATCCGACACGACCGGAGAGAGATCAGACGCAGGCTCCACATTTCTGAATTAACGTCCCAATGAGACTGCATGTTTAATTTAAATGATTTAAAAGTAAAACCAAAATCTGACAGCCGAAATCGGAACATTCAGTCTCTGGGGCCCTGAAGACATTATCAAGACTTTGTCTCTACATTTCATATTAACATGACAGCTTAGAATAGCTTGAGACGTATAATCGACGTAAAATACTTACGTTGCAGTTCTAGCAATTATGAACATTAGTTTTTGGTATTTCCAAAAGTTTTCATTGCGTGAAAAAAACTTAAATGACCGCAGTATTTGTCGCAAAAAACGGCGCAAAAGAACCATATCTAATGTGAGTTTGCCAGACCAAGAAAAAGCAATTTATTGCAGTTTTTATGCAACATAATTGAGATATTTACCTAAGTTAAAAAAACTATACCTAAACACACTACACATAATTAACCTTTTAAATAATATCTACCATTACAATAATTATTAGTATTTACTTTTACAAGTAAAATGTTGAAGATGTAATCAAATTTGGGATGGACCGCTCCCAAAAACATAAGACATAATTATGTCATTAAAACGCGGGAAAACGAATAAAACAAAAATAGCCATCAATTTGACATTTGGCCATGACATCACAAGATGGCGGTTTACTGCGTTGCTCAAACGGTAATATTTTTGCCTCCCGTCGACCAATATCGCGTTTGTTGATTACAAATTTATTGCTCCTACAACTATCTCGTTTTTTGGATGTCTATATTGACGATAAGACCACGAATAACATTATATTGTGTTGTTATAGCTTTCACTTTGACTATTACTGAAATACGAGTATATTAAATTGATCTACATGTTAAAAACACAACTAAAAATACAGACGGTTGATCGGCTAAACTAGTTAAGTTCTTGTACACTAAACTATGGATAACAGGGGTTAAACCATCAGAGCATGCACAAGCGACCCCGTGACGATGGCTTAGGGGAAGAAGGGGCCCGGGGTGTTTTTAGTCAGTGGGAGTCCGACATATCCCCACGCCGTGCCCTCAGCGTGGGTTGAAGTCATTAGCGTTTCACCACGGAAAACAAAAACAAAACTGCCGCACCCACAACACCCGTGACCACAGTGCAATTCTACCGAAACGTCGGGAGAAAAGAAGTATCGAATTACATAGCAAATAAGACCCGTTTGTTGTCCGAAATATGTGTACAAGTCGCGCAAGTTTAAATACATTAATTGAACAATTATTTCACAGCTGAAATTGGAATCAAAACCAAAGACAGCTTAAGAAAACGCCAGTGTACAGATAACATTCCATTAACGCTGATCGAATCGCTCTCATGTCTCAATGAACTGACAAGTCAAATTCAAGACAAGTCAAAAATAAATGTCATTTCCATACATTTGAGCAGCCTATGCGAAAAATAACTTGGCTTGGCCTGTCTAGATCGCGTTGAATGTGAAAAGGAACCCCGTAGCCCCGGCCATAGGCAGATGAGGACGCTCCAGTGGTTTTAGCCGGTAAAAGTCCGGCACACACCCTTGTCAACCTCCTGACGAGGGCAGTCCATGAGGATTTCCACTGAGTCACAAAACAAAAGGCCTGTCTTTATGGACGAATATTGATTTTTATTCCATAAACTAGTGTTTTTTTATTGTATAATAAAAAGCCCTTGAATATGATATCGGGCGGAAATGATATCACGAGTTCGATGTCTGGTGGGTGCGTAGTTCAGAACTATTGTTTAATTATTATTTTATAATGTACTCGCAAAATGATCGGGAAAATTATTATTGTTAATTTTTAATTTGTTTTATTACTCGGTTTAACTGCAAAGGAATCAAACCACGTCCATACAAAATACTTTTATAGAACGCAAGTCTAACATGCTAAGGGCCTGGCCACAGCTTCTAGCGGTGCGGGGCGAGGTGCGGTGTGAGGCGCGGCGGGCGGTGCGGATTGCTGTGGTATGCCACAGCTCGACCAGTTGCGACCGCGGCGGCGTTAGCAGTGAACGTATTTAGAACAGCAACATTAAATAAAATGTTTTATTACGAATACAGGAATTTTTTTTGAATATACGAGGACAAGCGTAGAAACTTTTGATTATATACTCAGCCACATACATGAAGACTTAAAAGCTAAAGTTAATTTTAAGAAAATTGTTTCACCTCCAGAACAGCTGTTTCTAACTTTAAGGAAAGTACCTACATATGTAGATAAATGAAAGTATTAATTTGTTTATTACTAAGTATTTATTTATTTATCTTTTATTAATCACAGATTTTGCTTTTAATCCATTATTATATTATTATCCATTATCCATATCCATATTATCCATATTATCCATTATTATAAACGGTCAACGCGCGTTAAAAACAAAAGAATTTGTTTTGGTCGCGCGTTGGCTAGTCCGTCCACTTGATGCCGCCGCGCGCGCCGCTTTGAGCTGTGGCCGCCTCGATACTCTCTAGTACATTTGTTTCGTTCGCACACCGCGCCGCCCGCCGCCGCCGCGCACCGCGCGACTCAACCCGCGCCGCTAGCCGCGCCGCAGATCGCGCCGCCGCTAGCTGTGGCATACTTCGTACATTGTCTAGCGTTTGTTTTCGCCGCTCACCGCTAGCCGCGCCTCTCGCCGCGCCGCAATAGTGGCTGTGGCCAGGGGGTAAGGCCTTGTTTAGAAGCTTAATCTAAAATGGCATGTGTAATAAAAACATTAGATCCGAAAGTCAAATATCATAATTTTCCAACCTATTTACCATGTTTGGTAAATGGCACACATATCAAATTGGCACAGCAACCACAAATGGGTTAAATATATCTAATATCATAATGTATCTTTAAATGTAGAAATTTTTGTTTAGTATAAGTAGTTTCTGTCACACATTAGAATTATTTCTATACAATTTTGACATATTCAGAACGAGCCTATTAGGATAGCAATCCACACTACGTGTATTACATATTACAACAGTTTAGTATATAATAATATTATGTAAAATAATAATATTGCAACATAATTGAATGATTGCAAACAAAATTCTTAGCCACGGTTCACAGGCCACAAGAAAACAAAAAAACCTACCTTATCAATTACTTTTAAATGTTATCGAAAGACAAAACAACGCGTGATCATTTGTTTATAAAATAAAGCAATTAAACGGGCGTTTATTTCGAATATTCGTGAGTGTTCTTTGCCAATTTTAAAGACGAAAATATTGACTGCCAGACGTAACGGCGTAATGGCGCCCCAACGTGGGGCAGCTCACATGTGCGATTGTCAAAAATGATTCGTTATTGCTCGTTCTTTGTATGAAAAACTTTTATACCAGAGAATAAAGTATGGAGGTTGTATGTACTCGTATGATCTTCTGCGATATAGCTTTTTCTTTAGTATTTATAGCATAACTCTCTCATCTTTATTTGAAATGTCTATGATATTATCTACGATACAAGGATGAAATTTCTTAGCAAGTCTTTAATACGACTGCACGTGTAGCCGAGTGGTATAGGTCACTACGCCAATTACCACTGTACCCCCGCGAAGGACAATAATTCGTACGATCCACAGAGGCTAGTTCTGAGCCTGGGTGTGTTTGTGCATGTGACTTAAATGTCTATGAAACCCCCCGCGATACAAGGACTAAATTCCTTAGTGCGGGAGTCGTTTAAAAAAAAAGAAAATAATAATTTTAAAGACTGTCCATGTCTGTTCTTCCATGTGGATAGAGCAGGGATGGATGGCCCTTGATAGATGCACCATCGCATTTTACATTACAGTTCCGAACAAGGCCTCTGCATGTTGAACCTGTGTCCCCGTGTAAGCCTTTAAAAAGGACCGAGTTTCATCCCTTGAAGTTAGCCCGTGAATTAAAAGAGAATACTTACGCGTAAATATAAGGGCCGACCTCTTCCACTCTCAACTTCTCCTCCTCCCCCCGACTCACTCTCTCCCAGTTGGTGTAGTTGAAGAGGTGGACCTTCATTAAAGGCTGCACGTTTGGCCGCTTCCAGATCTTGTACGCTATCGAGTTGTTGCGGATTACCATGCTCTGGAGACAAAGAGAAGATAAAAAATAAAAACAGTAAGTACACGAAAATAATTTACCGTGCAGTTCCCGGTGCGAATAGGGCTGACCCATATCCACCAATGGGTGTCGTAAGAGGCGACTAAGGTATACTACGACCCGGTGCATACCACCTAGCACCTCGGGTCAACCTCCTGGTGGGGAGTAAACCACCAGCAACAGCATTCCCAAGGAGGGTTGGCGTCAGGCAGGCGGCCGGCCGTAAAAATATACAGCCAAAACCTCAGCAGCATGGATAAGACATGCTGCGCCGACCCCAAATAATAATAATTGGGATAAGGGCAGGGGAATGATGATATGACACGAAAAGAAAAATATGTCGGTGGTATATCTTTCGTACCTACGTGGTGTTACTGCTAGATTATTTTTGTGAAACGTCAAGTAAGACAGCGGTGACTGGACTACAGGGACTACCTGGGTGTGGTCTGTGCTGGGCCGTGAGGAGTATTCTTAGAAGGTGAACCCTGATGGCGAACGGACGGAAGCACAGAACTTTCCAATTTTCACAAAGTAATCTGTTTTCATCTTCCACATGTTGTTACAATTTGTTAAATTAATCATGTAATCGGAATAAATAATAATCAAGCGACGTAACGAAGATTTTATTTCTTCAAGATATTGTAAATGGCTGATGAAGGCCATTGGACTCTCCGCCAATACCTATCCCACCAGTTTTGCCGTCACTTGCGGTGGCTGATCGATCTGCTGACCTTGGTTTCCGTAGTCTCTTCCTCAAATATTTATTTATTTGGCACGATTCCTATTTTAAACTCATAGAAAATAGTAAATTTAAAGACAGCGTGTTGTTGGGGGGATTCTTGCGCCGTTTCTTCTCCCGTAGCGAAAGCACGGGAAAGGGTGGGCGATGGAGTGCTGCCTATATTTTTTATTATTTGACGTTCAAAAAGTGCTACATTGTAGCCTAATTTGAATAAATGACTGCACATATAACCGAGTGGTATAGTTACCACTGTGCACGACGCGGTTCGATTGCCGCGTTAGACAAAATTTGTGCAATCACCAAATGCTTGTTCCGAGTCTGGATTTCTTTGCGCACATGAATTGAAAGTCTGAAACCTCCCGCGACACGAGGAAATAGTTTTGATGTTATAATAATGAACTTTTGCTTTTTGTGCTAGGGGTCATTATTTATAATACGGACTAGCTTTTGCCCGCGGCTTCGCACGCGTTAAGAAGTATTATTGTTTAGCAAGTTGGTGTAAAGAATTAGGGCCTACAAAACTTCCTTGTACACAATATTCTTAACTACCTAATTTGTCATTTGGCGCTAAACCTATCAAGCTACTGGGAGAACTTACTCGTGAGCAAGCAACATAGAACTGTCCATGAGAGAAGCAATGTTCTCTCAAGTCAATACCCGCAAATTTGAGAGTTAGCCCCTGAGACTTGTTTATAGTCATGGCTAGTCAAAAATCTAAGAAGATTTCTACAAACATCCCCTATTTCATCCCCTTATGTGTGGAATTTATCAAAATCTTTCTTAGCGGATGCCTACGTTATAGTACCTATGTGCATGTAAAGTCTCAGCCCGATCGGTTTAATTTTGACAAAGTTTCATAAAAAAATTCATCCCCTATTTTATCCCCTTGGGGGTAGAATTTATCAAAATCTTTTCTTAGCGGATACCTACGTCATAACATCTACCTGCGTGCCAAATTTCAGCCCGATCCGTCCAGTAGTTCGGGCTGTGCGTTAATGCATTAATTTCGATCGAATTTGATTGTCATAAAAACGGTTCTAGTGAGTTAATCTTAAAAGATAGACATATACTGTTGCGGACATTTTTTTAGATCATTTCAATAGGAATAATTCTTACATACATATATTGTGTGTATCTTGAACCGTTTTCGCAGCGCACGCAACGGAAGCCCTCAAGGATGAACAATTTTCCCCTTTTTTTTTCACATTTTCGATTATTTCTTCGCTCCTAATAGTTGCAACATGATATTATATAGCCTAAAGCCTTCCTCGATAAATGGTCTATTCAACACAAAAATAATTTTTCGATTCGAACCAGTAGTTCCTGAGATTAGCGCGTTCAAACAAACAAACAAACAAACAAACAAACTCTTCAGCTTTATAATATTAGTATAGATAATACGGATGACGACCACCTTTTTGTTAATATTTGTCATATTTCGTTATTTTTCCCGCAAACACGAATTATCCAAAGTAGAATTAGATTTGATTTTAACTTTATTATACCTAGCCGTCATCCTATTTACTATAATGCCGCTTTTGAATAAGATCATCACACACATACATTTATTATTAAAAAATACAACCTTTTTACAAGCTTTTTCGAAACACGTCTACCAAAAAAAAATGTCACAAAGGCTAAAAACATAAACAAATGACTTGTACAATTACTATAACAACTTTTTTCAAACTGCAAATTATATAAAAAAAACTGGCCAAGTGCGAGTCGGACTCGCGCACGAAAGATTCCGTACTATCATCGTTTTTAATGTTGAGCAAAAAAATGCGATTAAACACGTTTATTGTTTTTAGACCCCCTTGACATTTTTTTTTATTTTTAGTACCTAACCTATCTGTCGTTATAGCGGCAACGGATATACATCATTTGTGAAAATTTCAGCTTTCCAGCTATCTCGGTTTATAAGATACAGCCTGGACACAAAAACAGACAGCGGAGGCTTAGCAATAAGATTCCGTTTTACCCTTTGGGTTCGGAATCCAAAAAAATATGACTTGTACAATTATTTAACAACTTTTTTACACAACTTACTGTGACAATACTCTACAAAAAGTGTTTTTCTTTCAGATATACTATAGTAAAATAAAAGGAGAAAAAACTATACAAAGCTTACGTAGGCAATTATCAATTGTTATAATACTCACAGATAGAATGGCGTCGTTGATCGTATTGGTAAAACAAAAGAAGATCGTGCCGATCATACTCAAGACGAAGGTTGTAGAGAGCAGCAGGAGTACTGTGGACAAATAAGGATATAATAGAACAGAAATATAGTTTCAGAGGCCTATTATGATATCTTAAAGTATAACGAAAGTACATGAGGCGAGAAATGTTGCGGAGCCGCGAAATTCTGGTCTCAGCGGAGATGATGACAATTAATACATTGTGAAGCTGTGATAGCTTAGTGGCAAGACCGTAGGACTGCTAAGTCAGAGGTTTTGAGTTCAATGGCACCGAATTTTCTAATGTTGTGTGCGTTTAAGAAATAAATATCACAGCTTCCGTGTTTCGGAAGACACGTAAAAATGTAGGTCCTGCGCCTGATCTCTCTCCGGTGGTGTCAGATTGCCATCCCATCGGGCTATGAGAGTAAAGGAACAGAGAGTGCACCTGTGTTAGCACATGCTTGTGCACTATAATATGTCCTGCGTAGCTGGCTGGTGTCATAGTTACACTGGCTGCCGTGGCCAAAATCGGTCAGGAGACATTATTATTAGTATCTTACTGGTCTATTGGTCTAGTGGTTAGTGGCCCTGACTGCTATACCAGAGGTCGTGGGTTACATCTCCACCCAGGACAAATGTTTGTGTGAGGAGCATGATCATTAATTTGTTCTTTAATATGTATTTAGAATTTTTCACCGGGGGATTTCAGCTGACAATGTTGAGTAGGGAATCAGACCAAATTCCAATTCCGTGATATAAAAAATTGTAATGACAATAAACTACGAAGTTCAGTCAGTTATTTATAAAACTTTATCTTACCTTAAGATATTCTTACATCACACTAATATTACAAAGTTGAAGGCTGTGTGTAGTCTGTGTATGCTACCTTTTTTAGCTCATAAGGCAGTCGAAACCGAGGATAAAGGTTAGCACTTCATAAAAAAAAATATTAACATAAATAATTAACGTAATACTCATAATAATATCTTTAAATGACTTTATTAACACATTTGAAGGGCCATTTTATATAAACATAACAATGTATATTATAATTTGTTAAGTAACGTGTTTGTACGAAACGTTTCTAGGTTACACGTCCTAAACACGATATGTAGGTTAATATACTATTTACAAACATTGTACATAATTATCTAAATAGTAATTAGAATAACAATACTTCGCGATTTCGTTTAATTCATGTTAAATTAAAGTGTGATTCAAAGTCAAGTTATTAAATTTGAAAGCCCTTTTTTTGTTTCGAGCTGAAACTCTAATGATTACAACCCACACCGAGGGCACGGCGTGGGGATATGTCGGACTCTCACAGACTAAAAACACCCCGAGCCCGTTCTACTGCCTAAGCCAGAGTCACGGGTTCGCTCGCGCGAAAAAAATTGATGTCCCATTTAAATTTAGTATTGTGGATGTACAAATATGTGTTTATATGTTATTTAGGCATATGTACTTCCTTATATTAATTTATTTCATTATTTATCCTTTAACTTATCTCTAAATTACACACCTACTTCTTGTTTCGACTAGTAGAGCATCGTTAGGCGTTAAGTCCGCCATTGTACTATACTTTGTAGATGTATATTTTTGTATTTGTGTTAATAAATATGTCGGAGAGGTGGCATATGTCGGAGAGGTGGTATATGTCGAAGAGTTCGTATACCTATTCAACCTGCGTGGTGTAACGCCGATGCCAGTGACAATAATTATGATGATTATCTGTGGAACGTCAAGTATGACAGTTGGAGTCTAGCGACTGAATTACTTGGGTGTGGTCTGTACTGCGGAGCCGTGGAGTCTTGGAAGATGCACCCAGAAGGCGAACGGACAGAAGTGCAGAACTCGCCAGCGTTTCACAATATAATCTGTTATCATCTTCCACGTGTTTGTAAAACCAATCATGTAATTGTAATAAACGATAATCAAGCGATGTAACGAAGACTTTATTTCAACAAGACATTCAATATGGCTGATGAAGACTATCTAAACGCTCTGCCAATACATATCCTGTCCGTCTCATCCTACAAATAAATACTAACATTTTTTTGACAATATTTGGACTGGCCTGTTGATCTAGTGGTTATAAGTGGCGCTGACTGCTATGCCAAAGGTCGTGGGTTCGATTCCCACCCAGGACAAATGTTTGTATGATGACAAGATAATTAGTTCTGTATACAATGTGTATGTATTTCAAAATATCTAAGTTTGTTTGTCAGTTGTCTAGTACTCACGACACATAACTATCGTATACTTAATTTGAGACTAGATAGCCTTATGTGAATGTTGAGAAAACAAATGATATTACAGTCTTTCAATAATAGAGAAACATGTTTTTAGTAGTATTATATATTTGTATAGATTTCAGTAATATTTACAGAACTTTGCCTTTAAATAAAAAAAAAATTCAAACACAGGAGAGATTTTGTATTTGCCAATCTCGTGGTTTAAAAAATAAGCCCAAATAAAAACGGTATCAGATTAATTGTGACCTTAAGTATACTCCTTATCGCCTCTGTTTATACAAAATTGTTTAATTTTGACAATACACCGTTATCTACCCTTTTGTATTTAACTTAGTAACAATTAATCAATTAATATTCAATTAAATTGAAATACTTGATACCGATGTCCTCTTGAGCATTGCGGTCAATACCTAGACGATTAATTGTTTTAACTAAAATGTATTATATTGATAAACATAAGATTTTAATTCAGGTTCGAAATACTCGTTAAAATTTTATGAGTTTGCAATAGGACATTGTAAAGTTAAAAGGCCTAGATAATTTTACATCTATACTAATATTATAAAGCTGAAGAGTTTGTTTGTTTGTTTGTTTGTTTGAACGCGCTAATCTCAGGAACTACTGGTTGGAATCGAAAAATTCTTTTTGTGTTGAATAGACCATTTATCGAGGAAGGCTTTAGGCTATATAATATCACGTTGCAACTATTAGGAGCGAAGAAATAATGGTAAATGTGTAAAAAACGGGGAAAATTTTTCATTCTTGAGGGCTTCTGTTGCGTGCGCTGCGAAAACGGTTCAAGATACACACAATATATGTATGTAAGAATTATTCCTATTGAAATGATCTAAAAAAATGTCCGAGACAGTATATGTCTATCTTTTAAGATTAACTCACTAGAACCGTTTTTATAGTAATCAAATTCGATCGAAATTAATGCATCAACGCACAGCCCAAACTACCGAACGGATCGGGCTGAAATTTGGCATGCAGGTAGATGTTATGACGTAGGTACCCGCTAAGAAAGGATTTTGATAAATTCTACCCCCAAGGGGATAAAATAGGGGATGAAATTTTTTATGAAACTTTGTCAAAATTAAACCGATCGGGCTGAGACTTTACATGCACATAGGTACCATAATGTAGGCATCCGCTAAGAAAGATTTTGATAAACTCCACACCTAAGGGGATGAAATAGGGGATGGTGGTAGAAATCTTCTTATATTTATGACTAGCCATGACTATAAACAAGTCTCAGGGGCAAACTCTCAAATTTGCGGGTATTGACTTGAGAGAACATTGCTTCTCTCATGGCAGTTCTATGTTGCTTGCTCACGAGTAAGTTCTCCCAGTAGCTTGATAGGTTTAGCGCCAAATGACAAATTAGTTAAGAATATTGTGTACAAGGAAGTTTTGTAGGCCCTAATTTTTACACTAACTTGCTAAACAATAATACTTCTTAACGCGTGCGAAGCCGCGGGCAAAAGCTAGTCTTACTATAAAAAAAATCAAATGTATAAGGATGACATTCCTTGTCGACGCGTGATGTGACTGTGACTTGTCAGTTCAATACATTGGAGCGATTCGTCAGCGTTAGCGTGAGGAGACATGTTACTTGTCTACAGACCAAAAAAAAAAACTTATAGGTATATGGTATTTGTCTCACTTTGAACCAGGTAAATTTTAAAGTCCCATATTGGGCTGGATTTTCAATCAATGCCTTCAATTTTTTTTGTATAGTTAGCATATTTATTTAGCTTCAATTTTGTAAAACATTAATTTCTCATTTTCTCTTTAGTTTCGGCGTAAAACAGGTTTTTCTGAAAAAATATTTTTGGTTCAATGAGTACCACCGGTGGTACACATTTAACCAGGGTATGGTCCACATTGAGCCACCTTAATAACTATGTCTTCTAGATCAATTTATAAGGTAAATACTTTGTAATAATAAAAATCAGTCTTATATTTATTAAAATGACTTAAAATCGTATGATCCTTTAATTGGATAATTAGCCAAATCGGGTTCCAAAGACATCCGGAGTTTCATGGCACCTGATCAGTGCAGATTAACACTTAGGCTTGGCCTCAAGCATGTTGGCGGTCGAATGCCCCATCTACAATCGTTTTAATAACAAATTAAAACAATTGTAGAAAAAAAACTCATTTAACGACTTGGATGTACACAATAAACCATGGTTCAATGTGTAACACCCTCAGGTGGTTCACTGTGAGACACACCACGTTTGATGGCTAATCTCAAAAATTTATCGGCATACCAATCTCTTAAAAACTTGAATTGTAGCGCTTTTAATTGCTAAATAACCGTAGAATACAGTGTACATATAAATAAATTGATATTATTTAAATGAAAAAAGCTAAAAAAGAATGAAATTGGAAAAAAATATTTACTTTTTGAGTCAATTTGCTTTCAAATGCTCCTCACACAACCACTTGGCACACGATATCCACGCAAACTAGTGGGCAGTAATGGATCGTAAATACCTCTCTTTCACTCATATTAGCGCGGTTTAGCAACGTGGCGTTTTCGAGATTCGGCGGTGGTTCAATGTAGCTGCCTGGTTCACTGTGAGACACCCGACCCTACTTGTTTATAGTAAATACCACCCAGACACAGAACAAGTACTAACGATCACACAAATTTTCGTCTTGAGAATCGAACCCACGACCTCCGGTTTACCAGTCAAAGTCCCTAACCAAGCACTAGGTCAACAGTTTAGTCAAATATTCAAAATATTAATTTAGAAATTCAAAAACTTGACGTAAGCTAATTTAATATAATTATTACTAAATCTATATTTCCTTGAGAAATTAAAAATTCAGAACGAGTTTTTGTTGTAAATATTACCTGTTTAGTTGTTTACCTGCGTTATATGTAGGTATATGTGACATTTCATTTTAAAATTTTGTGGTTAAAAACAAATTCTAATAAATTATCTTAATTTTAATTACATTATTTTTACCGAATTTTAAACGAATGAGTCCCAAGGTTTTTAGCGTAACTATGAGAAACAGACTCAAATTGTTTTGTAAAAACAAATAAATAACTGTAATTCCGAAATCATTATATTTTTTGTAATAAAAAAAGACTGTTATTAAAACTACGCAAGTATTTGACTTGTCAGAGTCGCGTAGAGCATGCGCAAGCGATCCCGCGACTCTGGCTTTAGCAATAGATGAGACCCAGGGCGCTGCGGAAGAGTTACCGCTCGCCCGGCACTCAAAGGGCTCCAGGAGGAACATAATGGGTTGTAGTCAGTAACAGTCTGACACTCCCTCCCACTGCACACACAGCGGGCGGGGGCATTTGATGATTTCCCACGAAAAAAAAAAAAGGGGAATATTCTAGACACATTAAGTGATCATTTTCTAGATCGAAAATATTCCACTAAGTCAGATATTTTCCATGGCATGCACTTAATAATCTATGATTACTTCAATTATCAAAGATATGTCATTAAAATAGGACCGTGTACATCGGTCTGACAGCCGTGAAAAAACCTTGATCATGACTTAACCTTGAAACTAAGAGAGAACTGACGGATATCCGAGTCAATTAGCACTGTCACGTCAATTAGCACTGTACGCGACGTGTCGCGGGCTCGATCCCCGCGTAGGACAAGAATTTGTGCGATCCACAAAGGCTTGTTCTGAGTCTGGGTGTCTTTGTGCATGTGAATTGAATGTCTGTGAAGCCCCCCGCGATAAAAAAGATACTATATTAGAATTTAGTTAAAACGCCTCGGTAAGCGTAGTGTAAGACGTGGGAAAGAAAGGGAAAGGCACGGTGGAGTGATGATTTGCGCAAGACGGCTGGTAGGAGCTGGATGCGAGTGGCTGAAAACAGATCTCAGTGGCGTGCCTTTGAAAAGAGACAGTGACCCCTTAGTTTGTTTAGAAATTTCTTCTCAGAGTAGTCAGTTAGGAAATGTCGAATCTAGGGAGCTCGAAATATTTATAAGACATGTAAAAGTGATATGATTATCCTACTTACAAAATAAATCATTTCATTTCAAAAGTCATATTGGCCACACTTGAACCTCAAGCCTACTACGACACATCAAAAACAAATATTTTTACAAGGCTGTATAGTAAAGAGCTAAAAAAATATCATTTTTGATTGAAACACGCTAGTAATTTGCCGCTAGCTAATTAATCTTAATTAAAGACGGAAGAGTTTATTATGATTGATAGATCGTGTCAAAAGTTGTTGTTTTATCATCTTTGTTTTTAGGTCGCTGCACTTTAACCGACATTTAGGGATGTTTAGTTTAATATTAAACTACGTAGACTAGGTAATAGTTTAACCCCGGTTTTTGGAAATCTGATCAATTGAACCTGCTCACAAATCAACTGATCGCGACTATGATTGGTTGACATGATTTTACTGTTACAATCTTTTTTAATTCACAGGATAACTTCAGAAGAAAGTCGGTCCTTTTTAGGAACTTACCGGGGGTTCAAATTGGTAAAGAAGAAATTTGGGGGAAAACCTGGATTTAGAATATTAGAATCTGATCGCAGTGAGCTAGCGTGATGATTAATGCTCAAACATTTCCTGTATGGGAAGAGGCCTGTGCCCAGCAATGGGACGTACACATATAGGTTAATATTACTTTATAAATATAGGTGATTTTTATCTGTTACTTGCGAGATGACGTCAGATAGGAACTTGTGGAAGAAGAAGACATGCTGCGCCGACCCCAAATAATAATTGGGATAAGGGCAGGGGAATGATGATGATGACGGGTGTTTTTTATGCGTGATTAAAATTCACTGGTGTTTTTTTTTGTCGACTTTTGTGATTTATGCTAGAAAACATCCTACTATCGGTTAAGCGTAATAATAGTCCACTGTGTAATATTTGTATTATTTCCTATTTTTTACACAATTATGGTCAGAACACAAGGCTGAACATAATATTGAATATTATTTAGCAAACTATTTGACGTATATTGGAAGCAAATATATGATAATGTACTGTTTATCTACAATGTGAGATACTTCGAACAATGGTTCCGATTCTAAGGTTATCACATATATGTTTATAAACTATTTTTATTAGGTTACAAAATAACGTCTAATATTGTTAGAGAAAACGATAAACACAGAAAAACACAGTCTATTGCAACAAGGATCTTTTGGCACGTGGATGACATTAAAATGAGGGCGCTGGTGTGCATATTCGCAACAAGAATCAAAAGTGATGGTTTTTCAAGGTTTTTCATATACTAGCGACCCGAACGGGTGAAATACTGGTGTATTATGCGTATAAAACTTCTTCTTGAATCACTATCTATTAAAAAAACGTCTCAAATTCAGTTGCGTAGTTTTAAAGATTTAAGCGCACTAAATACAAAAAGCGACAGCGTGTTTATTTTATAGTATACCTACAACAAATTATACAACGTGTAACGGAAATAACGCACATCCACAGACACCCCAAAAAGAATATCCTTTTTTATCCACAATTAATGTATTGAAACATTTTTATCATTTTCTTAGATATTTTTTTTTATTACATATTGTCAGAATAATTTGTACAAATAATTGGCAAAACGCGTGGGCGCCCTATTGCTCAATACGTTACTTATAGCCTATAGCCTTATAGCCTTATTGCATCGACTTTAGGCTCATTTTCGTTTACTTCGAGTGCTTTATGAAAATAGTGTCTACAATTTAATTATTTCTAAATATTTTTTTGGTAAAAAAAAATATTTATTTTTATTAATGAAATGGATTCTGTTATCGATTCTGAACAAAGTAGTTTCAGGATGTGCGTTAATTATGTTACACGGTGTATAAGAAAAACCTTCTTCGAGAACCACTCTATAAATTGGTGAAAATAGCATGAAAATTGGTGGGGTTTATTAATTTATTGCGAACTGACAGACACGGCGGAGGACTTAGTTTTATAATATGTAGTGATGGCATTAGTACCGATTTTAGCCGCATGCCTGAAAAGTGTGGTATAGTTCGATCCCCGCGTAGGTCAAGAATTTGTGCGATCCATAAATGCTTGTTCTGAGTCTGGGTGTCTTTTTGCATGTGAATTGAATGTCTGCGAAACCCCCTGTGACACAAGGATCAAGATTTTTAATGCGGGAGTCGTTAAAAAAACATCTCTAAGAGTTCTATCTTTTTATACGTCAATTTAGACCAAGTTTTAAACCAAACGCGTCCATTTAATGACTTTCTTACATACGTTAGTGTATCGATATCACTAAGACACGTGGTACGGGTCAAAGATCACTTTAATCAGATCTACGACAGTTTTACAATACTGTAACCTATTTCCTTAACTGTTCGCTACACGTTTACTTTAATGTGTCTATTCTATTTAACTTCAATCTTGTATAGATAGCGGGTAAGCAGTGATGTAGCTTTGGGTATTTGTAAGAGAAAATAAATTGATATTTAGCCAAATTAATCCGTCAGATAGATTTATACAAATGCTTGTTTTCAGTCTGGATGTCTTTGTGCATGTGAATTAAATACCTGTGAAACCACCGTCGTTATTAATCGAAATTGGATACATTTTTCTTAACAAATTAATAAAGATTTATTAGCGCGATGAAAGAAAATTGTATTTTTTTCAATCTATATGCCAGATAATGCAGTTTTTAAGGTTATCTACCTCAAAAGAGAAGGCCTTTGCCAAAAGGCACGCTGAACTCAGAGACATACTCTAAACAAGGAAAGCACATCTTCCACAGTAATTAGTTTAGGATAAAGGGCTTATTGATTGTTTGATTGACCTAAAAAGGTACCCTTATATATCATTTTGTTGCCCGTCTGTCTATCAAGACTCTCTTTCTAAAGATCGCGTGGAGGAATCAAGGAGCAAGCTGGAATTTATTTATATTAGGTAATTTCCACAACTGCAATAATGTCACTTTAAACGATGGTAGTCGATCTGTTTGTCCCCATTAGCTGTTGTTGATTCAACGTCTTACGCGTACATTATTATACTTTTTAATTACTAAAGTAAACTCCATTGTGTACACAACAAATCAACCTAATTAACTATCTGGGATGCTCAAACTACAAGAAGTATATTAACTTGTATATTAATTTAAATTGTATATTTTGTACATTATACATTACATATTGTATGTATAATGTAAAAATAAAACCATTGACAGGCCTGTCAAAAATGTTTTTTGACAGGCCTGTTGGTCTAGTGGTTAGTGACCCTGACTGTTATACCGGAGTTCGATCCCCACCCAGGACAAATGTGTGTGTGATGAACATGATCATTTATTCTGTGTCTGGGTGTAATTTATCTATAAAATGTATGTATTTAGAAGCTACTTAGTATGCTTAACTTGAGACTAGATGGCGTTGTGTGAATGTTAAGGAAGGTTTATTTATTTATCTTCTACCAGCTTTTCCCGTAACTACGCACTTGCGAATGTCTATTATAGCTGCAAAAACATTACCCTTCTCTCGCCAGAGAGCTAGGGGCTAGACTTTTTTATCTACTACGCCTAGTAGGTAAAAAAACCTGGGTGGTAAGCCAAGGTGTCAGCTCCCTCTACATATATCAAATTCTATTAAAGTTGACCGAGCTGTTTAAGCGTGAAAGAATTACAAATATCCTTATATCAACACAAACTTTCACGTTTATAATATTAGTTAGATTTATACTTTGTTTCTACTAGGTGACTCTAGCAGTATTTTCAAGTTAGTATAGCCTATCACACTCATAAATATTGTACTATTCTATTGGTACAAGAATTTCCAAAATCGCTTCAGTAGATCCTAAGATTACTCCCTACAACGACATAGACTCACGAACTTAACTTCTTAAAATAATATTTGGTATAGAACCGTTCTTAATGATATTCATTGAATAACAATATGCAAATATTTAAAGTTTTTTAAATAACTTTGTAAATAAAACATTAAAAGGTCAAACATCTTTAAGTACTCTTACTTGGTGTCGTTTTTTTAGATTTAAATTAACTAATTCCGGTTTATTTAATAATGTATAAGTATCTACTTTTATGTAATCAAAGTGGAAGCCATATTGATTTATAAATAGTATTAATACCATTCATAACGTTTGTAAAAATAGACAACAGTATAGGAAAATATAGTAATCTAAGAAATCATTCAAAATACATCTCAAATAGATTCCAAATATTTTTTGAAAAAGTATTTTTTTTTTTTCGGATTCGAACCTAAAACTTATTATATACAAATCCGAATCTCAAATCTTTTAACCACAAGACCATCGCGACTTTTATACATACTGTACATACATAGACTATTCATACTCTATCTTTTTTTCTTAAATTAAATACTCAAAAATTAAATAATACTTACAGCAATAATACCGTTTCTCCGGTTGTTTCCCCCAGCACAAAACAGACCACTGTTTTTTTACTCCGGAACATGATAATTGCCCTCTGCAGCCAGCACATCCATGGAGGTTTGTCAAAATAGTATCTTCCCTAATTAAAATTTTCCCCACTCCATTCCTAGGGGTAATTATAACCATTTTTTCTTCCTCCTTTGGCAACATTGGGGCTGTCGACATTGACTTGTCTAAATTTTGATGCTCCATTTTTACACGATATTTTTTTAACGCGATTTTAATATTAGTTCATAGTTTTTGGGAGCGCGCGTCCGTTTCGCTCGGCGTTCGAAACACAACTGATGTTTGCTAGGTCATTGCGGGTTATCTCGTGTTTTTTTTTACGATTTTAATAGGTTATCTATAGTTTAGACTCCATTTTCGATGTGATTTTTAATGGAACGTTTCTCTTTGTGTTGTTTTTGTACTTTGAGGCAGTTTTGCGGGGTTTTAAGAGTAATTGTTGATGTTATTGTGTTTTTTTGGTTGATAAAGCTTCTTATTGAGTATAATAGGCAATGTTAGAATATAATTAACATTTTTAACGACTGTACAATGCGTTGGATAGTTTTTTTTTTATTTACTTATACGATTGTAAAACTATCACTATAGGTAGGTACTCAATAAAACAAATAATACAAAGCAAATCTACAATTTAAGATGATTATTTAATTCGAGCGAGCGTTAAAATCCGAAAATAAGGTATCTACTATAAAAATAAAAAAGTGAGTTACTGAGAATATTATTAAGCAGGTTATACATATTAAACATATACTATTTTTAAGATGTAAATTAGTTTCTATTTTTGAATTTGACAATTGTTGTTTTTTCTACAGAAACTATTAAAGATATTGCATATAAATGTATTAGGGGAAATCCCCTTTTTGAGTGACCTGGGAACAAATCGAATAATGTCTTACATTATGAAATTACAAAACTAAGGTATTCACTATGGTTTTAAAAATCAAAAATATATGGTATTTTTAATAATCAATTTGAAAGATATTAAAAAGACAAGTGCTGATGTGTAGAGACTGCTGTGTTTTTTTTTTTCGGAAATAAAAGTAAATATAAATTTTATAAAAAATCTGAAAACAACATTGTTTGTTATTTTCTCGACTTTCATTTTTATCTCTTACTATTTTTGTTTTGTTATAAATAGATAAGTTTTAACATGGTTAGATTAGTTTATTGACCGGTGATAAATAAAGATGAAAACAGTGTCAAGAAGGTAGGTATACCCCAAAAATTAGGTAGGACGTTAGGTATATACCTACATAACATATAAATAAATATTCCACGCCTGTCACACAAACATTTGTCTTGGGTGGGGATCGAACCCACAACCTCCGGTATAGCAGTCAAGGCCACTAACCACCAGACCAACAGGCCTGTCAATTATAACTATATGTATTAGGTCGTAGGTTCAATTCCCAGCGCGCCCTGCTCGTTTTAAATTCATGTGTGTATTATAAAGTAATTACCACTTGCTGTAGCCGATTTCAAAAAAGATAGAAGTTATAGGATGGATGCACGCAAGAGACGGAAAAGAATAGCATAAACAAAGAGAGGCTTATGCCCAGCAGTGGGTTATTTAGGGTTGATGGTGATGATAAATGGTAAAGGAAAACATCGTGAGGGAAACGACACACCAAAGATTTTTTCAAGGGTGTTTTTCCACGTCAGAGACCTTTTTGTGGTAAGGCGGGGGAAACACCCACCTCCTCGGGGGAGGAAGTGGGAAGTATCAAACTCATACTGACTAAACCTGAACCGCCGTGCAACGTCTCCCGCGTTTGGTCGGTGTGCGGCAATCGCAGTTCATCTTGTGTGATGAACTGCGATTGCCGCACACCGACCTATAAAGGAGGCCTAGGAACATATCTATAAAGAAGTATCATTTCCACTGATCGGAATAGTAAACTACCTGCAGTGTCACGTTTTCGAGGCACGATTGGAAAAATATTAGCTAATTTTTGGAACACTAGCTTTCTACCGCGAGGATTAATTTCGGTTCTAGCTGCAAAGACATATCCCCACTCTCGTACATTAGGTCAAAAAAGTCAATGTGTTAAGCCAGTGTGCCCACTAAGTATACGTGGTAGTTTGCGTTGAGTTTCCGTGGTCCTTGGTATAAGAGAAGGGTGATAAATTCCGATGATTTTAGCTGATAAGATTCTGGCGCGCCTCTTTAAGGTGAAGAAAGTCCATAATTCCCAGGGTTAGAAACCGGAATACTAGCTAACTCCACACCTACCCATTTTCATGAAAACTTATCTAGCCGTTTGAGCGTGAAAGAGTTACAAAAATTCAACCTTCGTGTTTATATTATAAGTAGAATATTCCAGATTTTTCTAAGATATGGGTCAAATATATTGCGAATCTTATATAAGAGACTCAGGCGCAGGAAATAACAATTGAAGATAGGGTTGTCAACATTTAGAAGAAATAAATTGAAATTACATAGGTAGATCTGAGAAGAATGTATCAGTACCTATTTTAGAAAAGAAAACATGTTGCTACGGATCATGTTTTTTTCATGGATAGAGGGATTCAAGACGTATATTTATGCTTTTAATTCTTAAGCATTGCACCTTTACGAAATGAAAAATCAGTAGATGGCGGGATGAGTTTGATACATTTGCACAAAACTGGCCCCAGTTAGCCATAGACCGGTATAGGTGGAAGGAGGGAAGGGAGGCCTTTGCCCTGCAGTGGGACACTAACGGCTAATAATAATAATAACAGGTCCTGACAGTAACGGCAACAGCCACTAGTGTTACTATGACACCAGCCAGCTACGCGGGACATATTATAGTGCACAAGCGTGTGCTAACACAGGTGCACTCTCTGTTCCTTTACTCTCATAGCGCGATGAGATGAGACGGCAATCTGACACGACCGGAGAGAGATCAGACGCAGGACCGATATTTTAGCGTGTCTTCCTAAACACGGACACAGGGATATTAATTTCTAAAATACACTCAAAAATCAAAAAGTCGGTGCGTGTCGTGGAGATCGAACTCGAGACCATTGACTTGGAAGTCCTGGTCTTACCAGAACGTATGTGCAAAACACTAACAAACGGTGAGACTTCGTGAGAAAAACTTGATTCCAAATATTTCAATACTCATTTTGGGTCGCTGAGCCAACGGAGTAAGTAAGTAAATATTTCAATCCGAAATCGCCAATCCGAAGTGAGCTAGCGTGGTGATCAATGCTCAAACCTGCCCTAGGTATACAAGCGGATATTATTATTATTTGAATACTATTTTATAACATTTTATTTGCCAACCCTTATTGAAGGTGTTAAATCGTAATCCCGGTGTGATTGTGACTCAGAGCAATGACCGGTGTTTGCTTTATCAACGAATGTACGTGAATCAATAAAAACAACACTTTCAAGACTCTTTGTGTTATATTTAAAAACTATGTTTTATAAGTCGTAAAAGTTTAAAAACAAATATTTTTTTGCATGTTATCTTCTCGTGTACAGAACTAAAAAATCTTTTTGCACGTAGATGACATTAACATGAGAGCGTTGGTGTGCATATTCTCCATAAGAATGACATTTTGGAACCGCGCAACTAGAGTCAGTAAAGTTTTGAAAGTGCGTGAGAAGACCTACTTGAAATAAAAAACTCTTGATTTTAATTTTTCGCAACAAGAATCACCTCAACTGTCTGTCAAAAGAAATGGCTTCCCACGTATGATAGCTTTAGCTCCAATTTCGGCCACGTGTCAAAAGATCCTTGTACAATGTTACAAGGATTTTTGGCACTTTTTTCTTATCCTACGCGGGGATCAAGTCGGACTAGTAATAAGTGTTTGCGTTTGCTAATGTAGTAAGAAATAGTCGGCACAAATATAAATTGAAGATTCCTCAACAAAGAATACAATTATATTCTAAAAACGTGTTTTGTATGGCGATACACATATATAATAAATTACCTACAATTTTTAAAGAAATGAACATTGCTATGTTTAAAAATAAATTATTTAAGTTCTTATTAAGCAAATGTTACTATTCGATAAGTGATTTTCTAAATGAAAAACCAGACTGGAAATTTTAAGTTTTGTTTATTTTATGTTCTGTTATGTGTAATTTTTTGTAGTTCTTTAGTGGTCTAGTATATTGAAATGTTATGTTATACATTTTGGTTTATTTGTAACTGTTGATATTGTTTTTGTTAAATTTATAGTTTATAAGTGTACCTATAATATTTTTACTCAAATATTTGTACGCCGGAAACGGCAGAATATTATGGAACAAAATTTTCTGTAACAACTTTCCTGTACCATATTCCTACAAATAAAGATATTCTATTCTATTCTTTAACGTTACTCAATTACATACCTAGTCTTTCTTCTCCATATGATACGTTGAACCTGAAGTTAGGATTTTCTCAATACCCAATTCTTTATTAGCATTCCATATGTTATACAGATGGTACATTGTATGGTCTAGAATCAATATGGACCCTATAGGGTACAGCTAAGCTAAGCTAAGCCTTTGAAGTGACACCATACCCTAAAATAATCCTAATTCTGCTTCATGTGCCTTATTTCCTCCTGATGTTTTCCGTCACCGTTTTGTGTCCGGATATAAAGAATAGCACCACCCCATATCCTCCACTGGGTGTCGTAAAAGGCGACTAATGGACCTTAAGACCCAGTGCACTGTACCAAGCACCTTGGGTCACCCGAATGGTGGCGGGTAAACAACCAACAATCGCATTGCCAAAGAGGGTTAGTGTCAGGCAGGCGGCCCACTATAAAACCATAGCCAAAACCATTAGCAACATGTTTAGAAAAAAACATGTTGCGCCGACCCCAAGTAAAATGGGATAAGGGTAGGAAGATGATGATGTTTTCCGTCACCGTTTTCAGCAAGTGATAATTACTTTGTAATACGCACATGAATTCAAAAACACATTAACGCGTGCCGGGACTTGATCTTACGACCTTTGCATTGGCAGTCTAACAGTCATACCACTAAGCTATCACTGCTTCTCTATATGGCTTTAAAACAATACATTAATACTAAATTCATCTTATTCATCAAATTCCCTTGTCACAATGTTAGTTACCGTACTCCTCCAAAATGGCTGGACCGATTCTCTTGAAATTTTGTAATGCATTCAGTATTTTTTTTTTCTTGCAAACGGAGTCGCGGGCAACAGCTAGTATGCCTATAAAATAACATGATGTTTACAAAGCGTCAAAAAATATGTTGTCATCTCTGTCAATGGCGGGAAATGTGCCCAGGGGACTGGTGGCATTACCACGCTGAATGGCAATACCAATTCTTTATATGCAGTGTCTACGTGCAATGTGGTACTGACTACCTAGACAGATGCTTACTATTATTTAAAAAACATTGTATTCTGCCATTGCCCTGTATGTATATTTACGAAATTTCTATTTTTTTGTGTACAAAGACCCTGATCTTTTTATTAGAAAAAAAACTGTAACTAATAGAAATAGTAGATTTCCTAACAAGCTATTTGTACGGAGCACAACGCACGACTCTGATTCATAATAAATGGCTATCAAAATTTATTACAAGTTTCCAAACAACTCAACCTAACATCTTTCAAAGGGAAATTATAAGTTTTTTATTAATAAATGTTATTGCAGTACTAAAGAATTACTTGATGACAAGAGATGTTTTTTTATTTTTTTTTCTCTTTATTTTAAGGACTTTATCGCTTAGCGATAACGTCACCCTGTAACATCACCTTAAAAATTTACTTACTACAACCACAAGGTAGGTAAGGGTTGTTTAGAGATAGAATAGTGCACAATTATAAGTTCATAATAAGAACTACACTGATTCGGTAGAATGTGTATTTAACACCTATTGTAACTACTTTCTGAAATATATTTTTTTTTCATCTTTCTTTCTTTAATTAATGAAATTACTCTTTAATTAATGAAATTACTAAATAAATGCCCATGTCACCCCATTAGTAAAGGTCGAGAACACATCTTGTTATGATTGCGTGACAGACAAACCGACAGTGATTAGATAAAGGTTCGGAAGTAGTCCCTTTCGGTCGCATGTCAGGGATGTTTGATTAACTAATATATAGTCAACATGTGTCGAAATAAATAAAACTATGACTAGACAGTTAGCGTAGCGGTAAACAGACCAGGGTGTGATTTTTTTATATAAATATGACGCCCGCATTAAGGAATTTAATCCTTGTATCGTGGCGTGTTTCACAGATATTCAGTTCACAAGCACAATTACACCCAGTCTCAGAACAAGCATTTGGGATCACACAAATTCTTGTCTGCCGCGGGGATCGAACATGCGACACGTTGCGCACAGTGTTATTTGGCATAGTGACCTATACCATGGCTATCCGGGTAGTCAATGGATCCGTGCAGATTTGGCTTTTATGAGGCTGGCGGAATCCTCATTGACACCCACCTCTTCTGGGGAGGAAGTGGGTAGTGTCAGACTCTTACTGACTAAACCTGAACCGCCATGCAACGTCTCCCTCGTTTGCTCGATGCGTGGAAATCCATAGCAATTCATCACACATCGACCACAGTCAGACCAGAGAAACTACTACCGGGTCCTATTAATATTTTAGGTTGTTTACAAGAGACGCCGCTCTACGCCTTGTAGTGCGCTGTCTCGCTTCCACAACTGTAATAATATCACTTTAAGAGGTGATGGAAGGCTGCTTGGTCAGTCCCATGCACAAGAACTGGCTTAGTTCAACATGCACTTTGTCTAAATACTTACTAGTTTTTGTTAAAAATGACGTCTAAGAAACACAAGCCTAATGATATCATTATTTATTCTTTAATACTTGATGTCTTGAAATCCAGCTAAGTACAGGAAATGACAGACAAATTCATAGGTATGCTATTAAACATAGAGTCGGTAATCGTGAGATGCAAAATCTGTAGATATGTGTATTATTAAGTAAGAGAGAAGATTGATCACGTTGGAAACAGTTTTAAAATACAGGTTAATTTTTGCATGTGCATTTTTTTGTGTTTGAATACTTGAACGCTTTTGTGTGTAATAATAAGAGCCAATCAGTTCCCAGCGCATCTGCTTTCAGATTTCTTCCAGCCATATGTGAATAAGTTTGCCGGTTCGGCCGATGCCAAGCGTCTACGATTCGGTCTGTGTAAAAAGAAAAAAGCGAGTCCTTAGGTTTGAAACTGCGCTACACCCAGTCACAAGCACCTATTACCTTGGCTGGAGGCTAAATTTCAGTCTCGCGAACGAAAAAGAAACATTTTGAGAAGCTTTCAAACAACAAAAATGTTTTTTTTTTGCCAGAGAACCCTTTTTCTTGCCGTTTTTTTAGTTAATGGTAGACAACCTTTCATCAAAGAAACGATGGATGGATTGTGTGAAAGATGATATGGCTGCAAAGAGTGTTTCTTGCGAGATGACGTCAGATAGGAACGTGTAGAAGAAGACATGCTGCGCCGACGTCAAATAATAATTGGGATGAGGGAAGGGCAACGATGATGGTAAAAATCCCTTCATGCAGTTTACCTCGCTTTTCGCCTTGTTTTTTAGCAGTTTATAATAATACGCAAAAACAAAAAACTTCTCGGAAATGATTTCTATTGGGTTGCACAGCGTTATAGAGAAGATAATGATGTGTATATGTGTCGCCCTTTCGCGACCTCTTATAGATAAGAGCAATTTGTAATGTCTGAGGAATCAGTACTAGATATTAAAATGTGCCAGTTTCACTTGGATAGTGTGGGAAAACGACTGTCGAAATTATGAATAATATTTGGTAATGCCTAACGTCTATCTGCTGGGCACAGACCTCATTATTTTCATGATTGAAAGATTAAGGTTGGATAAGTAGCCTTAATTACCCTTCGGTCTACGACATATTACAAATATTATAAGAAAAATAAACAAAATATGAAATCATAGAAATACCTACACAATTCATTGTAGATAAGTAGCAAGTAGGGAATTCCAATTAACAATTGGACGTTTAACTAAAAATATCTAATTAGTCAGACGATTTCCGAAAAATATTAGATACTTACGTATTTGTTCTTTTATCAAGTCAATAACAAAATGCGAAGATAAAACGCATCAAAGATGGTGAATCGCTTGCAAGTGGGGGCTAGTTATGTCCGGTAAATCCAGCCAGATCAACTCCCTCCAGAAGCGCAGAAGTTTCCTGAGATGTCCAAGCATCTGCAAGGGAACTCGGTGTACCGAGAGCTTAAGCCCGATAGCTTCGTGTGCAATGTATTCCAGGATGACTCACGTAAGAAAAGCCATTGGCCACCGCGATTACCACCCACAAAAACGGGCTGTTGGGTTGGGTGGCGGTGATGGGTACTCCGGTAATTACTTACGTTACAATAAGGGTGTATTTTCACCAGAGATGTGCTGTCTATGCTTTGAGAATGTTAAAACTAAGCTACGAAACTGACCGTTTTACCGGTGTGAGTAAGATGTGCTATGTAGATGCGCAGCCGCTAAGTAGCTGCGCGACGAAGGATCGCGGCTCGAGCTATGCGACGAAGGGCCCCTCTGGATGGACATAAACTTGCGAGGTCATTTCTGTGGACACAACGGAGGTACATTGGACCATTTCATTATATTTGGTAGGTACATTGATCGAGCTAACCGATCTTATTACTTTCATCGCTCTAGCTAAGGGGGCCCCGCTAGATATAAACACATACATACGCTCTGAAAATTTAGACAAACTGAAATGTCCATTTTGAGTGGGCAAAAATACATATCCAGTTGATAAATTATTTCAGATTTTAGTAATCGACCTTCCGATTATCGTTGTGAACTTATACCATCTTCCTAAAGTGACATTTGTACTACGATGCTACGCTGAGCAAATAGAACAATATGGTTCACTGGGTTTACTGCCACTTAATTAAAGGAGTTGGAGGTGTAAGTTGATATGGGTTTAATTAAAAATAAGTTAAGATAAAAAGAAAACAGAATTAGGTAAATAAAATGTTTATTTCATCTAAATTTTTATAATAGGTTATTCACTTTCTTCTTGATTTTCCAAGGCGACTTCGAATCCTGCAAAAAAGTAATGTATTGGTTAATATTATGAAAAAAATAATGTTTTTTAATAAATGTTGTCGTTCTTCAGACAGAATATCAAAAGGGAACAATGTTTTCATCAGGTGTGTATCATTGCGAGCTAGGTGTGTCATCACTCATCATATAGAAATATAATTAGCATTTTTGGTTGAATAAAATAATATTAACTGAAAATGGTGAGAAAATACAGATAAGCAATAATTTCGTTGAAAAAGGAAAACGAATGTCTCAATTTAACCTGAAAGACCGCAAAATATATAAGAAAAAAAAAATGGTAAAACATTCCTTTAAGTAAGATACGCATTTTGAATTATTCAACCAAAAACGAAGTTAAAACAAAATAACGAAATAAGTTACTATGCTCACCTTTTAGTTAAGAATTGCAGTGCTGTTCCTTTCCAATGGCTGCAAAGGGTGTTGCTTGTGAGATGACGTCAGATAGGAAAGTGTGGAAGAAGAAACATGCTGCGTCGACCCCAAATAGTAATAATTGGGATAAGGGCAGGGGAATGATGATGATGAGTGCTGTTCCTTTCCATTGATCGATCTTCATTCGGCAGCCGGAAATCAGTCCAGTTTGGTCTTCTACGCCTTTGTCAGTAAAGATACAATTTGATAGCGTACCTAGACAAATACTGGGAAAATGGTTTAGGACCAATTTTACATACATACATACATTAAAGTCACGCCTCTTTCCCTTGGGGGTAGACAGAGATCACATCTTTCCATTTGCTAAGATCCTGGCATACCACTTAAGCTTCATCCACACTCATCAACTCATCAATCGCTTCATACACCAATTTTCTTTCAAAGTCAAAATTTTAAAATTGCTTAGAATTGAAATTTTTGAAATGCAAACAGATAAGGAAAAGAATATAAAATACCAATTTTCAACTTAAATACCTGAAAAATAACAACCAAAATCTGTAAAGGAAAAAACGTGAAATAAAACGCGTGAATCAGATTTACACGTATATTAACTTAAACGCTCTCCTGTACGGGAGGCTCGTAGCCCTCAGGGCGCTCCGACTTGTCGCCGGCCTCGCCCCTCTTGCCACTGCCACCTTCCCCGTGCAACTCCATGAGCTTGGAAATCTCGAAGCGGGGCCTCTTCAGTACCTTAACCTGTTATAAAGTTGTTTCTAGTCAGTGAATAGTTAATACTGAATGGTGGGTAATAAATGTAGTTGTACTTCAGACAGAATATCAAAAGGGAACAATGTTTTCATCAGGTGTGTATCATTGCGAGCTAGGTGTGTCATCATATAGAAATTTATAAAATTTTTTGGATAAGAGAAATATCAAAAACGTTCAATGTAAGCAAAAAATGGATTGGAGTTGAACTTCCATAACATCCAAGAGTGCAATAAGAGACTAGTTCATATATATTTTTCTCAAACTTTTTTCACTTCTATTTTTTTTTACATAAACAAAAGCTTTAGTTATTATATTCCACTTATCCAAAACATTATACATTAGTAGACATTTAAAACATAAAAGGTATTTTAATAACATTGTTTTTGACAAAAATAAACTCAGAAGCAGCAAACTAACAAGAGCTAAGCTTTAGTAAAAATCTGCAATTCCTTATTAGTATTTTTTACTTATAATAAATCTATGCAACATTCCTCTTTGACAAGAAACATGGCTTTGAATTATCAATACAATACATTATAGCAATTAAACAGCATTCAGAGAACTGAAACTTGTTTACAGACAGGGTCTTTGATTACAAACTAACAAACTACTAAAATATAAAATACCTTTTACATAACAAATGCTTGTTACAATACTATATGTTATATGATCTTACCTTCCTAATGCAGACATCACGGAGTGGGTAGATACCGTGGCAGGCCTTCTCAATGTCCTTAGCGATCGAGTCCGGGATCAGCTTGTTGACAACCTCACGGAGCTCAGAGTTGGTCACATCACGGGTGATGATCTCGCACATCTTCTTTCTGATGGCACGGACCTGGTTGTACAATATAAATGTTAGTGTTTCTAGTTACAAATCCTTCAGTTTTAACAGTAAAAACAGTGAAAATTAAACATGATCTCAACTATTACTGTAATTTTAGTTGTAAGATAACTAAAACTTAAGTAAATCAACAACACAAAATACTCAATTTGGATAAGTCTTTAAACTACTTAGTGTCTTTGTTTCGGACTCAAGATTCGTTGATAACAACAAGACTTAACTTTATTTATTGTGGGATTATACGGAATAAGAACATCAGTTTTTATGGGAATATGTAGCGAGTCACGAATAGCCAACGAAGTATCGAGAGCCGCGTTCGTGAGTTCGCCGGTTAATGTTCGCAGCGGCAGGAGGCAGTGTCAAGAACAAGAATGGCTACCTAGGCTCTTCACACTGTGGTCTGCGAGTTAGGAGACTATTTTAAACACATACTAAAAAAGCTAGGGTGTATACAATGTGCAATAGGCATCTGTGCATTACACTAAGGGTAACTGTGCGTTTCAGAAATAAATATCACATGGCGCGTGTACGATCCCCGCGTAGGACAAGAATTTGTGCGATTCACAAAGACTTGTTCCGAGTCTGGGTGTCTACGCATGTGAAATGAGTGTCTACGAAAACCTCCACGATCCAAGGATTAAATTAGTGCGGGAGACGTTTAAAAAAAAAACAAACATGACATACACGGTGTAGGTCTCCTCTCTGTCACACCCAAAATAATATTACTTTGAAACTTGGTGCCTTGGTAGGCCTGCAGTGAATTCTGTCTCTATTATAACAAGTAAATTAAAAACGAACTGTCTTTCTCGTATTAAATTGATGTTTTCAGTACTTGGTGGTAGGCTCCATTATCCACACAGGAGGCCACAGTAGCCTTTCATGTGGCCTCCTGTGCGTGTAGTGAATATGTTTTCAGTAAATACCTGGGTGTGCTGGGCGTAGCAGGTCTTGCGCTGGCTGAGGGAGTCCTTGTTGGTGAATCCGATGCAGAAGACACGCAGCAGGTAGCCGTCGGTGGTCTTCACGTCAATGTTGGCCTCGACCAGGGTCTGCCATTTCTTGACCATCCATCTGTGGGAATATTAGACTTATTAGGAATGCTGCCATCATTGTGTCGGGCCTGTTGGTCTAGTGGTGAGTGACCCTGACTGCTATACCGGACGTCGAAGGTTCGATTCCCACCCAGGACTTAATTTGACATTAGATGGCGATAGTGTTAATGTCGAGGAATATTTATTTATTGTTTTTACTTAATAGTCTTCTGAATGGCTACATACACAAAACGAAATTCAGTTTCAAGATGTTGCTAAGTATCAGGACACTAAACAAACTAAAGATTTAAACCGTGATAAAATTAGATAACTATCTTGATTCCAAGTACATAAAGACATATTGATGGTGGATATTTAGGGTAGAAATTTATTAAAGGCAGACTGGTGGTTATTATTTCTATTGTAGATGTAGCAACGACACATGTTGCCAAAGTACACAAGACACAGAGGCAGATTATGTGCGGTAGCATATGATATCTGCAGACAAAAACGATATGAAGACCATATGGTATTCCTTCATATAGCTGGACTGCAGTACAAATAAATTTGATGATAAAGTTTAAATATTCTAATAAAATAAAAAGATTTTGTTAATTAGTTACTACCTACAAGTCATATAATCAAATTTTTCAGAGGTATTAAGAGCATAGGCACTAATCATGTGTATAGTCCCCTACCAGATTTTAAATCTAATTTCCTAACAGGCAAATGAACATTCTCCAAATTGGCACACATACAATTCAAGTACCTGTCATACATTAAAAAAAATTACTCATCTATATTCTCAAAATTTAAACTGTCTTACTTTTCAAATCCATAAACTTTCTATCAGCATTTACCGAGTCAAGAACACTGATGAACATGATATACATAAATATTACAAACCTGAGCTTGTCAGTGGTGAGGTCCATACCGTGGAAGTTGCAGAGCACATTGCGTCCCTGAACATCTTCAGCAATCAGACGGAACTTGCGGAAAGACCTGAACAGAGAGAAAAGAGAAGTTAGTATAAAGATTGTTGACCATGATGATTATTTATTAATAAATTCACAACACATTGACATACTGTATAACAGTATAACTAACGTGACCAGACTTCCCATTTTGAATGGGACTGCCCCTTTTTACAATTATGAGTCCCGGTGTCCCCAAAAAGAATTTTTTGGAGGTGTTGCAGATGACTCTTGCCAAGCTGCACTATTGGAATAAATAAATATTCCTCAACATTCACACAACGCCATCTAGTCTCAAATTAAGTATACGACAGTAACTTGTGTTATGAGTACTAGACAACTGATAAACATACTTATATATTTCTAAATACATACATATTATAGATAAATTACGCCCAGACACAGAACAAATGATCGTGCTCATCACACAAACATTTGTCCTAGGTGGGAATCGAACCCACGACCTTCGGCTTAGCAGTCAGGGTCACTAACCACTAGACCAACGGGCCCGTCAAACAGAGGACAGAGAGAGAGAACAGAGGGACACGAAGGTCGAATAGAGAAACCTCCTCCTTTTTTTATTGTCTACCTATTATTTAACTTTATCAACCAATGTCCCATTTTGACTCAAAGAATAAATGGTCACATTATGTATGTTTTTGGTAGGTAACAGCTTTGTATTGATGAGGTAATTTGCTAAGCACTTTTTTTTAGACCAAATACATCAATCAACCAATGATTTGATTAAATCTTAAATCAGGAATAGCTTGAACTCCAAGTAAAGACAGAGCCTACATACTGACAAAATAACCAATATCCACATGTGCTTAACTATGGTAAAAGCTAGTTAGCCTATAATTAGATTGTAGCAACGACACAAGGTACCTAAGTACATCAGTGTACAGAGATAGATCAGTGCGGTAGCATATGATATCTGCAGACAAAAACGATATGAAGACCATATGGTTTTTCTTCATATAGCTGGACTGCAGTACACTGTTATTTTAACTACTGTGTCTATTTATTGGTTTAAATATGTTGCATTATTAGCTTGGCACAGATGATTTTGAACTCTATTCTTGTTTACAACAATAGTAATAGATCTTTTTAGAAGATCTTTGCAGAAAAACTGAATGAAAGCTTCACCAGGCTTGTTTAAACTCACATTATATAGTACAGGCAATTCTTGTTAAACAGACTGCATTTCAACTCCAATTTAACCGCAAATTGTAATTTGGATGCAGTTAGAAACTACTGCAATAGAACTGCACAATTGGTTTACATACTGACATAATATTCCATGCCTCCCCAGGACCTAATCTCCGTAGCGATTAGGGTCAAAGCAGATAGTTGGTTTGCAGTTCTATTGTAGTTGTGTCAACTGCATGCCAACTGCTACTTGCGGTTAGATTTCAGTTTAAATGTGGTCTGTCTGTCTAGAGCCTTAGTCAATTATAACATTACAATACTACAGGCTGTATTAAAAACAATAATTTTACTACTAACCTTTCAGCATCAGTATCAGCTTGAAGATCGGCCAGCGAGACTTCAAATACACGGCCCTTCAAACCTTCCGATGCGATTTTGGTACCCTTTAAATAATAAATACACAGTTTTTATACAAAAATAAAATAATAAGCCCTTTACACACATTTTGAGTTAATATTCAGTGATAAATCAAAAGGGAACAAGAGTTTTCATCAGATATTTATCATTGCGAGCTAGGTGGATCATCATTTAGTGTTTAAAGATATTTTACAGCGAAAACATTGTACCAAGAATGTCCAGTTATGGTTAGGTTAGAGTAAATTTTGGGTGACTATTTTTTGTTGTATACTTAAATTAACAACACAAGACAAAAACTAACATGTGAGTTACTTTACATTGAAGATGGAGGATAGAATATAGTTGTTGTTGTGTTTTGTTCTTTAAATAACCTGTAACTTATTATGAATATGTCCAACTTAAACTGGAAGCATCTTAGCAAATTATTTTCGCTGTATTAAAAGGCTGTTAGGCGAAACAAAGATCATGTCGTTAAATACCATGGTTGGTAAAATAGCACATGGTTTTATTACTACTTTTCAATGACACATGTCATACTTATACTAATTATTATTACCTGAGTCGCGTGAAAGACTTTCAATCAACTATTATTTCCTAACTTGCTTATAATACACACTTTAATCGAGGAAACACATCTTCAGTCAGTTTTAAAGCCTCAAAATTGGTTTGAATTACTTTCATCGGCTTTTAAACAGGTAACAGAGTTAAAGATAACCCCAACAGCGATTAAAATAGGCACATGGCTTTTCCAACCTAAGAGAATGTTTAGAGAGTTATTTAGTCAAGAATAGGGTATAAGCTAGTCCGTAACAATGATCTTTGATAGCCGGTAACAACCTCAATAGTATATTTATGAGTAAAACTGGACTACAGAGTTTGCATACCTGAGTACGGTTGACAAGGGTGGTTCCCACTTGCCTCTTGGTGAACATAGACGGTGCCTTGACATCGTACCAGTCTTTACGGGTGAAGGGATCCACACTGAAATTGTGAAACGAGTTAACATAACCTCAAAATATAATTGCCAAAAAAACTTACCTCAAGGCGAAAATTACACTTTAGGAGGACATTTACAACAAATGATTAGCTTTATAAGCTTGATATAATAAAGGATATTCACTTTGAAAAGTATTAACACTGTAAACCTCAGTAGTAAAGTTAAAACACCTTGACACGAGACATGAGTTTTGTATCCGAAATTATTTACACCATCACACTAAACACAATATTTCTTTAAGGTATCGTCGAAAGATTATTGCTTACAGAATTATATTTGAGGTTTATTATAGACTTACATCTTCTTCTTAACACCCTTTTTACCACCCTTCGACAGGCCTTTATTTTTACCAACCGCCATGTTCACTATCAAACTTTAGAAAGACTTTGTTTTGTTTATGGTTGCGGCTCCTGGTATCCAAGGACAACATAGAGTAGGCGTAACTTTTAGTCGATAGAAATATTGTCATTGAGTAAGTGTTAAGTAATAGTCGATTTTTGAGTCTTTAGGTATTGAAGTATTTGGTAATTAAAATACTATTTGTTACGATGTGCGAAGTAAGATATAACATATAATCAATAGCAACTCTTAACTCTTTGTATTTTAGATGTATCAAACTCAACGCTTTCCACCGTATGTTTCTTTATCCTAAAGTAATCCAATATTATTTATCGACCGTCATTTATTTCTTCAAGAGTTCTTTGGCAAATACACCTTTGTAATGAATTTGGTTAAAAAATAGGAATAACTCCTCCATTCATAAAGTTTCGTTAATTAATTGAATTAAAATGCAATTTACATGTTTCTAATGAAAGACAGTTTGTTTTGTTTTATACCTTGTAAAATATAGCTTGATACCTGTGACATTACCGAACGTTTTATGAAGACAGCTACAACCCAAATTTTATTTTTAAAAGTTCAAATTTTTTAACATAAAAACGACGTTTGTGGATAAAAGTAAAACGCATTTTTAAAAACAATCATGTAATTATAAAGATACCAGTAAAAATATGAGTAATTTAAATAATATTTTGATATTTCTGAAATAATTTTTGGTTCATAGCTTACTTTATAAATGCACTTTGAAGAGCTCTAGGGACGTGCAAGTGACTGACAGATGATTATCGATAAAATAATACTATGAAAATTTCACTAGTATAAATTGTAGTTATTTAGTTTGGCAATAATGGTTTCGCGTGCTGGAAACAAGCGGGCGCCATCGTTTTTGAGTGCTGACGCGATGCAGACGCCTTGTATACGCCACCATTGTTTTAATGATATTTGTGTTACTTTGTGTAAATATGGTGTTATTTGTGTTACTTTGTTTGGTGTTACCTTTTTTTGGTTTGCCAAAATGCCGAAAAGACTGTTTTGAATAGTGAGTGTCGCGAATTTGTGATCCGTTTGCGCGATTATTTTGAATTATTTTTGTTTTATTTCATTTAAATCAACTACAAATACATTTATTTTTAATTTACATCTTTACAATGACAATGACTACAATATCACTTTTAATAAAACTCATGACGTCACAGACATCGATAAGCTACGAAACACGCCTCCATCCCTAGTAATGTCATTCCGACAAACGTCACAGGTATCAAGCTATATTTTACAAGGTATAATTTGATACTAAAACTTACATACGTGACACACAGATATTTTTAATAAAAATATGAGTTTTAATCCAGTAACGAACTTAACTTTATTTACAATCGTTCATTGGGCTCTTTTTAGATAGAAAGATCACTGCCCTTTCTTTATTTTATTCAGACTCATGAATGATTTCCAGACAATCATTGATAAAAAGATATTCAATGATTTACATTTTACATTGACGCGGGCGAAGGCGGGCAGCTGCGGGCCGGGAGGGGCGTTTTGAGATAACCGACCGAATGATAGAACCAACGTATGACAATCGTTCATTCTATATAAGCTTCAATCAATCAACCGCTACCACTGAAAGCGAGTGTATCGCGCTCATACAATTTTCTAACGAAAAACGATAAGTATTTCGGTAACCGCCCTATATTTATTGTAAAATTAGTCGCGGTGACTCTCGCGTGTGGTGATATATATAACTAATGTGCATGTAAAAGTTTTAATAGTGCATAGGAAGTAAACATGGGAGCGCGAGTATCCAGAACTGATTTTGAATGGGTTTACACGGAGGAACCTCATGCCAGTCGCCGGAAAATAATCCTAGGTACGTAATTACGTCATGTAACATATATAGAAACGAATTCATTTATGTGCAGCACGTACTTATAATAATAATTGTGTGACCGTATAGTTGGGCGACCATTGCTCGCCTACTCAATTAATTAAAAAATCTCATCGGTATGTCAACGTGTAATCTAAAATTACACAATAATAAAATAACTGTTGCTTACCTATTTATATGTTTTATGCTTCGTTTATTTCTCACTTACTGCAATATCGTTCATACTGGTTTGTATTAGAACTAGTTTATACGAGATTATGGCTGTACAAGCAAAAATGACTACTTTTTATCAGATGGCATTAGTCTTGACCTTCTTAAAATAGACCTTGACCGTGCAGCAATAGACGTTTTACTTCAACTTTCTAAATAAACAGTTTATATGACAAGACTGTACAAATTCTAAGCCCTATGAAACAGAAAAATAAATTGAGTTTTTTTTTATTTCACTGCTTTCTTCTGCAGATCAGAAGTCTAAATGTCCAAGTAGTATTTACCATTTACATTTTTTTATTTTTTTTTTGCATTAAATATGTTTAAGGGCTTACTAACAAAACACCTACTTATTGAGTATTAAAATTATGAGTAAAAAAACTCTACAGTAAAAATGCTATTTATGGCCAAATGAAAAAAATACGAAAAAAAAAATGTATGGAAAATTTGCATGCTTGCTTAGATTTAAGAAAACGAACATTTCATTGGAGTCACTCAAATCCCTCAAATTGAGTGCTAAACTTTAGTCTAAAAACAAAATTAAATGCAGTCTCTGTGCCAAAAAGTAACAAAAACAGTGTTTCAATGAAACAATTTACATTATTTAGCATCATACTTTCAATCTATTGCTAATTGTACACTTATTTACATACAATCAACATTGTAGGTGGCTCAATCAGATCACAATCTTTCTAATTAAAATGTCTCAGTAACAAGTTCTTTTTTCTCCCATAAAAGTAATTTTGAAGCATCATTTTAAATTCTTGTAAGAGTTAATGAATTTTGTGGACTAAATAGAACATTTTTCAATGTATTTCTTGTATTATGCATGTTCTTATCTAAATTAACATTTAAGAGTAGGTAAAGGTGATGTTTAAATTAAAAATAGGCACATGAAGGATATTTTTTTACATGATTAATTCATTGTTAAGCTAAAACTATTATTTTCTCCTAATATAGTTTCTTCAGTATTGCTATCAGAATTGCTTTGTTGGATTCCTTGGTTAGTAAAATAAAATACTCTAAACATCTAACTTACATAAAATGGGAGACCTTTACAATATGAAGAAATTTACCTACAATCTCAGATATGAATAATTATGCTCTATTTTGGTTCAAAAGTTACCTACTTTCCAAACTAAATGAAAAAATCGTAAATGAAACAGCGAACAACAATTTGAAGCTTGATCATAGGTGCAAAAGAAACCTCAAATAAAAAAACCCGTATTCTTCTTTTTCTCCTTACTCTTTTTAAATGACTTGAACCCTGTATAATGCATTTTTCTAAAATAGTTACCAGTTTATCAAAATTTGTATATCTTAAGTTAATATTTGAATAGACTTATACTTTCTTACATAAAGTTGTATAATAATCTTTTTTGTGTTAGTTGAGTTGTATACAGGTTTTAGGTATTATAATATACAGTACAACAATCAGCCAGTTTAAAGGCCCAGTTTGGCAGCTCCATTTTTTATAAAATGTGTTTTTTGGATGCACATCTATATATATAAAAATCAATTGCTGTTTGTGTTAGTCTCGCTAAAACTCGAGAACGGCTGAACGGATTCATGTCATCTTGGTCTTGAATTGTTCGTGGAGATCTAGGGAAGGTTTAAAAGGTGAGAAAAAAATAATTGACGGGCACCCCCTAAAAACAGCGCTTTTCTTTTTCCCATAGAAAAGTTTCTAAATAAAATTTAGAGACAATTTTAGCTCCTTTACTTATCGATTGGGGCAGTACGAAGTCTGTTGAGTTAGTTATTTATAACATGTGTATTTGGAAGCACATATTCATATATTTTTTTTAACTCTACACAAACAAGGTATGTACAGTGTCTGATGTATTATTTACCAATCAACCATAGAGTAATGAAGATATAACAAGAAGTTATTCAGTAAAAAGTTTAAAACAAAATACATATTCTAAGTGTCACCATTTTATGCTGAAGCGTATTGTATATTATTGTGTATATCATTATCAATGTTAAATTAAACATTGGTCACAAAAGTAATTATAATATTGTAACTATATATTATAATATACTAGAATGCTATTTATCCAAATTGATTGGGATCGGTATTGTCTTGGATAATCAAACATAATATGAAATGAAGTAGTTTATTTTGCGATTAAGATGTTTTTATCATTTTGTATGTATATTTTTTAAATAATAACTAGCTTGTGGTGACATTTCCTATGGAGTATGGAGAAAGATTGCGTTTCTAGATTTCCTTAAAATGCTCTCATTCACCAGTTGGCATTAATGTCCTAAAATAATTATGAAAGTACATAATTATCATTTTCTAAAGTGTTACTTTAGTAATAACCTGTGTAAACATACATAAAACAGTAAGGCATCATCATTAATTTAACTGATAGTCACAAGACAACTTGTTTATCATTGACCACTTAAAGGCACTTTAAAAAGTCCTGTGCTATCTAGCAAGTGGCTCATGTTATCTGTGGCGTCTGTAGATCACTTCTAGAAGATTCTAAACGGCAATGACCGGACTGAAGGTCAGACATGAAAAATTTAATTAATATGTTGCTCAAATGATGAAAGATGTGAGAATTGCCGCTAGACAAAAAGCTTATACGATCAAATTGAGAAACCTCTTCCTTTTTGAAGTCGGTTAAAAAGAGTAATAAACTTTGTCACATAGCATTAGAATACAAAACTTAAGAAGTTCAAATATGAGGGTATGACTTATAACAATCTTTTTCGACAAGTGACTCTGCTGACGACGGAAAAAATAGTAGGAATTAGTATCATTTTATGTATTTATTATTGGATGTGAAGAAGAAAGAGGTGATAGCATAAATAAAGGGATCCTTTACCGAGCAGTGGTTTATCCAGAGCTGATGATGATGTCGCGTCCGAATTATCAGATCGATACCTAAATATCGATTTGATCAGTGTCAACGTACGGAGTATTGTAACTTATGTACAGCCGTACATGGTACAGGCCATGCTTTTAAATAAATAAACTACATTGAAATTGATTCACCCGATTAAATGCGACGTTGCTACGTACATCATCATCTTCCTGCCCTTATCCCATTTTACTTGTGGTCGGCGCAAAATGTTTTTTTCTAAACATGTTGCTAATGGTTTTGGCTATGGTTTTATAGTCGGCCGCCTGCCTGACACTAACCCTCTTTGGGAATGCGATTGTTGGTTGTTTACCCGCCACCATTCGGGTGACCCAAGGTGCTTGGTATAGTGCACTGGGTCTTAAGGTCCATTAGTCGCCTTTTACGACACCCAGTGGAGGATATGGGGTGGCGCTATTCTTTATATCCGGACACCACACGGAATACGAACACACGTACATAACGGTAAAACTTGTCAACTTATTTTTGCTCAATAACTGAAAAGCAAATAATGTAAAAAAATGGCGGGACGCGTCTAGTCTAGTGTCATAATACATTATGGCGGGAATTACATGACGATATCTACCTGAATCACGTTTTGTTTACGCATATAAAGATGACGTTTTTATTGTCATTTCGTGCGAATGCTGCCGTATCTTATTATTATCTTTATGTTCCACGTAACATTGGAAAGTAGGGGGAAGTGACTCTATACTGCCTTAGTATTGAAACCTGTGTCACCAATATTACCTCTTAGTACTGCACTACAAGGAACTCTTGGCACGTGGCCAAAATCGGAACTAGAGCCGTCATAATATGAGAAATCATCACTTTTGACAGACAGTTGAGTTGATTCTTGATGCGTCTACTGTTTTAAGCATCTAAAAATCAATAGTAGTTATTCAAATTAGGATATGAAGTAACACGTTTCGATTGTCAAAATATAATAGATAACATCCAGATTCTCCGCTTCCTGTACTCTTACCGCGGGAGAAGAAACGGCACAGCAATCTCTCTATTGCAGCTTGTTTTTAAGTAGAAATAAGAATAAGAAATTTATTTCCAAAAAATATTACATGTCGAAGAACTATTGTAAAGTTTTTCTTAGAGTTTATTTTTAGGTAATATGGATTGTCAAATCAAACTAAAACGGTTGACCTAAAACGAATAGGAGTACCATTTCCTATACTTTTCTGTTCTTTTTTAAAAACCATATTTAAGGCCACCTCTATTTTTTATCTTATTGTCTCTCTGTAATTATATTTACAGTGCCTAGATTACATTCTCAGTCATTGATAAGATTTCAATGTTAATAAATAACATTGACATTCGCGGAATGTCGTGCCAACGTCCGATGTATTACCCGGCTTAAAAATAAGAAGATTAAATATATCAGCTGTTTATAGAACAAAGTCAATACAAAATATTAATATTCTGTCAAATATTTTCTTAAACGCTGTGATTGGTTGTAAGCCTTGTGGTCAACCAATGACAGTTGTGATCAGTTGATTTGACAACAGATTTTATTGATCAGTATTTCAAATGCACGGAGTATTTGTTGTATAATTCGTATTTGTGCAACACGAAAATTTGTGTCTTTGTCTACGTGACTTTTATCACGGCTAAAAGTGAAGTTTATGAAAATCGGTTAAGATGTTAAGCTGATAAATTGTAATACACATAAATACAGACTCTAATTTTACATATTTTTTTTATTTATGAATGGACATTTATGTATAAATACAAAAAAGTGTATGTCATTTTACAACCATTCAAAAGACAACTCTGTAAGCAACCAGATCGCAAAAATATAACAACATTCACAGTTTTTGACAACCGATTTCTAACAGGAAAGACTAAAATAAAACCCGCCAGTCCCTTAAATTTCCATAAAAACCAAACTTGATTTCCTGGGCAACCATCCCGAATACGGCAACCATCATCATCTTCCTGCCCTTATCCCATTTTACTTGGGGTCGGCGCAACACGTTTTTTTTCTTCCATTCTCCCCTATCAGACGTCACACTATCATTTACTCCTTTTTCAGTCATATCATTCCCTATACAATGTATCCATCTTTTATCTTTCTTTTTTTTTCTACGGCAACCAATCTACCTAAAACGTTCCTTTACACTTATCAGTCACACGTGACCGCCGCAGATTTGTATTGTTTTATGCGTTTATGCCGACGATCAGGTAGACTAATATCTTATCGCAGTTGTAGTCCAGTAACCGTTATCTTACGGCAACCAGGTGTTTTGATAGCAATGTTTACTGACGACACCTTTGTTGAATTTAACGGTAATAAGGTTTAGGTGTGTTGTAAGCTTTTTTACTAGAAATTTTCAAGTTGTTTACAAAGAGACTTGTAAAATAAATGGAAATTACGACAAAAAAGGGAAATGTACAGAAAAACTTTACATAGTTGAATATAGAGATGTTAAAAGTGAAGTGCTTTAAGAATGAGCGAATTCGTTGCTCATAGAGTTTAAAGGTACAGTCGTTTCCTGTAGTAAACAGAATTCTGCTGATTCCGGTAAGATAAGAATCTGACTTAACAGAGCTTGGGTTTGTCAGGCCTTTTCATACTTACTTTGGACATGAGGGACTATTTACCTTAAGCGAACTATGGCTTAAATGTAACTCAGCCATGATTGGGGAAACAGAACCATAAATTAATTTTATAAGCTAAGATCTGTGCTATTTCCCATATATTTCCTCTTGTCTCCGACCATTTATCCAAAACATCAGCTGTCATGTTTTTTATATCGACTACGCAACTTCGGTTCTCATGAGCGAATGCTCCATAACAACCAAAAGAGATTAATTATGGCCCGTCTTGGTCCTGTAATTAACACTAATTTCTGCACTTTTATTACATTTGCCAAAACTCCATTACTTTTTGTGTTCCCTTAAAAAAATATGATCTCTCATTTTGACGTTCTTCAATTCAGACAACTGTTTCATCCAGTTCCCAAAAATAACAAAAAATATATTTCTATGGCATTTGTTGAATAGAGAAATTGCAATGTATTATAGAACATCACGTTCTTCGTTTAACTCGCTCGCTGTCAGAGGACGTATTGAATTTATTTTATTAGTGACTCACAGGCACAAGTGTTTTATAGTTTTTTATCTTATTAAGCTATCATAAAAATGGCTCTTCAATCTATTTCGCATCCATATTCATGAATCACCAGACTACGAAAATATTGTGTACACCTGCGGGACAACGCAACGTTTTCCCGGAAAATTTTGGAAATATTGATAAAATTTTACTGTTTTGTCTGTCATATCTGGTCTATTTTATCTTGTTCTAATTGATAACTAAGGCACTCAAACATGTATTGTTTTTAAAGTCGGTATTTCCCCAAATTTCTATTGCTAAATGAATCATTCAAATGACAAGTCAGAGTTTTAATAAGAATTAGCTATGAATGTGTTGTTTTTAAAACAGTTGAATATTTCAGCTTACCTTTCCGTATATAGGCTTGGTCTAGCAACTTCAATAGTTAGTAAAAACACACTCCTCGGAATGCATTTCAGATAGGGACGAAGCCTAAATCTCAGTCTTGAAAGGTGAACAACACAATTTGTGAATTGTGGGTCAAGTCTAAGCATTGTATTTAGTTGTGCCTTAAAGACAACCAATCAATCGTAATCAATTGATTTGACTACAAATTCAATTATCGTCCTTCCAGAGACTCAAAACTAGCAACGAAACTTCTCTAAAATAAATTATGATTTGAAACCACGCTATTTTTGGAGAGCAAGACCTTGAATAGTTTCTTTACAGTCATACAAAGACGCAACAAAATTTATGACGTTTCTCAGTTATTTATCAATTTTAGATCCGGCAATATTCGGCATAATATTTTTGAAAGAAGATATTGACAGATAAAGTCATCATTCCCGTCTCGGCTAATGTTATCTTGGCTTAACGGAAATTCCACTTTAAACTCAAGTGTATTAATCTCAACTAATAGGAATTCCAAGATCGTATGACACTGTTTATCATTAGTTAAATTATTGGCAAAAGGAATGCAGAATACTGCAGATTTAACGGATTGCCATGTGATACAGGTCACCACGCCAATGACCACCGTGCGAGACGTGTCGCAGGCTCGATCCTGATGTAGGACAAGCAATTCTGTGATCCACAGATAGATATTTATTCTAAGTCTGGATTTCTTCGTGCATATAACACAAGAATTAAATTCCTTACAACGTGAATTAATAAAAAAAAATCTTCTAGTAATTCCCACAACCTTTATATTCTTTTTTTGCTGATTTGAAATTTTGGACAAAGCCTGATGCTTCTTTACGCACACTCAGCTATTGAAGCTGGTCTGTTGGTTTTGTCGAGTATGTATGTCCTCCAGTGTAACATACCTACATGCTTGCACTATGGCAAGCTATTCCTGCTTTAAAAGCTCATAGAATATAATACCTACCACTACTTCTTTATGCAAGGTTTCGGGATTAAGAATAAAGATGAGGAAAAACGCGTAACACAATTAGTATGCATTTAATCTTGTGTAATATATCGTAGACATACGTATTTGATAAGGAATCTACTTATCAGCAGAATGGCCACTTGGCTTATCATTACAATTGGAAATCTATAACGATATGATTGATTAGAGCGAGTATTATTACACGAGATGATCGGGTTTTGATTTGATTAGGGTTTTTTACTATTTGAGGAAAATTGTGGCTAAAAAACAAAGGGTTTTGTGCCGAATCGTGAGATAATTTCAACTATCTTCCATTTTGCTCGATTACTATATCTTCAAGTAGGATAAAACGGGCTATTATGATTATTCAAGTGTATGCTAGTGTGGTGACTAAATGCGAGTGGTGTCTCTCCCTAAACCATGCTATATCTGATGTGCTACTCATTTTGTCCTTCCTTTTGGGTACTCCTCATGGACACCCATCTCCCTGGGGGAAGAAGGGTCTCAACAATCAAATTTTATTTCAAGTAGGCCTTTTCAGGCACTTTCAAAACGTTACTGAAACTAGTTGCGCGGTTCCAAAATGTTCCAAAAGCTCTCATTTCTGTTTAAAGGCTTTAAAAAATATAAAAAGACATTTATTGCTCCAAAAAAAGACAAGGTTACATTAACATCACATAAAAAATAACTAAACTTAGTACTATTGAAATTAAAACTTGTAACAAAAGGAGATGGCTCAGCTAATGCTGTAGCGGGCCGAGCACGACCCACCACGGCGCTGATTTTCAGCCATTCCTATTCCCTAAGTTGTAAGGCGGGAGTATAGGAAGACATAATTGGCGGCACCAGTCGCTAGCTAACCTCTTTAAACGTAGGAAACAAAACAATTCTTCTATATGGGTTCTAATACATGGGTTTTTTACATGGAGACGATTTGAGCAGCCAAAGTTTTACTCTATGTTTCCTCTAGGTCTTTTCCTGTTTTCGTCAATGGTGTTTTATAGTTAGCATATCGCGTGACTTTGCCCAACACGTGAGATATTATATCTATAGAATTATCTATTTTCATATTGTAGGTATCTTGAGTCATAATTTATGATTACAAATCGAACCATTAAAAGATGTCTGATATTGATCTAATTGTCTACGTGATAAACGCCACGCGATTTTATTCTTGTTATTGTGCCTATACATCGTGAAAGAAATGTGCGTTATCTATATTAATTAAGCGTATATTTTTAAGCCTTAATGACCTTGGTGAATGACCTTTTAATGTTTTCTGTAAAAACTACTTTTGAATTTAATGTTTTCAGCACGCGCAAGGCGTACGTGAAGTGTCGTTCTCTCCAATTGGATTTTTTATTTTTAGTAAATCAATCTTTTGTTAGCTAATTAACGTTACTACAAATGTTAAAAAATAACGTTTGCACAAAACCAAAATGACAATTACACAAAGTGAAAACGACAAATACACAAAAACGAAACGACATACGCTTAATCACAAAATGGTTTTTGACATTGAAGTCGCAATGTGTTATTACTTTTTGAACATTGATTTATGGACTTATTTGTAATAGGCGTGTGAATCAAATGTTTTCAAATTAGGCAATACAGGCCTACTGATTAATACGAACCTTTATACATAGATATCACTATCACTACATATTATAAATCAAAGTCCTCTGCCGTGACTGTCTTTATGTCTGTTCGCGATGAACTCAAAATCTACTGCACCAATTTTCATGATGTTTTCACAAATGTATGGAATGGTTCTCGAGCAAGGTTTTTGTATATTATTTGTTAAGTTTTTGTATAAATTGACTAAAATATAACGATAGTTATTGAAAAGTTATAATAATTGCGTACGATATATAAGAATTGGGTAATGTCAGAAAAGGTCAGAAGTGGGTAATGTTTATACGGCTATTACATTCGCGCGGGCGAAGTCGCGGACAACAGCTAGTTATAGATATAATAACTATAGATATGACATTAACTATCTAGTTGTTGTTATTTGTTAACGATATAAGGATTAAATAGATAACCAGATGGTAATAGATAGATACTTGAAGTTATGTGTCATAAATTTGTCGCATGATGACTAAGCTAGCGTTTGTTATCAGATTTAAGGAATAGTCTCGATAGTATTTACTTGCAACTATACAAATATTGATTAAATTGTTAATTGTAATTATTGATGTTATCTACGCACGTGAGAGATTGTCTCAACTTAATATGCCTTGACCAAGGCCTGAACTAGCCATCGTTTTAAATGGTCCGAAAGAAAGAAAGAAAATATTTCTTTAAGTGTGCTATACACATATAATGCTAACTTATAAATGTCCTACTGCTGGTAACAGGCGTCTTCCAATATTCGGAAAGTTTTTTTTTACTTATTTTACCAATATAAAGCCACAATATTTGTGAGTCTCATAGACTGTATCGAAAAAAAATACCGTCCGACGAGGTGCACGGATCAGTTGGTATATAATACATTTTGAAACGAGCAAGACCTTGGTCAACCATAGGTCAGTAAACTAAACCATTTCTTAACCATACAAACATACCTATTGCATGGCATGTATGACGGACTAGTGTCAAGTGGTCATACAATCGTTACGTTTTGTTAGCAGCAAGTCAACGAATTGACAATTAACATAATTATACTCGTAAGTACACTACTACTAAGTAAGCTCATTGGGAAGCGGGAAATAGTGTAAGTCACGATACATCGCTCCTCTACCAGCACTGGTATGAAAATGAATGTATTATAGTCGGCATTGTATAGCAACTCGCATGATTCGACTCGTGAACTCTAAATGAGTATAATAGAGTGAACTGTGTTTGTAAGAATAAACATGTGTTGTAACTTTTTACTGTGTTACTGACATGTTCAGGATGTGTAGTGGAGTTCAAATTCGTAGTCGTTTTGCAAATTATTTAGTTGAATAGATACGCTACTATTTCATTGATAGATACAGAAAAAACGAATGGCTGAGTGATGCTCTATAATCTCTATTCGCCTCTAATTTTCATTCGACTTTGTAACTATGAATGAACAGAAACAGAGATAAATGATTTGATAATGATTTTCTGGTACCGCATGCGATATTATCGACCTATAATAGCGGTCCGACCGATTTCGGCCACGGCGCGGCGGCGGCCAGTGTTACTATGACACCAGCCAGCTACGCAGGACATATTATAGTGCACAAGCGTGTGCGCAAACACAGGTGCACTCTCTATTCCTTTACTCTCATAGCCCGATGGGACGGTAATCCGACACGACCGGAGAGAGATCAGGCGCAGGACCCACATTTTTACGTGCCTTCCGAAACACGGAAGCTGTGATATTTATTTCTTAAACGTACACAACATTCGAAAAGTCGGTGCGCGCCGTGAGGATCGAACTCAAGACCTCTGACTTAGCAGTCCTACGGTCTTGCCACTAAGCTATCACAGCTTCTATAATAACGCGCGATCTATAATAACGCGCCTGTAACCCTTTAAGAACTTTACTAAGTGTCTTTGGTGACTACATCTTTTAGTCATGATACCTAATATTAGCAACATAGACTATTTTCCTATTTATTTAAAGACAAATTTTCCTTATATCACTTACGTATGTAAGAACGACACTTAGTCAAATAATGTTCTAAAATGTCTTTTTGTCTCTACATTCCTCTTGACAAAGACAGCGTGAGCAAAGGGCCATATTTTGCCGTACATCGTTATTAGATTTCACAACCATTCTATTGGTTAGACAAACAAATTGGTATATGACTAACTACAGATGAATGAGTCTGTAAATCAATTAGTCTTAATTATACAGTTTAATAGGCAATGAGGCGTCTTGTTTTATGTGTAAGGAGAACAAGTAACTATCGTATCTGATATGTTTCAAGACGAAAAAAATTACATTAATTTGCAAAAAAATCTTCAAAATCACAAATCTGAGTCTGTTTATTCAAAATAGGCTACTACTACTAAGTAGCGTTATTTGAACGACAAATAAAACCCGTGTTTAGTTTCTCCTATCATCTGTATGATTATAATCGTATCTAGTAAGCTATTTTTTTGTTTTATACTCCCGCGGCCTATACCATCCTCTGCTATCCTTGCTGTCAATGCTTATTTGATCTGTAATTTCAACATTTATGTATAAAAAATAAAAACATCAATATTTTTAAATTAAGCGATGACTTAAGAATACTACATTCAAAAAATGGTCATAAAATGACTCATTTTTTTGCACTATCAAGTCATGTAAGTGAAACAGAATAAACGATTGTCATTAATTGCAAAGATTAGTATTCAAACAACAGATTTACTGTTAATTAATAATTACTGATTACGATACGAAACTGAGATTTGCTTTTTGTGATTATTTAAATTACGACTTAATTAGATTCGGTTTGTTGCTAGCTTTTGGCTATCGGCTATCGCAGTTGTGGAAGGGAGACGTCGCTCTACGCCGTGTAGTGCGCTGTCTTGCTTCCACTTAGCAACAGCCTTATAATACTCGAACTCAAGGATCTTTTGGCACTTGAATGACGTTAACATAAAGGCATGAAAATACATGATAGTCATTTTGTGCGTCCCACAAGTGCTTGTTCTGAGTCTGGGAGTCTTCGTGTGTGTACATTAATTGTCTGTGAAACCCCCCACGATGCAAGGATAATTCCTTAGTGCGGGATTCCACTTAATTGTCTGTCAAGAGTGATGGTTTACAATATATAGAATTAGTTCTGATTTCGGCCCCGTGGCAAGAGATCCTTGTAGCACTATAGTCTACTAGGTCTAATCGCTTGCTATTAAGATCCTCAAACGAAGAGACAGCCTTAGGCTGCCCGTCCACCGGAGCGTAGTTAGGCTGCGGAGCGGAGAAACCGAGAAATATTAACCAATAGATTGCAAGGAGCGGAGATTTTGTGCAATCCTGTTGGTTAATATATCTGAGTTTCTCCACTCCGCAGCTTAGCTCCACTAAAAAACCGGTTTCCTAAATTGAAAAGAAGATTTTTATTGCTTTATGATCAAATAGCTGTTGCTCGTAATTTTGCCCGCTATAGCTGCAAAAACATAACCCTCCTCTGGCGCTGTCAGTTTAAAAGTAGACTATGTGTTAATTCAGGGTGTCAGCTAATTCCATATCAATTTCCATCAAAATTGATTAAACCGTTTGGACGTGAAAAAGTAACAAATATCCATACCTACCATATCGTACTTACAAACTTTCGCGTTTATGATTTTAGTATACATTTAAATAATAATATCGCTATATGATAGGGATTATCCCATAAATACATAAAGGGAAAATTACCATTATCTTAAACACTTGTTTTGAAGATTTCCAGATAATAAAAGAATTAGAAACTTTTAAGGAAATTCTGAATACGTGCTTGATAAAGCCAACACGTATGGGCTAAGTAATTTCCTTATAGATTATATTTTTCTTGTAAAATCGTAAAATGAAGTAATCCGATACCAATTGGAAAATTGGAAACTTTTCCTTATTTGGAGGTGCTGAACCTGATCATAACCGATAAGCGGTGACGTCGTTACGTCATCATAGTTTTTGTAAAGCTGCCTAAAGCTACCTGTCCACCGGAGTGGAGCTAGGCTGCGGAGCGGAGAAACCGAGAAATATAATCCAATAGGATTGCAAGGAGGAGAGATTTCGTGTAAACCTATGGCAGACAGGCAGCCTAAAGCTGCACGGTTGTCGAGTTCGCAGGCACTTCAAATCGCAGTCCCCTGAAAGTTGGATAGCATCTGCATAGTTCATTTATTTGTTAGGTCAGCCTACAATTATTGTGTACACAATTTTTTTTCTTTTTATGAAAAAGCGACTCCCGCACTAAGGAATTTAATCCTTGTTTCGCTAGAGGTTTCACAGACATGCAAACGAACAGAGACTCCCAGACTCCGAAATCTGTGGATCGCACAAATAAGTATCCTCCGCGGGGATCGAGCCTGCGACACGTCGCGTACAGTGGTAATTGGCAGTCCACAAGATGAAGAAAATACAGGACGCCAGACGCCAGTAGGAAAAACAGTTTAAGTCAAGGAAAATGATGTATCATTATTCTTACCGTTTAAAAATTAAGTATAATCACCCTAAAAGTGAAACCAGTAAGGCCTATTTTCGTTTGTTATTACTAATTTCCCGCCAATGAATTATGAATGAAGTGGCTTATCGTCTAGCGAAGATAAAGCAAGGATTGTAAATAATATTATCACTTAGATTAGTGTTTACGTATTTACACAGGTGTCTATGATTACTGAATACTTATGTTGTAATATTATAGTTAGAAAAAGACCGGGTGGCACTTACACAATAATTCAAAGAATGCAAATGGGTTGTGGTGATTTGGTCAAGTAATTCGATAATTCTTTTCTCCCGACGTTTCGGCCGAATTGCATGGACCATGGTCACGGGTAGACTGATAGTGGCTGATCGAATTACATTGCGAATAAGACCCGTTTGTTGTCTAAAATATGTGTAAAAGTCGCGAATGTTTAAACATTTATCGGGGGAAGTATTAGAAAACTTTTCTTTTTTGTATACGGCGTGGGGATATGTCAGATACCCAACGGCTAAAAACACCCCGGGTATTTTCTACTACCTAAGTCAGTCTGGTAAGAAACTATCGAAAACGAGTCTGGTCTCGGGGGACCACATCTTAAAGTAAGATTTTAGATGGAGTAGGTTGACCGCGACATCTAAAAGAAGTAATAAAAAATTACAAACTCATATTAATAATAATATGCGACAGAATTCATTCTAAAATAGTTCTATATTAATGTCAAAATATTGTAAACTATTGTGTGAACCTTAAAAAAACGTTATCTATTCTGCTTGTTTGCATATTTTTTAAGCGTTGTACAAAATTTGTGTCCTCGTCATGTGTATGAATGATAATGATGTTTTTTGTTGATTTACTAATACTCTACTCCCGCAGTAAGTTAAATCCTTGTCTAGCAGAGATTTTTTACAAACATTCAAATCATTTGCGTAAATAGCACCTAGAACTAAAAGTTGTCTTTTGTTGTTTTCGACCTAAGGCACCGGCAACCTGAAGTGATGCTGCTACCGCGCACTCTCCGCTCTCTACCTCGGAAACGGTTCACCGTATAAAAAATATGTGGAACAAAATTGAAGAGAATTTTGTGACATTAGACCTTAAAATTTAATAGTTGCGGACACCGTACCATAATAAAGGTTTTGAGACAACTTTTAGGATGTCCGTATTTACAGACTTACTGCTCAAATTTCGAGGTGAACTTACTATAATAACTGGACTAAAATGAAATACGTCGCATAGGGTTCCTTTTAGACCGTTCCCAAATATTTCTTACTTATCTACGATTTTCTTCATAGATATCGCATGCCTAATTAGTCTTACCAATTGTAACTTATATTTATTTCCTTTTGTCCACAGAGAAATACCCGCAAATAAAGAAACTGTTCGGCTACGACCCTAACTTCAAATGGGTGGTGACGGCCATGGTGTTCGTCCAGCTGATCTCCTTGCCGTTCGTGGTGCAGCTCAGTTGGCCGCTGATGCTGGTGGTGGCATACTGCTTCGGAGGAGTCATCAATCATTCGCTTATGTTAGGTAAGCTTTATTTTTTAAATTATATGATGGGGTATGGGGCGACGTTTTGATATGCAATTAGATCGGAATATGAAGATAGACACTTGGTCTCTACTTATGCATTTCCATCTACTAAGAAGACGGATCCTAGATAGTTATATATGTATAGTCGACTGGCCTGCTGGTGTAGTGGTTAGTGGCACTGACTGCTATAATAGAGGTCGTGGGTTCGATTCTCTCCCAGAACAAATGTTTGTGTGATGAGCACGATCATTTTGTTTTGTGTCTGGGTGTAATTTATAATACAAGCTCTGTTTAATTTGAGACTAGATGGCGTTGTGTGAAAGTCGTGAAATATTATTATTTTAATATTCACGTTTTATACCTACTAAAACCAGTGTTGATATATTTCAAAACAACAATGAACGATATTTATTATAACATGTACTTTTGTGCCTTAGAACATCGAAGTATATTAAGATTCACAAGTAAAACTTATTGGGATATTATATGGACAATTTTACGTAGAATAAAGTTCTGTTTCAATCGAATTGAGATCGTGTTGGTTTACTGAAACTCCATACTAGCGCTAATTCGTGCAGTGGCGCGAATTGGAACTACGCTGGATCTTGAAACCTGTACGTAATTTCGCTCGATTCGGTTTGGTTGGCATTACATAGTACGGTTTTGGGATCGAATTAAAATCAAAAACAGAACCAAACCAGTTTCGGAAGTAAAGGGGCTGTGATTTTGAAGCATACATAGGGACAGACAAATGCGGAAAGCATTGTTTTTTACTAAGTATTGAAGTGTGTAATGTATGTAGTGGTATAGAAACTCCTATACAACCATTACATACTTCTAGAATATCCTTGCCAATAAAACCAAGAACAAAATAAAGTACCTAAGTATATCCAATCATGATATACCTAATAGTTTTCAAAAACATTAATAGGAAAACACTTCAATGTACTTAAAAAGATAGTTAATACCACAAGGTTTATTAGAAGGTTATTAGTTTCAAGTATGGTTGAGTATGTTATATCCTCTTACAGAAATATAGGTCGAAACAATTGAATTCGATGAGTAGGCAATAATTAAGTGTTTACAAAGAGGCTAAACTATGATGGCTGACTTGATTTTATTAGTCACTAAATAGTTTTAATTTCATCATATTTAGATATCCTCAAATATGTATTTATCTGGCACGACTCTCGATCATCGATGCCGATCTCGATCGGCACGACGATCTTTAACTTGATCTTAGAATATTGTAATTTGAAAGACAGCGTGCTGCTGGGGAGTTTGTTGCGCCGTTTCTTCTCCCGTAGCAATAGCACAGGAAGCGGTGAAGGGTGGGCGATGGAGTGCCGTGTATAATTTATGAATCTTGACGTTCAAAAAGTTCATTGTAGCCTATTTTAAAAAAGTATTTTTTATTCACATTTTAATATTATTATAGGTATAAAATATTTGCACACACAACAAAGAATATCAGTTAAAGTATTCCAAGAGAAACTGATTATTTCTAGACCATTAAAACCAACGTTTTATCTATTCGACGTACCCTTGTTGTACTTATGATTCAATACAAATATATTTGTCATATTTCTTGGTCATATAAAGTCATATTCTAGTCATATTGTTGTTTATATCGAATCCATGACTTTGAACGAACCTTGCGGTGCGCTAAACATAAATTTGCCGTTTTTATTTACATATAAAACTGGCATATATTATGTTACTAGAATCGTAAAATATTTAGGTATGTACTTGCCTTTGTAAAACTGTTTGTACATAGCGGTTTATCGGAATCTGTAAATTGATCTGTTTTTATATTCCCTTGACGAGAAAGAAATAAATGGGTATTTGTAATTAGCTCGGCAAATACATTTCCAAAGAATATACTACTAAATTTCTTATTCGTTTTTTTTTTTTAAGTCAAATACCCATTTGACAAGTCTGAATAAATGTTAAATAATTCTTACTAAAATACTAGTAGTATTTTTAATAGATGTAAAAAGATTACCCTTCTATGTTGCGGTCGATTAAAAATGCGCCTATGTGTTAATTCAGGATGTCAGCTTAGTCCATTCCAAATTTTATCATAAACTAGCGACCCGCCCCGGCTTCGCACGGGTGCAATGCTGATATACTAAATACGCTACAGAAAAACTGTAAACGTTGTTTATAAAAAAACATAGCGGCCCGCTCCGGCTTTGCACGGGTTTAAAATATGTAAATCTGTACATCTTCAAAAATATTGATTTAAATCAGATGCTGTAAAAGGCCAAATAGATCTATATTAAATCAACAATGTATTTAAGGTATTTAATTGGATAAGGATTAATGCTGTATTGGTTAAAATCGCTTCGAATATTAGTCATTATTTGTCGTAAAAAGTAAATGACAAAAAAATGTTATTGTGGGATATCCATAAGATATCCCACAATAACATTTTTTGTGTCCCATTTTTTGTTCCCAAAATGTTATTGTGGGATATCCATAAGAATTCCGTGTGGTGTCCGGATATAAAGAATAGCACCACCCCATATCCTCCACTGGGTGTCGTAAAAGGCGACTAATGGACCTTAAGACCCAGTGCCCTGTACCAACCACCTTGGGTCACCCGAATGGTGGCGGGTAAACAACCAACAATCGCATTCCCAAAGAGGGTTAGTGTCAGGCAGGCGGCCGACTATAAAACCATAGCCAAAACTTTAAGCAACATGTCTAGAGGACGTGTTGCGCCGACCCCAAGTAAAAATTGGGATAAGGGCAGGGGCATGATGATGTGGGATATCCATAAGAGATAGACATATACCATCGCGGAGTTTTCTGTAGACCTTTTCATTGTGTACAATACTTAGTACATTATTTTGATAAATCTCGTAGGATTCAGCCTGCGTTTGCAATGTAAGCGGAAAAAATGAAATTATTTGCGACATCACATTAGAAACCTCAAAAATAACAGTATTTGTCCACTATTTAATGGATGATATTATACATAAAAACCTTCCTCATGAGTTACTCTATCTATTAAAAAAAACCGCATCAAAATCCGTTGCGGAGTTTTAAAGATTTGAGCGTTCATAGGGACATACAACATGACACATGACAGAAAAAGCGACTTTGTTTTATACTATGTAGTGATTCTCCAATCGTTTGAGCGTGAAAGAATAACAAACATCTATCCATCCATACTGACAAACGTTGGAGTTTATAATATGCGTAGGATACCAGAGTAACATAAAAATTACGATCGTGTTGCATGTTTAAGTGTAATAATAAGATAATTACACGATTTGAGTAATTAACCTTTAAACTTTAGTTTGTAACTATCATCGTATGTTTTAGTATTTACAAAATAAAAAAGTAGGTGCCTATGTGTCAGACTGCGGGCAAAAGGCAAAAGGTGTTCTTTTTTAATCGGTCCAATTCCTTGTCCCTATTTAACTATATTCCTTCTTTTGCGGTGCGTAACAATAAAATCTGATAACTTTAATAATAATTAAAAAAAAATACTTTGTTCAGCTCCTTTACCGAATACAGAAACGCGCAGATATATCAATACACAGATTAAACTCACAAAACCCCCTTTTGAGCCGACAGCGTCCAGAATAGGGTAATATTTAATTATCACACTGACTGCAAGGAGAGCCGAATGGTATAGGTGACCACGCCAATTACCACTTTACGCGACGTGTCGCGGGCTCGATCCCCGTGTGGGACAAGAATTTGTGCGATCCACAAATGCTTGTTCTGAGTCTGGGTGTCTCTGTGTGCGATACAAGGATTAAATTCGTTAGTGCGGGATTCGTTATTTTTTTAAAAGTGTAAGTCACTGTACTGAATTAACAAGTTACGAAAAAAGTAATCTCTTTACTACCAAAGTTGTAAAGTTAAGCTTGCTCCTAGTTGCCAACCTAAAGATTCATAATTTTCATATAATTATGTAACTACAGACAAACACAACCAAGGCCACGTTTTGTCAACTCTATTCATTATCTTTTGATGACGCCACCTCGTCAGATCTTTCTCTCAGCTACCGAGTGATAATATTTGCATATATGACGTCGATAAGTCTTTTGAATCTCGGTAAAACCCTTGTAAACTTGTGATATAAAGGTCGGTAAACTTTTACACTGCAATATAAATAGGTATAGTCACGAGTAAAAATATGTAATCTATACACGACCAAACAGATCCCTATTTTTTTACTTACGGAATGAAAGGCTAATGATTTCGAGTCACCCCGAGGGCGTGGCGTGGGATACGTCAGACTCCCATCGACTATAAAACCAAGCTAGATCTGACGTCGATTACAGATGGAATATGATACCCAATTGTATATGAAAAGCCTTAAAAGTTATTATTATAGAGAACCAAAAATATAATCTTCATTTCCAAGTTCCACATTAATTTGCTTGCTAATTTTCTAATGCTAGAGAATGGTATATTCCCATTGTATAGAGAGAATCTAAAATTTTGTAGCGTAATGAAATAACGTAATATCATGTGGAGAAAAGAGGATCACGTGGTAAGGAAGGTGCTGGACATGAATGTGGATGGATATAGGGGAAAAGGACGACCAAAGAAACGGTAGATGGATTGTGTGAAAGATAATATGGCTGCAAAGAGTGTGACTTGCAAGATGACGTCAGATAGGAACGTGTGGAAGAAGAAAACATGCTGCGCCGATCCCAGATAATAATTGGGATAAGGGCAGGGGAATGATGAATAAACGTAACTTAGGGAACGAAAAACATTGATCACCACGCTTACTCACTGCGGACGATTTCAGATTAGATTCCAATATTTGGGATCCAGTTTTCCTCATCATGTTTTCCTTAATGTTTTTATGGTGGTATTACATGATATTTACATTTAAAAAGAGACCTTATTTTTCCTTTTGTATTTTCCTGGCAATTTCTAATTAGGTAAATGGTTTTGCAACAATTTTAGTTTAAAAGAGTAATTTATGAAGTTTAATATTGCTGGTGACAGTTAGATGACGAATGCGCAATACAGAAAAAAATGGCAGGGAAAAGGGGAGGCCTATACCCAACAGTAGGTGATTCTGGGCTGAGATGATGGACCTTCTTGGCAGTTTTTTTCCATAGGAATTACATTTCAGAACGGTACATCTAGAGTGTTTATTTTGGCAATATTGAACATTTCTAAAGTGCCTCTTTTAGGCGTACTTTAAATAAAACTTGTAATTTTAATTAAATATGATTTTAACCTTATTTCTTTATTACTTTCCAGCGATTCACGAGATAGCCCACAACCTCGCGTTCGGCCACAACCGGCCGCTCGCCAACAGACTGTTCGGATTCTTCGCCAACCTGCCGATTGGGATCCCCGTGTCTATCAGCTTTAAGAAGTACCACTTGGAGCACCATAGAGTAAGTTGTGTTTATTTTAAGTACTTAAAAATATAAGATATCAGTGCTTTAAGTTAGACTATGTTAATTGTGGAAGAGAGACAGCGCACTACACGGCGTATTTTTAACTTACTGAACGTTAAAACTGCAAAATTTTAAATGAATGATCTGATGTAAAAAATGAATACTAGGATTATAAATTAATCTAAGAATAAGAACAATAAGTAAATTATTTTCCAAAATTATAAAATGTAATATATACATTTTATTTTATAATTAGCCCTAAACTAGCCAAAGCCTATATCTGGGCTCTAATTTAGAGAGGGTTTACCTATACAAATTTCTAAAAATACAAATTTGAGTAAAATGCAGATGTGAGCTAATGAACTTAAAGTGAAAATAAAATTATGAAAAAAAGAAATTTAAACTTAAAATGAGTTTCCTTATAAAAAATCGTCTAAAACAATGTATATTACTTTATTTATTGTTAAAAAAGGTACATTGTAAGTTTTATAATATACATAATAATATCTTACAAAACAACACACGTAGTTTGTCTGTTTGATCTCTTATTATTAAACTTTTAATTATTATCTTATCAATAAAATTTACATTTAAATATAGTAATTACAGTGTAGTTTTATAATTTCTAAATATATAGTAGAATCATATAATATAATGTATGTATAGTATTTAATAGTAAGATCTTATGAGCTAGGTTTGTTAGTAGTATATTTTATTAGTACCTGTATATGTTAAGTACGTAAATATGGATATCGTAGTTTAAATATAAATATAGAAATGTCGTAATAGCTCATCTTCATGTGACTTAACTTTAATTGATATGAATTTGATTTATATTCCTTAGTTCTTTAGCTAATAATTTGACGGCATCCAATGGATAGCTGAGTGGTGCAAATCGATCAAATCGTGTTCAATCCCCGCGTAGGACTAGTGAAATATAATAGTAAACTCTTTATCGTACACCGTAGTTAGAGCCGTGAAAAATTAAATTTCTTTTGTCCAAGGCCGAAATTAAAATGATTAGAATGTGATTTGAGAAATCTTCGCGACACAAGGCTTAAATTTCTTAGTAAAGGAATCATTTAATAATAGAAAACAAAACTTACCTACCCGAGGTCATTGACCGTAAGTTCAAAAAACTCCATCATCACTTATTTCACGTCCAACTTTCTCCTCCACAGTACCAAGGCGACGAAGTGATAGACACGGATCTCCCGACTCTGCTAGAAGCTAAGCTATTCTGTACGACTGGAGGCAAGCTTGTCTGGCTGTTCCTACAGCCTTTCTTCTATAGCTTCAGGCCGTTGATGGTCAGGCCCAAGCCGCCCACGCCGATGGAACTCATCAATCTTGTCATACAGCTGTTCTTCGATGCTGTTATTATTAAATTATTTGGTGAGTAGAAGTACATACATACATACATAAACGTCACGCCTCTTTCCCTTGGGGGTAGGCACTAGGCAGAGATCACATCCTTCCATTTGCTACGATCAAATCTACAATTTTCTTCATAAGTAGAAGTGTTTATTTATTTAACGATTTATGTATGTACACGAATAGATTAATAGAAGCACTTAAATAGGAAAGTGGTCGAAAGTACCTGTGTATGGTGATCTATTAATTTTTCAGGAATGTTCGTAAATTAGGTAGAAAAAAGTTATTATAGAAGTTAAGTTGTTGGTTATTGTGTTGAGGAGTAGAGACTGATTTCGTAGGGTTTTAGGTAAAGATATACCTTAAACTCTACAAAATAAGTCTTTACTTTCTTCTAAAAGTCGATCGAATTTGGTACAGAAATACCAAATTTTATCGTTTTTTATTGAGAGGTTGATTTATGCAATGCAATAATACGTTATAATTATTTCTTTAAATTAGACATCCAATCTGCTTAAGAACTTTTTTATGTAACAAATTAAATATGTTGTAATGATTCGGAAAAACCTATACTTATCAAGATTTTATCTTTCTAAAATATGTCGTGGAAATTTTATTTAGCAATTATCTTTATCTTAAATGATAATCAAAATGTTATAAACATTATTAGGCATTATTTATTTATTTTTGCAATAGATTAAAAACGTGTTTTACACTTCACGTTTTCCAGGTGTTACTTTAGGGTTATCTAAAAAAATGATTATATTATTATTGATTTACAAAGTAGTTATCACTAACTTAAAACGGCGAAGAAAAATATCTTACGAAAACCAGCACATATAAGAGATGGGAGTTTAAGGGTGTGTGTCACAACGTCAGAGGCCTACGGGCGGCTTAAACTCCTAACACTTAAGATAGGAAAAAGATTAAGTTCATGAAAAACTCAGTCTAATATTTATTTTTTCCTTACAGGATGGAAAGCACTGGGATATTTAATATTCGGAGCTGTTATGGCTATGGGAGTGCATCCGGTTGCAGGTTAGTCATTTTTCTTACATTTTTAAACCAGAGCTGTTATATTCAAAGTACTGCTTATACATAACATATTAATATTGATAGTCTTTTTGAGAAAATTGATCATAATTTTGTGATAGACAATCGGTTAAGCAGATTCAATTGGTTCACTCAAACCTTCTGAAAACGTAACTTTGCAAAATGGCAAATTTAGACCCGTTAACGTGGCCACTTTTTGGGCTCAAGAACTTTTATTGAACCGATGGAGGTAGTCCATCGGTTCTGAAACCAGTCGGGCAATCCCAATAAATGAGCAACATTTAAGTATGAATCAAAATTACGAAAGTAATCATAAAAATGTATACATATAAACATAGAGATATCATATAAAATTGTGATCGTTTTGCTTCCCCAGGTCACTTCGTAGCAGAGCACTACATGTTCAGAAAAGGTTACGAGACGTACTCGTACTACGGGCCCCTGAACTGGATCACGTTTAACGTCGGCTATCATAACGAGCATCACGACTTCCCGGCCGTGCCTGGTTGTAGGTTACCTGAGGTAAGACTGTGTTATGAGGGAACTTAGATTGTAATAGTCGATTCTGAAATCGGGAATCGACAGTGAGCTAGCTTAGTGAGCATTATTGAAATGTTCCATGTGACTGGGCTGTTGGTCTAGTAGTTAGTGGCCCTGACTGTTATGTCAGAGGTCGTGGGTTCGATTCCCACTCAGTACTAATATTTGTGTGATCCACAAATGCTTATTCTAAGTTAGAGTATTCTTTGAGTATGTGATTAAAATAATTACTGAAAATGTACTGAAAAATGTTCTTTTTTTAATTTATACGTTAAAATCAATAGTTATTTATTAAATCTAAACCACAATGTTATATTTGAACTTGAATGTCGAGGTCTAGATAAATTGTAGACAGCACCCCATCGCCCACCCTTCACCGCTTTCTGTGCTCTCGCTGCGGGAGAAGAAAGGGCACAACACGCAGACCCTGAATTTACAAAATCCATAATTTTAATACTACTAATATTAAAATTATTGAATATTGTGGACCATGCCAAATATATAAATATTTGAAAATAATCTAAAATATTTAAAAAATCAAACTATTTAGTAACCACTAAAACCAAGGTCAGCAGACAAAAAACATTATTCCATTCCACAATTAACTCCAAATTTTCTACCTACAGGTAAGACGCATAGCCCCAGAGTTCTACGACAACCTTCCGCACCACGACAGCTGGTCGAAGGTCCTGTACGACTTCGTGACGGACCCCGACATCGGGCCCTACGCACGTATCAAGCGCAAGCACCACGGGTTAAGCAGCTAAGTGTATAGTACATGTGTATGTATTAAAATAGGGGTAAAAGAGATGTTTTGGGGAAGATCATTCATAACGACTCGCGTGTGACTCGACTCGTTCGCCCGCCGCCGCGTCAGCTCATCATTAAGGACTCCGGTTGGGTCCGAAACTAGTCCCGCTATCCCGATAAGTACCTGTGAGTAAACTGTTATAATCGTTTAAATATTTTGGAGAAGAGATTATTGAATAAAATGGTGTTCTGAAAAAGTTTTAGGAATTTTGTTTTGATGTGTAATTTATACTTACGACACTCCATGGTATCTCACGGGTGCTATATTTATGTATTATACATATTATTATAAACCTTCATCTTGAAAAATTCTGTCTATAAAAGAAGAACATTGCGTAGTTTGAAAGATCGAAGCGTACGTAGGGACGGAGACGCGGGAGTGACTTAGTTTTACCTAACTAGGTTATTGACCAAGTGTTCAAAATATTTCCCATCATGTCAAAAATCATAGAAAAATCATGGAAATCGATATTTGATTAGTTTCTATAATATTATACTGATTGTAGTAAAGTGTCGGTGGCGAAGTATTTTCTTTTTCTGCCGTCGTTACTAAAAAAACAGCAGTTCGATTTTTTAGATTTCAATACCGAAATTTCATACAAAAATAGTCACGGGTCATAAATATCCGCCAAGCCGTTATAAAAAATCGTTCGGAAATTCGATAATTTCGACTCCAAAACATCTCTATTTATTCCTAACTTTATAATACTGGGTAAATGTATTTTTTTAATGTTGGTAGAATGCGTTTCCGATGTTAGTCCTTTTCGGATTTATTTCGCTTATAATAAACTATTTTAATATTGTTACAAAAACATCGCAAACGCAATCTATACAAAAAGTTGATCTTTTTTTTAATTAAATTATGGATTTGATTAGAAATGTATGTATTATTCTTTAATTTAAGTTTTAATTGTTTTAGTAAGTCTTTTGTAGTTTCTTGCTAAAATGGGGTAAAGAGTTTTTATGTGGTATTCGATATTATTTCTTACCCCATATTTTGTTCTGGATAACTTTTTACCCCATTTTCAATAGCTTGATGATATTTTTGTTGATTTTACATAGAATTAAATCTATTGTATATAACCTTTGGATATTGCGTTGTATTTTAATTTTAACATAACAATATTATACCTATGTATAACTGCATTTTACTTTTTGGGTAAGTTATCACAATAATCTTACCCCATTTTGAAAACTAGTTTGTACCAAATAATAGTTTATAATCCTTTCAATATTATTTTGACATGACTAGCAATTTTTTTTGTGTTCTATGTAACAAAAATCCTAATTTATAAATAAATACTTCGGTATTTTTGATAAATATAAAATGGTATGAGTATCGTAAATGCATTTAATGTAAAGGCACACAATATCTGCTAATTAAGAACTTGCTTATAAAACATAACTCCCCTTTGACGTAGTCGGGTAAATATGCGGTAACGGGGTAAGTTTTATTATAAATTTACAAATATAAACGATTGGATTATTATTTGAATCTCTGCTGTAAAGAAAGATATTTATAAAGCTATCTTTTTATTATCGTTTATTTTTTCTAACTTCTTAAAATATTTATTTTGGTGCCTATTTATATGAAGAAATTAATCAAGTTTAAAATTTTCTAAAAAGTATAACCAATCAGCCCATAACTGGACATGTAAAAAGTAATAATCAAATTAAAATAGCGAATTCACTGGCCTATTAGTTTAATGGTTAGTCGCCCTGACTGTTAAACCGAATGTCGTAGTTCGTAATTCTTACCTAGGACAAACAATATTGTAATGAGCATAGATGTTTCTTATTGTAATATAGACGTTATTTATCACTCTGGATCCACCTATTCTTACTTTTAATTAAATAAGGCACCAATAAATAAATTTCATTGTATACATATGTTATAAAAGAGAGTATATAAATTCGTGCTTATATTGAAGATATCGTTTCTATACATGGAAATTATGAACAACTTTATTTAAAGAAACCTATTGTGGTTTTCTTTACTAACGAAGAAAAAATGTTGTCTTACAAAACAAAATCAATATCAGCTAATCAAAAAATTTAAAAAGAGTACCTTATTATTTTTCGGTTCTATTTTGTGGGTTGAGGTAGAATGAAAAGTGTGACCATGCGTTCCAGTTTGATCTTGTATATATCTTTATATATGTATTACTAAAAAAGCAAACTTATATGGGCGGAATTACCCCCTTTTGTAATAGTAATAGGTAGCTAAAACAAGCAAACTAAGCTTACAGGAATGGGGTAACTTACCCCAGTGATATGTATATGAAATTAACACTTTTGTTAAAATTTAATATACAAATATACATTTTATGCTATTGTATATCTTGGGGTAACCTATGACCTGGATTTGGGGTAATAATTAACTGTTTTTTCTTTAAAAACTAGATTTTTAACTGCTGTAATCGTGTTAAAATCTAGCTTGTGTTTTGTAAATTGAATTGGACACACATTGAAGCGTACTATTGAATTTAAAATGCATACTTATGCATTATTTTCCTGAAGAATTAAAATCTTTAATACAGTCTTTCCTCGAATTAAGACAGTTGTAAATGCTATGACATGTACAGACGTATTCGAGAACGGTGCACAGCAACTATTATTAACTGTCTATCTCTGTCATTTTCAAGTGGAATATAGAGACAAATAGATATTTGAAAACATCACTTGGTTAAGTATCGTTCTTGCATAAGGCTGTCTGTCTAATATAATAGTATGCTACAAGGATCTTTTGTCACGTGGCTGAAATCAGAACTAATTCCGTCATTTAAAACCATCACTTTTGACAGACAGTTGAGTTGATTCTTGTTGCTAATATGCACACCAGCGCCCTCATGTTAATGTCATCCACGTGCCGAAAGATCCTTGTAGCTCTAGACTTTCGACTTATCTGATGTTGGCGCCAAAAGGTTGTCATGGAAACGACACAAACCCAACATGTTTGGGCTCATTTGATTTGACTTTATTATGATCCTAATTGACATATAGGATCATTTAAATACTATAAATGCTTGTTAATTTACTTATACATATAGTCTTTATAAAATATACAACGTGCTTGAAAAACTCGATGAGATATGTTTTTAACCCTCGATGCAAAAACGACATGTATGTTTGTCTGTGACGTCGTAGCTCTTGAAGTGATGAACCGATTTTGATTATGTCTTTAAGGTAAATTAGTCGGAAGTGTTTTTGGCTGTTTCACGCAAATCGGACCAAGATGGTGTTCACAAATGAGCGTCGGAGTAAATATTTTTTGGCAAACTTTTCCTTTTTTTTGGGTTTTTCGAAGCATATTGTATATCCATTGCTGTCTACTATAGGCATAGCATATTAATTAATCTGTTAGTTGATACAGACATGTGATAACTAGATATTACTATAGTTTGTTGTTAAATTATTTCTAGTTAATCGCAATACAATTATGTATTCCCGGTTTTGAAAAGGCCTTTCAAAGTCAAATGCGCGGACTGTCAAACTGTTTTTTTCTAACTCAGATGGTTTGAGTCAAACTAAAATTGTAACTACGTGTGACTAAAACGGTTTGATTTTCTTCTGGTCGTTTGAACAAGCATCTATCAAATATAATATCATGCGCTGTGATTGGTTAATATTAGTTTTATTCTCAACCAATCATAGTTAATTAAAAATATATTTGATTTAATTAAATAGTCTTTTAAAACCGGGATTTAGCACAATAGAATGTATTTATACTATTTTTTTTTAATTTCATTTGGGTATGTAGTTATTTTTTTTATTCTAATAAAAAATGTATGTTCTTGTCTATTCCTATGGGTTAGTCGATTATTTATGTAGTTTGGAAAATCGACTAAATTTGTATCGTATCTATATATTGTTGATAAACAAAACGTGTCCTTACTGTACTTGTAAAAACTATATTTCTGAAGGAATATATATTTATGTAAAATATTGTATTAAATAATGTTCATGTACTTACTGGTTTTATTTTTATTCCTCAAAAACCCTCTCCGAGTGTAAGACCCTTTATAAATGACCGTCGGTCTTCCAAGTCAAAGTCCATAGGTTCGAATCCCGACATACACCAATATCTCTAGAATTAATTAGAATTATAAGGAGACCTCGCGGTAGACCCAGGAAGTGATGGCGGGATGAGCTCGACTCATGTAACCTCCACCCGTTTGTATCCCACCTAGGTTGGTGATCAATAAAACGGAGGTTTACCTTTAAAAACATATTCAGCGAGCTCAAAACATTTAAGACATGTAAAAGCAATATAATTATCCTAGTTACAAAATAAACAATTCATCCTTTCACTGGCCTTAGAAAGATATATTTTGCTACCTGTAGGCATTTTGAGAAGCAGCCATTTTGCAACAGAGCTTATCTGTCATACTTGTGCTACGCCTATAGTACTTATACTATTTAATGCTGTAACTAAAAAAAGGACGATCGATATACAATATTTCGTTCTAGAAAGAAGAATTTACCCAACAGTGGGACTAGGGTTTCTCTGCGAGAATTCTCGAACCGAGAATTCCCGGGAAATTTTGCCTTATTCGAGACGAGAAAACAGTGGTCGAGAAGTCGAGAAATCGAGAAATTCAGTAATAATAATTAAAGCCTAAAAATTTAAGCCTACGTCGACAGAAAACGAACGGGTTTTCTCCTTGTCTGGAAACTTTGTGTCAAAAATACGAAACCGATTGTCAGATGATGCTATAAATGCTCTTTTGTTTTTAAAGGCTTATTTCCTTAGTAAATAGACAAGTTAGTGGGCATATTTATTGCAAGGACTTAACTAAGGTTACACTATTAAGCTAGTCTGATTATTTTAATACCTAATTGAAAAATTATCCTTTTATGTTACACTAGCTTTCCGCTCGCGGCTTCGCCCACGTGTAATTTGGGATTGTGGCGTATTTTAATGATCTCGACAGGACTTTCTTTCATAGGCTAAAAAATTGATAGAATTTGAATTATATTATACAGCTTGAGTTACTCATGGATGATGTAGCTTTCTAATGGTGAATATTTGAAAACGATAAGTAGTTTTGGAGTTTGTCGATTACGTTATGTAACAAAAAGTAAAGCGAGACAAAAACATCGTCTAGAAAAATTCAAAGTATCAGTTGATCTCCTCCTCCCCTCCCCCGCCCGCTACCTAAGGGCTTGCTGCTCCAAAAATCCCTTCTTAGTGGTCAATTGTGTTACTAAAGGAAGCCTTGTTCAAAATGTCAGACTTCTGTACCGAGAGGTTTCGGCTGTGCGTTAATCAATCAGCCACCAAATCACACCCGCGAAATCACTATTGGAGGGTAGTTTGGAGGAAAAACTTACATTACCAAACTTATTTACTTGCCTATGTACGTTTTCGTGCCAATTTTCAAGTTTATAAACCTAAGGAATAACATTTTTTATAGAAACGTTTTCACCCCTTTTCGCCCCCTTGGGGGTACAATTTCCAAAAATCTTTTTTTAATGCTCACTTTCGTCAGTAAAGGAAGCTTTGTTCAAAATATTAGACTCCTACACCGAGCGGTTATGGCTGCGCGAAAGTCAATCAGTCACCCAATCGCAACCCCCTAAATCACGATTGGAGGGTAGTTTGGAAAAAATTATAATGCCAAACTTATTTACTTGACCATATACGTGTTTGTGCTAAGTTTCAAGTTTATAAGCCCAAGGAATAAGATTTTTCATAGAAACGTTATGACCCCTTTTTACCCCCTTAGGGGTTGAATTTCCAAAAATCCTTTCTTAGTGCACCCCTACATATCTCAAGGAACCTACATGCCAAATTTCAGCTTTCTACGACCAGTAGTTTCGGCTGTGCGTTGTCGATCAGTCAGTCAGTCAGTCAGTCAGTCAGTCAGTAACGGAAGAGTTTTATATATATAGATAATTAAAAAGTTTGTGGTACACAGACTAAAGTAAATTATTTGGTATGTAAAGATCTAAGTTTTTATTGTATTGACATGATTAGAATAGGATTATTAATTAGGTTCTGACTGATGTTTACTGATAAGACTGTCCATTTATAACAAATATTTAATGGTTGATTCATACAAAGACTAAATTAAGGTAGGTACCTTACTCGTAATTGTTAAGTTAGTCTGATTGTTATTTTTTATACCTAATTGAAAAGAAAAGTTTGTAGTATGTACAGACAGAGACTAAAGTAAATTATTTAGTACTGTTGTGTATTATTTAGTAATGTTAGGTACTAACTAAGTTTTGTTATGGTGCCATAATGGATGACATTGTTTTTAGAAGATATTTTATTTGTTTTTTTTTTCCAAAAAAAAAGACTATTTAATCCTAATTGTTTGTAGACCTAATGATTAAAAGATCTCACTAGAGTTTATTTTGTTCGCTTGATTAAAGTTTTCTATAGTTAATGTTTTTGATTAATAAATATTGCGTAAAAAGCGTATTTAAAAAAAAAACCATATTTCTCGACAACCCGAGAATTCCCGGGAAATAGTTGTCGGGAATTCTCGTGCTCCGAGAAATAAAAATGGTCGAGAAATGAGAAACTCTAAGTGGGACATATACTAGCTAGTATTAATATAGGTAGGTAAATTACATCATCTTCAAAATAAAACAAAATACAAATTATAATTCTTTATTGATACCACACTAAATACAGTGTAAACTGGACGGAACTTAGTCTATTACTATCTACAGTCAGTACATTGCATAGGTAATACGTTAAGTAAAGCCGTAGAAAACGAATACATATTTTAATCTATCAAAAACTATAGAAATCAGTACTGAATACTAAATGGACGACCTAAGGACCTACCACTATCTTGTGAAGTAAGGCTTAAAGTTGTGGAAGAGAGACGTCGCTCTATGTCGTGTAGTGCGCTGTCTCTCTTTCATAAACTCCTACAGTCTCGCTTTAAGAGATGAGGGTAAGTCCCTGTTTCAATTACTTTAGTATTACTGAAAAGGCACGTGTTGTAAAAGATATGTTCTTTTAAAAAAATGCTTACATGAATATCTTGGGACGTATATTCAAATATCTTGATCTATTGATCTATGAAAATCTGATCTATTCTAATATAATTTACACGCAATATAAGTTACACTTGAATGCCAACAAATATAAAGTAGGCAAAAAGGACCACTGGAGCGATAAAACATGATGTCTCAAACGTTATAGCGCAGGATCTTTAGGCACGTGGATGACATTAACATGTACACACACACATTAACATGGGCGCTGGTGTGCATATTCGCAACAAGAATCAACTCGACTGTCAAAAGTGATGTTTTTTTTATATATGACGGCATTAGTTCCGATTTCGGCCACGTGCCAAAAGATCCTTGTAGCAATATACATATTGGAAGTGAAAACCACTTGAAATCTGTTCAATCTATCAAACTATTGGTCAAACTAGTGCAAAATTAACTACACAGCTTAAAATACGTGAATATTTATCAAATCAATGTTAACAATTTAAGGCAATAATTTTATTTGTCTCGGAGCTCTTTAAGCCTACTCAAACAGATAGTCAATAATAAAAGTATAAAAGTCTAGTAATTTTACCTAATTTCAATTTGGAATTTTACGAATTGGACATAAAAAGCAGTTTATTTTTTACTTTGTGCGTATACAAGGCACTATAAAGGCACGAACATTGTATTAATACTTGTCTTATGGCGTAACGGCAGTCGCATGAGATTCCTATTCATATACACTTACAAATTGTTAGAAAACTAAACTATTAACACATAAAAATATATATAAATATACAGAAAATAAAGTAGTAATTCTAGTTTAAGTTTAATCAGATTTATGTGAATATTAATTAATGAAATGCTTGAAAATTTTACAGCTGTTCGCAAGAACGACACTTCGTTAAGTGACATTCAAAATAGTTCTATAAAAAATATTATGAAGCTTGAAAATTAAAATTCCTAATGAATACTAAAAAGTCAATCAGTTGTGCAAATTATTAAGTGTCATCCCTTTAAGGTGTAAAATATCAATAGACAGATATGTAGGTAGTAGGTACATCTTAAACTACATTCAAAAGATCTTTTGACACACGATAGTTTTACATCAATACAAACTATAGTACTACAAGGATCTTTCGGCACGTGGATGACATTAACATGAGGGCGCTGGTGTGCATATTCGCAACAAGAATCAACTCAACTGTGTGTCAAAAATGATGGTTTTTCATATATGACGGCGTTAGTTCCGATTTCGGCCACGTGCCAAAAGATCCTTGTTAGTTTATGATTAAACATTTTCACACAGTAATGTCAATATTAATATTAGTTTTAGACAATTCAAATTCTTCACTATTATTCATTCACTTATTTATATCAATTTCGTTAAAATCGTCACTTAAAATAAGTTAGTCACATTATGAATACCAATCATTTTAAAATTACAATTCTTACCCGGGACATAATTAATTATTTGCGAACCACACCAACACTTGGAAAGGGAATCGAACCCGTAACTCACAATACAATTTCAAACTCTTTAAATATTGCATCAATTTATTATTTTAATATTAGATCTCTTCTTGCTAGACAACACAAGTCTTCCTACCCCTATGCGTGTAATGTCTCCGGACCGGTTTCGGCCACGGCGGCTAGTGTTACTAGGACACCAGCCAGCTACGCGGGACATATGATATAGTGCACAAGCGTGTGCTAACACAGGTGCACTCTCTGTTGCTTTACTTTCATAGCCCGATGGGACGGCAATCCGACACGACCGGAGAGAGATCACAAGCAGGACACACATTTTTACGTGCCTTCCGAAACACCGAAGCTGTTATTTCTAAAACGCACACAACATTCGAAAAGTTGGTGCGCCCCGTAGGGATCGAACTCGGGACCTTTGACTTGGCAGTACTATGGTCTTACCACTAGGCTATCACAGCTTCTGCGTGTAGTGTGAGCGCGACTCCCGCCACAGACACTCATAGAAGTTCGTATCGCACGCGCAAGAGACTGCAGCCAGAGGGGAAAGGAGGCCTTACCTCGCATACAAAAAGTATTACAAATTCTTCATATAATAAAACATTGTTTTACATAAAATATTAAATCATAAACATTATAAATTGTAACTTAATTCTTATCAATATTAAAATGCGGTAATAGTGTCATATAAACAATATAATAATATTTAATATACAATAATATGAGATTCAGGTCTTTTTAAACTTGTCTTAATAAAACAATTAAGCTTAAACGTCATTAATGGCTCAGTTATAGTACAAAAAATGATTTTAACTACATAGCTGCCTTTCCTCAAATTTCTTATGAGCAACATTGAATTTTGAAGAATAAAATAATCGAATTAGTCCGTCGGACGACCAGTGACGTTACTAAACCCCACTTTCATACCATTCACCATCTTTGATGCGTTATATCTTATTATTTTTAACCGACTTCAAAAAGGAAGAGGTTTCTCAATTCAACCGTATGTATAAACACCTACATTTTTTTATTTCATTGACAAACTAAAAAATACGTGTCATATATTTTTTGGAAATGTATCTGACGGACTAATTAGTTTTGTTTAAGTCAAATATCCAACTACTGATTACAGATTTTAAAGTCTTTTAAAATAGTATTTTTAATATATTCATATTTGAATTAATGTGTTTACTAAGACAAGTTAAACACCAAGACCATATAATATAACATTTCACTTAAACAATAATAATATAAAGAAATATGTTGTCAACAACATAAGGACGGAAATTCTATAACGTATAAGGGCTTATTTAAAACAATATTTAAGTTTAATTGTTACATAATTACATTTGGAGTTTCGTAGATTCTTCCTTCTTTATGTAAAAAGAAGAAATGAGATAAACAGGTTTACATTGAAAATTGTTGAACTAAAGTAGTTTTTTTACTGATCCTTTAAAAATAATTATGAGATTTCTGAAACTATTACTATAACTTGATTAGAAAAATACAGACAAATTTAAAATTATCAAATTACATCAGATTTTTAAAACGAAAACACGCTTAAACAGTGATTTTCAATGAGAAAACAACTTTGACATGTCATTTTTAATATCATGTCACATCTTCTTTAACAATGCATGTTAGTAAAAGATAGCAATATGCACAAATTCAATACACTATTTTTACCTTCATTCCTAGATCAAAACCTACTTTAGTTCATATAAAAGTATAAAATTCTTTTAATATCCAATTGTAACATACCTGTTTGAGGTCAAACAGGGGTCTCCAAACTAGTTTCCAGCGATAACGGTGTAGTTTCATCCGGTTCGGGGCTCGAAGGAGAAACAGGGTTCAAAGGGGCCGAAGGATTAAAAGGGGTTATATCTAAAGGGGATAAAGACCTCAAAGGGGTTGGTTTAACAGGGGGTCTGGGATTAAAAGGGGTTATGTCTAAAGGGGTTAAGGACCTCAAAGGGGCTACGGGGTTCGAAGAGGGGTTCGCGTTTGTCCCGGGGGCCGCATATCATATTTGTGAGGCTGGCATTGTGGAGACTGTGCTGTGAGGGGTCGTGGGACGAGAGCCGGCGAGTGACGCGTTTAGAGAGGCCATTGTACCCATCTGTGGAGATAAAGAATAAATATATAAGGTACTGGACTATTTAATAAATGCTATGTCTTATACTTGGTTTTAAGGTTTCTTTTCGTTTGACAGGATTATTAATATGAACTGAGTATTTCATGAGTGTTTTGTAAATAATAATGGGTTTTGAGACTCGTGTTAGCATTTATGCGGATTTTATTTTTATGAAATGTATGTAGTTTCTTTCAAAGTTAATTTCTTTGTAACGATTGCATTTCTTCAGTATTATCTCACTTGACGCTGGCTAAGGGAGAGCCCTTAGCCAGCAGTTAAGATCATTTCCTTTCGATCCAATGTCTTATCCTAACAATTCCAAAGAGAGAAATCCATTACCCAAAAACAACTTACTATCAAGTAATGTTTTAGTGTATTTTTATAATAACTTTCGTGAGGATGATTCATACTTAAACGTTATAACGGTTTACTCACGCGCATGTATCGGGATAGCGGGACTAGTTTCGGACCCAACCGGAGTCCTTAATCATGAGCTGACGCGACGGCGGGCGAGCGAGTCGAACTGTTCTAATGATTTAGGACTCCGGTTGGGTCCGAAACTAGTCGGGCTATCCCGATACATACGCGTGAGTAAACCGTTAAAACATTTAAGTAAGAATGTTTTAGTGTGTAGAGCTTCCGTTTTTTACCATAATATTTAATCTAAAATAACAACACCACTCACCCTCAAATGCGCCAAATCCTCTAACTTCGTCAGATCAGCGAGTTCTAAATACAAGCTATAGACAAGCACCCAGCCATAGACGCCGACGACACAGAAGACTATCCACAACAGACACATGATGACGTTATACGCGAATATCATGTCGTTCACTATCGACGCAAAGATGAATGCGATGAGGCGGAATGTGATGAACACGCCGAAGGAGTACAGCCAGGGGACTATACGTTTCTCGTATTCCTAAAAAAGTAAAAGAACAGGTTATTTTTGTTTTTATTTCATTTATTTATTTGAATAGAACGGTAAATAGTACACATAAAATATAAAGTATTAACAAAACATTTGTTACCTAATAGGTACGTACATAACTAGTATTCAATATTTTTATTTTTACAAAAAAAAAACGACGGCAAGGAATTTAGTCCTTGTATCGTTGAGTTTCACAGACATTCGATTTATATTCACATGTAAAATTTGATTATTGTTCACAAAAGTCTGATGCTTGAAGATTAAAATAAAAAAATCAAATTCTTAGAGACTTCTCTTGATAACAAATTGTTTTTTATTTCAAAAAACGTTCTTATATGTCTATCTTGAAACTTTAAAGTGACAGACACAGCATAAGTTATAAGTCTTGACTGAAACTCATTTGTTTTTAAACGACTCCCGCACTAAGTAATTTAATCCTTGTATCGCGGGGGGTTTCACAGACATTCAATTCACATGCACAGAGACTCCCAGACTCAGAACAAGCATTTGTAAAACACACAAATTCTTGTCCTACGCGGGGATCGAACTCGCACACAGTGGTAATTGGCGTGATGACCTATACCACTCGGCTATCCGTGCAGTCAAGTTTTAATATTGATTGCTTAAAAGATTCATAAAACAATATATTATTATTTATAGTACGACGTCTTTATAAATGGGTGCAACGTTATGTTTTGCTGAAATATGAGTATGATGTCAAGATATAAATAAATATAAAATGTAATAATAATGTTAGCAACAACCATAAATACCTTGTTTTTATTCTGCATGACTAACTACAGGATGCCAGCATGAGTGAACGAATGAGTGAGTTAGAATGAGCAACATATGGAGTGGGAATGAGAATGGTTTGAACAAGATTAGGTGCTGAATATGTTCTCAAATTGTGGGGTTTAAAAAATATTAAAAGTGATTAAGACAATATACAACGTGTAACGGAAATAACGCACATCCACAGACACCCCAAAAAGAATATCCTTTTTTATCCACAATTAATGTATTGAAACATTTTTATCATTTTCTTAGATATTTGTTTTTATTACATATTGTCAGAATAATTTGTACAAATAATTGGCAAAACGCGTGAGCGCCCTATTGCTCAATACGTTACTTATAGCCTATAGCCTTATAGCCTTATTGCATCGACTTAAGGCTCATTTTCGTTTACTTCGAGTGCTTTATGAAAATAGTGTCTACAATTTAATTATTTCTAAATATTTTTTTGGTAAAAAAAAATATTTATTTTTATTAATGAAATGGATTCTGTTATCGATTCTGAACAAAGTAGTTTCAGGATGTGCGTTAATTATGTTACACGGTGTATATGGATTAAAGGCTGTCCCATATAGGCGCGTTATTATAGGTCGATAATATCAGGTCCAACTTCCATTGTGGCGGTATTATCATAGCACATGACCGTCCTAGTACAAAATGTACTGAAAACAGATATCGCAATACCGCCTGCGATATTGATATTATTGACCTATAATAACTCGCCTGTGTTCAGAGCCTTTAATCTAATAAAATTGATTTTCGATACCTATTTAAGATGAATATTTTTTATAGCATAGATACATCTTTTACATTTTTGTGGATTGATATATTATAATTAAACTTTATTATAAAAAAATAAGAAATATTTACCTTTCTAAGTGCATTAATCAGTATTATACTTGTGACTAATACCACTACTGATCCCAGCCACGAAAATAGCGCGAATATGATCAGCACATTGCGAACTGTAACAATTCATAAAACATATTATTATTATACCTATAGTCCGTGCGTTATAGCATGGTGCGGGTGACAGTTTCTGTAACGTTTCGTGTCACTCTTGAAAGTTGCTGCGATGTAAAAATTATGACTTATTATTCTAGTTGTATCACATTCGTATTATGCAAAAGCGTTAATAACTGTAGTAGATTAAATTAAAGCCAACCAGAATATTCTAGTCTTCAAATAAAATCTAATGAAGTGAAAAATAAAGTAAAGTGTTATGCGTATAACGTAACGTCATAGACGTATTTAGTGATGGGATTTACTGCTACGATGGACAGGTTGTCGATGTTATTTTGGAATAAAAAACGAATATCGTGCGTAGTTCAATTTTTATTTAAAAAAAATCTTTAATTATATTGATGAAATAACGCAACATTGTAGGATTGGTTATAACGTTGCTAAGGAAAAAACTAAACAAACTAAAACCAAAAACAACTTAACAAAAATGAATTAGAACAAAATATGTGTCGCATACAAGGCGCTAGCACTCGTACTGTCTGCCACGAGTAAACAAAATAAAAAAGAAGAGTAAAAAAGAATCATAAACCTGGTTTTGATTGTTATATAATATACGAAAATCGACAACAATAAAAAAAGATTTTAATAATGCCCATCACTAATCATGTGGCACTGACAGACGTCAACGTCAAACAGGCAAGTGTCACCCGCACCATGCTATAACGCACGGACTATAGTTATGTACAGCAGTGCACTGTACCAAGCACCTTGGGTCACCCGAATGGTGGCGGGTAAACAACCAACAATCGCATTCCCAAAGAGGGTTAGTGTCAGGCAGGCGGCCGACTATAAAACCATAGCCAAAACTTTAAGCAACATGTCTAGAAGACGTGTTGCGCCGACCCCAAGTGAAATGGGATAAGGGCAGGAAGATGATGATGACCTAGTTATGTACAAAATTCATGTAAAAATATCAAAGTATGAGGTACAAGAAGTCTACCACGTCTATAAACCTAAGAGATACAGCCCACTACACAGTGAACAACGTATTTATTTTCTTCAACATTCATACAACGCTATCCAGTCTCAAATTAAGCATACTAAAGTAGCTTGTCATATGAGTACTAGAAAACAGATAAACATACTTAAATATCTCTAAATACATACATATTATAGAAAAATTACACACAGACACAGAACAAATGATCGTGCTCATCATACAATTTTTTGACCTGGGTGGGAATCGAAGCCACGACCTTCGTTATAGCAGTCAGGGCTACTAACCACTAGACCAACAGGTCCGTCAACAGCGACACATAGCAAAATATCGCTCTTAGGTGTGGTTATCATCAAGTAGAATCCAGAGACGAATAGACATATTACAAAATCTCTTAGTTAAGTAGTGCTTTTGTTTATATATTTTTAAACTAGTGTTAAAAATATACTTGTTCTTACCTGGCGGGCTCCCAACATACACAAATTGGTAGCTGATGACGTAATACCCGGTGTGAGTGAATCCTGGTGTCGCCATATATAAGCAGTATAAGTCGAAGATACTCTCTCCAAAGGTGAATAGGGCTAGGAACTGAAACATACAATAATGTAGTGTTAGCTAGCGCTTTTGTTATTGATCATGAATTTTAAGGAGTATATTTTACACACATATGCGCAGATGGTTTTATACACATCCTTATATAGATTTCACTTTTGTATAACATATAGATTTCATATTATGTAAGATATACATTTTTCTTTAAAAAAAAAATAAAAAAATTGCTCCCATACTAAGGAAATCAATCCTTGTATCGCGGGGGGTTTCACATGCCAGAGAGACACCCCGACACACTTAGACTCAGGACAAGCATTTGTGAAATGCACAAATCCTTGTCCCAAAATTCTTGGATTGAGTCTGTGTGACGTCGTGTACAGTGGTAAAGGGTGTAGTGACCTTATACCACTCGGCTATTCGTTTACTCTGTGCAGTCAATATACACAAATTTAATCAAGTTAATGTAGAGAGGCTTTCCTTGGTATAAGTGTTTTCACACTTAAAAGGAACCTTGTTTTTTAATAAAACATTTCATTTGTCATATTTTTTGGCTTTCATTTAGTTAGAAAAGGCCTGTGTCTGTGCTTAGATGAATAGATGTTAGTCTCAATAAAAGTCACAAATATCAACCCTGTTATTACAGCATTTACAACTCTTCAACTTTAATACTTGAGAATACATACCAGAGTAAAGAATCCGGTGAGCAGAGACCCTCTCTGCAAGTCCAGGAAGTATGCATCATGGAGTATCGGCTTCTGATACCACGGGAGGCGAAGTGATCTCACTGATTTTGACGACCGGAGGTTTGTTGATGATCTGTAAAGAACGAAGGCTTTTTAGTATGTGTAGGGTTTAATGATTTTGGAAGAAAAATATACTCGTCCAATATACAGAGGCCTTGTTGAAAACTTAAATCTAGAATGTGATGAGTCACGTACCAATTTTTTTTTTTATTGACTATACATACATATGTGACTAAGTATACATAGTGTAGTGTAGTAGTGTAGATTTAAGTTTTCAACAAGGCCTCTGTAAATCGGACGAGTTACTTCTCTTGAAATTATCCAGTGAATTAAAAGAAAAAAAAGAAAGACAGATTTTTATAAGTATGTATATGACAAGCAACCCGCCTCAGCTATTAAATAAAACCTCTTCAAAGTTTGTTGCATAGTTTTGAAGATTTCAGCAGGCATACATCCGGTAGCTACAGCAACTTTGTTTTATATTAGAATTTTAAGCAGGCAATAAGCAATATTCTGTCGCTATCACTTTAATGCGTACAGGAGTGATATATAGACTTATCAAAATATCTAAAAGTAATATTGTTTTGTTTATTCTGAGTAAATATTTGAGTTTCTTAGATAAAAATGGTAATTAGTATTATATGTCGGAAGCTTCCTTACTAATTGATATATTAGGTAACTAAGTAGGAACTAAACTGTTGTATGCATTCTGGTTTTATGCATCTTATCTAATTTACAACTTGTTGTAAATAAAGGCTGTACCAAACTGAACTAAGATGGAGATACAAGTTAAAGTTCAGATAAATAACAGTTTCACTAATAATTTCAGTCAATATTATTGATGAAAAGAGGTTTTACTCATACATATTTGAAATAGTCTGTGGAGATGACCAACTTTTGCTGGCATTAGGCAAAAGACACAACTTCTTATAAGAACTTATATAAACATGATAATTCACTTACTTTCCAGTGTAATGTGAATACACAGAAGGCGTAGATCGATAAGTCGAGGGCGTTTTTCTTCCGTACATATTTAATTCGTATTAGATTTACGGCAGTTGACGCCCTAAATGTTTATATATTCAAACACTTTTGCTGCAATAAAAACACGATACATAACACCACCGGCTTGTTATAATGGCGTACAGAACACATTAAGCATATTTCGTTAAGTATTTAATTCATAAATCCTTGTTTTTATTAAACAGCCACGCCTGTAAACTGTTTGTACAAGTTTGTTGCTACTTTCCGTTGTCAATTTCGAATGTTACCCGAATAAGTTCTGTAAAATTTACTGTTAAACAATTTGGCGCTAGTGTAAACGGCGTGATAGTGTGTCAGAAAGAGAAAACATGATTATTATTTGAAGTTTCAAAGATTTATTTCTTGACAGGGTTTTACACAATTTATACGTGTGTGAAGATGGCAACGATATTCATTCAAACATTTGTAGAGTAAGTAAGATACAATCAAAGTTGAAATTTTACAGGCCATTTTTATGAAAACAAAATAAAAGTTCTGAGTTTGACGTTAACCGTCAAAAAATAGTTGACAATTTCGAAATTTCCCGTATTTAATAAACACAAATATTTAACGAAGGAGCCAAAAACAAAAAAAAGAAGAAGAAGAAACACAAATATTATTTTTTCCTATAATCACTATGGAAGAATTTGCTCATCCTGAAATTTTACATACCTCCAAAAATGATAAAGAAGAGAAAAGTGAGAAGGTTCTATACACTGGCAGAACAAATTGTGGGATTTGTTGTAAGTGTATTTTACAAAGTCATATCTTAAAATAACTGTTGCTTGCCACTTTGGCCGTGCTGATTAACCCAAAAGCTTGACATTTCAGGTTCTAATTATTTTTCCACCCGTTTTTGTCCCACTGTAGGGCAAAAAAAAAAATAAACTGCAGATTCTGTTTCTCTCTTATTCATGCCTGTGCTCCAGCCTTAAAGCCATGAAATGAAATGAAATCGCACAGCTCTCTGGTATTAAAAGTGATATGTCGTTACCGGCAATTTTAAACTTGCACAATATTCTACCTTATCTTATTACGATTTTATTCTCAGGTATCTGCCGCATGCCGCCATCGCACTCTAAATTCTACTACGGCCATGTTTTCTGCTCTGATTGCTTTTACAAGTACATCTACTCGCCGACCAAGACTGACTGCTCTGGCGACATAACGAAGAAGGAGAAGGAGGTCAAAGAGGAAAAAGCAGCACAGGAGGCCCCGAAAACAGATGCCCAGTAGAATATATTGTGTGTGGATTTCGTATATGGTACAAATTTTCATGGAAATTTTTTGATTAAAAAAAGAGTAAACTAAGTAACAAATATATTGTGTGTTTGGAACCTGTTGTTTTAGCGCGTTTTATTATTGCTCGACCGTGTTTGCAGAATTCTCCAATGTTCCGCTATTACCTACCACAATGCAACCATGCGGAGCTTCGCGAAATATAGCCAAACCATTGTCTCAGCAAGCTAAAACTGCATTATCTTGTGGTTGTGTCGCGATATCAAGAAAATATGTATGAGGACGATATCAACAGTGTTACCTACCATTATGACATCACAAAATGGCTGACAGCGATTTCGCTGGTGTTTTTTTTTTAAGTTTGACATCGTTTTTTGACGGAAGCGATTTGTTCCGCGGTTATTTACTACGAAATCATTTTTTTTAAAGTAGGTACTTTGTTAAACATTGTAGAATACCCTATTATGTTCTTAATAGCTCTGTTCTATATATCTGGTACGGTTTCGTTGATTTTGTGGTGTAGGTACTGCGGTGTGGTCCTCCACTGGGTGTCGTAAAAGGCGACTAACGGACCTTAAGACCCAGTGCACTGTACCAAGCACCTTGGGTCACCCGAATGGTGGCGGGTAAACAACCAACAATCGCATTCCCAAAGAGGTTTAGTGTCAGGCAGGCGGCCGACTATAAAACCATAGCCAAAACTTTAAGCAACATGTCTAGAAGACGTGTTGCGCCGACCCAAAGTGAAATGGGATAAGGGCAGGAAGATGATGAGGTACTGCGGTGTGGTGCTGTGCGGTGGTCGTGGTTACAATATGGTGTATACTTTAGTAGTCTTTGAATATGGTCAACTGTAGTCATGCTCATGATGCGATGTGGTCGCGATGGTGGGGCGAATGTGATGGAGCAGTTCTGGTTAGAAAATAAACTGTAGACTTCAATAGGTTTCATTATTTAATTGCCTTCAATTTATGCAGAGAGGATTAGACAAACAAGTAATAAAGTGTGAGGAAGAGATATGATATAATAACAAATCAAACTGCCTCATAAGATTGACACCACATTTTTATTCATAAATCTCTCCGCAACAAACTTCTTTTTGCAAATAATCACTGTTTACATATATAGGACCGCACTGCCACAAACACTTAGGACAATCTAGTTGTGTTCTACACAACTTGGGGTCTTGTAGGTCGACCCATCCACAATACGACGGTTCGTAACCAGAGACCATCGAAAATTTATCAATATCATTAAAGTTATTGAAGTTTTTCCATTTTTTCATGCGTTTCTCGGGTTCGCTTAAACCTCTCCCGTGTAGATATTTTGTCAGCTTTGCGATTTTTTCTGCTGCAGACACGTAATTTTCCACATTTGTTGTGTCGTCAATGGCGTTACACGACTCTGGATTGTCGGAGACCTCGGTGCGGTTCTCGAAGGAAAGGTCCCAGGTGCCGAAAGACTCGTCCCCGATAGATACGGCTGGTGTTGCAGCTGTGAAAATTTTTCATATTCAACTCTTACGCACCTACAAAAGGGGTTAAAAGTTATCAATAAAATTACACAATCTAGGAACAGCACTGCATCCCGGATTCTGCTTAGATACATTCAGACAATGTTGTTTTAATTAAAGTACATACTTTGTAGTCTATTTTCCCGTTCGTCTTCACTTAAAGGTGGGACCGAACTGCGGTGCATTAGGCCTACAACAGACAAAATTGTTTTAGGTCATTGGTTTATACGACTCAGTCTGCAGAAACCTTGACCCAAGATCTTGAGACGTCTTAGAATTCCTTTAAATATATGGAGAGCAATGGGGATGTGAGAACACAGTGCCGGTCAAAAGAATTTCTCCCTGGTACAGGAGGTACATTGGCGCTGATTCAGTTTTCCACTAACTAAACCAAAATTAAAGCATCACTATTTCTTATTACAATGCGTGGGATAACAACGACCAGAATTAATCTTTTATTTAAAATTTTAAATGTCTATCGTCGAAAACAATTAAAATTTTAACTTTAACAAAATTTGGATGCTTAAGTTCTGCTTCAAGTCAAGCATAGTTGGTGTCAACCGAATCAACCCCACGAAAATCCAACTTACATTTTTTAGGTTCGTTATTCTGATACCATTCTTGTGGGCCGGAGCCACATCGACAGAACGCCGGCTGCTGGCCTTGCATCATGAAAATTAACGGGGCACTCTCCTTGTTGCCAGCGAGAAATTCTCTCATGTGCTCGGCAAACTGGGTGTTATTCTGCCACTGTTCAAAGCAGCTCTTGAAGAAGTCTGAGGGATTATCCTTACTGCGGTTGAGGACGTGCTTGTGGAAGCATTCTTCACAGAACACTTGGCCGTAGTAGATCTTCACGTTGTCGGTCGGTATCGCGTGGCAGAAGTCTGGAAAATTGCGGTTCAGGTAAAGATTAACTGTCGATAGTAGTTCTGGTTTCAAGCACTTGATAGCTAACTATCCTAAGTGACATTTACCCAGATTGTAACTAAAACTGTTGAAAACTAAAACGATCTGAGTATCAGGATAAAGACTAAATAGCCTTGACGAAATAATTTTACTTGAACACGTTCAATTTGATATTCTAAATACGGCATGATATATAGTAACTGTACTAATAAATGGTAGGCTTAAGGCTAGATTTCTATTACATCTATTACTCTTGAAAATAGGAAGAGAAACCAGCTGCCCTTTTATTTTACGTTTATCATCCCATATTTGAATCAGTAAGTACCTACGCACTCGCAAAGTTGACCACGGTCAGCTGAATAAAACTATTCATCGAAAATCGTGTTTGAAGTGGCGCAGGACAGGAAAACTTTGAAAGACTTGGGAGAGACTTTTGCTCGGCTGTAGGAACAATAGGCTAGGGCTAAACCTGTTTCATTTCCTTTAAATGCTAGTTACTCACAGCACTTGGCGCATTGTGGATGGAAGCTCTGGTTTCCAATGTCCACCTTATTGGAGTCATCGACGCACTGCAGGCAGCGCGCGCATATACAACGTTTCTGCGGCTCTTCCGAAGACGGGCACTCTGCTTTTTTATTTGATTCTATGTAAAAAATGTCAATAAATATTTAATGCAAGCACCCGTAGGGTACTCGTAAAAAATTTGAGACTGATACCTAGTTTCCATAATCGTGTCCATAGTGTTCCCATAATTAAAACTATTTATAATCAAATTACTGTCAGGCCGCCTCACTACGGGGGAAGAAAATTATGAAATAATGCAGTTCTTAACAGGCTGAATATTCCCATTCATTAATAATATTTGGCCATTTCCAAATGAAGCATACTTTAAAATCTCATCACCCCACATTCTATGCCACTCTCGAAATAGCTCAAAGAAACAATTTCCAGTCTTACCTTTAGCATTATCACTAGTAGTACTATGTTCCTGCGGCTTGCTACCTGGCGCCCATTGTACCCACCAGCTGTCGGAGTAGATGCGCGGGCTCTCCCCTCTAAACCGCGACAACACGTGCGTCTTGAAGCACTCGTTGCAAAATACGTGCCCGTAAAACATTTTCAATGACGGCGGTATCGTTCGGCAAACGCCTGAATATTAAAAAAAAAAGTTACATGTTAAAAGATATACTATAAGTTCTTAAATTAAAATCATAACTATGTAAGCCACAACATTGTCCACATTTAGTATTGAGGAAAAAAAAGGAGTAGTATATGAATAGAAGAGCCTTTAGTATACCGTAGGGCAATGACCGGTAGGAATACAGCAAAGTACAAAGAGAGACCTCCAAAATAAAGTGGTAATGGGTAAAACACGTCAGAAAGTCGCAAAGCAAAATATTTATCTTCACTATTGTATAAATATTAGGTTTTTCATTTTGTTTAAGCCCAAAAACGTTCAGTCTAAGGAGAAATTTCCCATTCTACTTACCTACGCTAGTAAAGGAAAAATTGGAAATACTGCAAACTATTTCACAATATAAGGATATAGGAATACTCACAGCACATGCTACATAGCCTATGAAAACTCTGGCCTTCAATATCCACTCTATCCTCTCCATCAACGGGGAGAAAACATCTAGCACAGAAGCATTTCTTAGGCGGCTCCTCTGTCTTATCCATATTGATTGTAAATTAGGCTTACGTTCAAATTTTGTTATATTAAAAAAAAAACTTAAAATGTTAACAAATTGTTATAGAATCAGCAATTTTATTCCATGGCAGTTGGATGGAAGGTGGAAAATGATTTTATAATAAAAGAAAATCGAATGCTGGCAGAAAAGAAGAATCGATTTTGAATTTTATGTTTTTCTTACGTGACGGTACTAATTTTGTGGATTTGTTAAAACCGTTTTGGTCATTGTCATTAAACAGGTTATACCTAAACCATAAAATCGTTAACTTTAAAAAAAAGTTGTTATCAGATATGAAATAAACTTGTTTGTATACAAAAAGCAAACTATACAAGCAATACAAACTTTGGTAAGTTAACATTTTTTCCACAAAACATTAATAGATGTCGCTACTTTACACGAAAAATAACAAGCGAATTCCATCACTACTAATGACGAATCGTATCTCGATTGTAAGGAACGTAGCGCGTCACTACTGTGTTGCATATGTGTGGTGTACAAAGTTGTTTGTGTTATCTATCATGTTTTTATCAAAAAAGTGATGTTTGTGAAGTTGTATGGGAATAAATCTACGCGATTTTAGTGGTAAAGTAGATCTATTATCTTATCTTTATCGTAAAGTTTGATTGGATGTTAGTTTATAAGAGTTAGCTTAGGTTATGACGAACATTGACCGTTGAGTGTAACAGCTCATGTTTTTACATTTTTATGATTGAAAAACGAACGTTTGAATGCGGATGAGGTTGTTAAACGATAAATCACCCACACACTCACCACAATAACTACTTGTATTGGACTTATTCGTGTTATTTTAGTAAATATATTAGTTTAAAAAACGCTATTCAGTTGTCAATTGTGTGAGGAGCTAAACTTTTTTCTGCAACGAGATGACCCCGATGTTTACTGTTGGGGCCTTTGGTTTTTGCGGTGCTAACTGTAATGCCAATAACATTGCGAAGAAAAAATATCTTTCGCAAACTTTTTCGTTTTTGGCAGTATACTTTTTTTCTTTACTACAGTTTACAGACAGATTATAAATAAACAACAAGGAGACGTTGCGATCATTTTAATGTCAATAAAATATTTATTAAAAATAATTGAATTCTTTAACATCTCAAGTGCTACAAAAGATTTTTGTGACTCACGACATTTATCTTCTGAAAGTGACATACTTTGATATAAATAAAATCAAAAGAAAAACAGATTTGGAGTGGATAAGTGAATTTTTCAAGAAAACAGTTTTATTGCCTATTTGACCCTATTTTTAGGAGTGTTGTGTAAAGTGTATTTGTTATAAACATGCATCAAAGTGGAAGAAACAGGAGAACTGTGTAAGAATGTTGTATAGTCTTTAACTTTCATTGTTATTATTACTTTTAAATGACAAAAAATTGACAAAACTTTGCATTGTAATTTTTCTGCCAAGATGTATAATAAACATGTCAAAAGGACAATTATTTGGCCATTTCAATCAATCAAATCGATTGGTGTTTGACAGTTGAATGTAAGACCAACATTGTTTAATTTATTAGAATCTTTTGGTAGGCATTAGATCCATATAAATATTACTAAGCAAATATCTAACTTAAGGACTATCTCTATGATAACTTGTTGCTTTTTTTTATTTGTTTATATAAATATAATATTTGGTCCATTGAAAAATGCTTCAAGATCCTACTAATATTATAAATCTGAAAGTTTGGATGAAAGGATAGATGTTTGTTACTGTTTCACATGCTCAAATGGCTTTTGTAATTTTGAAGAAATTTTGTATCGAGTAGTTGACACCCTGAATAACCACATAAGCTACTCTAACGGTAACAGTGTCAGACGAAGGAAATGTTTTGGAGCTATAACCAACATTCACATGGGCAAAGTTGAGGGCAACTGCTAGTAAACAATATTCTTAGTATTTGTGGCATGTATAAGAGTACTAGCTTTTGCCCGCGGCTTCGCACGCGTTAAGAAGTATTATTGTTTAGCAAGTTAGTGTAAAAATTAGGGCCTAAAAAACTTCCTTGTACACAATATTCTTAACTAATTTGTCATTTGGCGCGAAACCTATCAAGCTACTGGGAGAACTTACACGTGAGCAAGCAACATAGAACTGCCCATGAGAGAAGCAATGTTCTCTCAAGTCAATACCCGCAAATTTGAGAGTTTGCCCCTGAGACTTGTTTATAGTCATGGCTAGTCAAAAATCTAAGAAGATTTCTACAAACATCCCCTATTTCATCCCCTTATGTGTGGAATTTATCAAATTCTTTCTTAGCGGATGCCTACGTTATAGTACCTACGTGCATGTAAAGTCTCAGCCCGATCGGTTTAATTTTGACAAAGTTTCATAAAAAAATTCATCCCCTATTTTATCCCCTTGGGGGTAGAATTTATCAAAATCCTTTCTTAGCGGATACCTACGTCATAACATCTACCTGCATGCCAAATTTCAGCCCGATCCGTCCAGTAGTTTGGGCTGTGCATTGATGCATTAATTTCGATCGAATTTGATTACCATAAAAACGATTCTAGTGAGTTAATCTTAAAAGATAGACATATACTGTCGCGGACATTTTTTTAGATCATTTCAATAGGAATAATTCTCACATACATATATTGTGTGTATCTTGAACCGTTTTCGCAGCGCACGCAACAGAAGCCCTCAAGGATGAAAAATTTTCCCCGTTTCTTTACACATTTACCATTATTTCTTCGCTCCTAATAGTTGCAACGTGATATTATATAGCCTAAAGCCTTCCTCGATAAATGGTCTATTCAACACAAAAAGAATTTTTCGATTCGAACCAGTAGTTCCTGAGATTAGCGCGTTCAAACAAACAAACAAACAAACAAACAAACAAACTCTTCAGCTTTATAATATTAGTATAGATTTACCATCTTTGACTGGTTTAAATTTAGTAAAACATGGAAAAATTATATTTAACCGTGTTCAAACCAAAAATAGTATAAAAGCCATTGTCATATAAATACTAGGTCTATTTTTGGTTCCATTGTTATTTTCATGATTGTCTCTGAAATCCATTCATTCTATTCTCGCTTCAGGTAAAAATATGTTTACCTTTTTATAGAAAGATATAAACTGAGAATTATCAGACAACTTATTTATGTGATTTTAAACTTTCGCGACTACACATATTTTAGACGACAAACGGGACTTATTCGCGATATAATTCGATATTTCTTTTTTCCCCTAATTGTTTTTTTTTTCAATTTCTTTATATCTCTTTTAATTCACGGTATGACCTCATTTTAATCCTTGTTTTGCAGGGGGTTTCAAAGACGTTCAATTCACATTCAAAATCAAAAGGTTTTTATTTCGAGTAGGCCTTCTCAGGCACTTACAAAACGTTACTGACTCTAGTTGCGCGGTTTCAAAATGTCATTCTTATGGAGAAGAACCGGCAAGAAACTCCATAAGTTACTCTTTTAAAAATAGAAAATACAAGTTTTACAATAATAATTATGCAGCAACAACGCAAATTAGTAAAATGTGCAGATTACAGACAAATATAGGATAAAGTATTCTTTGAATAAAGAAAATAGAAATGATTACCAAAAAATAGGAACCTGACTATTTTACCAAGTTTACGATGTTGATACATGTACAAAGCAAAGCTTACAAGGAAATAAAATAATAATAGTTTTACATACAAAAAATATGTAGTCCTAATCAAACCCTAAGAGGAATGTCAAGGCATGTCAAAGCTCCTCAAGTAGACGCTAAGGGAAAGCTAAGGAAATAATAAATTATAATAAAAGGCTAGCCGACTGCCAGGGAGATGCCATTCACAGACTCTGAACAAGCATTTGTGGAATGCACAAATCCTTGTCCTTTAAGGAGATTGAAATCAAAGCCCAATTTTTATTAATACTGATCAGCCTAAAACCATCCTGCTACTAGGTAAAACTCACTACTTATATGCAGAAGGAATCACAAATCATTAAAAAAAAGAGTTTTCTACACTAAGTGATAATTTTACATGCTTACTTTTTATAAAACTATTTCTTCTTATCAGCATTACTAACTATTTATTGCATAGACAAGTCATAAACTTAAAGTACTGTTGGCAAAAAAACTTATATTATAAACAGGTCTTTTACAAAACATGAGTTTCTTTTTTGTAATTTTCATGAAACATTTTTACTTGAATCTATATTCATGATGAATCCAAAAAAAGATGGTACAGATCTTTGGTTGGTGACGTTTTGTCAACAATTTTTGAGTAGCCTTTTGGTCTAGTGGTTAGTGGCCCTGACTGCTACACCGGAGGTCATGGGTTCGAATAGTTTGTGTGATGAGCATGACCATTTGTTCTGTGTCTGGGTGTAATTTATTTATGTGCATGTATTTAGAAATATAATAGATGTATATCAGTTGTCTAGTATTCATAGCACAAGCTATTTTACTATGCTTAATTTGAGACTAGATGGCGTTGTGTGAATGTAAAAAAAAAAATTTGGCCCTTGTAATATCCATCTTCAAACATACTGCTCATAAATCATTATATTCTTATCTTATTGACTTTTAATACTCTGTTTAGGACATAGGCATCCTCTGTATCAATTTGTTTCTGCTTTCCACACGTTTTTTTGTATAACTTCGAACCAGTTTTATAGCTGGTAACAGAATTATTATTGAAGAATGACGCATGCGTGAAAGAAGATGTAGGCACAAAGATTGAGAAAGGGATTCTTAAATGGTTTGGGCATGTTGAGAGCGACTGATGAGTGTGGATGAAGCTAATGTGGTATGCCAGGATCGTAGCAAATGGAAAGATTTGATCTCTGCCTACCCCCAAGGGAATGAGGCGTGGCGTTTATGTATGTATGTATGTAACGACGCACAGCAAAAGGTCGCCTTCATGTGTCATGTTGTCTTTGTCAAGTGGAATGTAAAGACATATAGACATTTTAGAATGTCTCTTAGCCTAGTGGCGTTCTTGAATATTGCTTTTCGTATCACAACATTTATCTATTTCTAAATGTTGTACCTGAAGTCTGTTTATAAAGGTTTCCACTTTCCACCATGTCTGTCCGACTGTCTATTCGCACATAACTCAAAAACAACTGCACCAATTTTTATGCTACTTTCACCAATGTATAGTATAGACTGGTGCTCGAGGAAGGTTTTAGTGTATAATTTGTTAGGTTTTTGTATATTCACTAAAATATAACGATAGTTGTTGCGAAGTAATATTAATTGCGTCCGATATAGAAGAATTGGGTTTTGTCGGAAAAGATCAGAAGTAGTTGAATGTTTTTACGGCTATAACCGACATTCGCGCGGGCGAAGTCGCGGGCAACAGCTAGTTTAGTGTAACTGTATTTTATTTAATGTATTTTTTTTTGTTGTTACAGAATGGTTCATCGTCTGGATGTTAAAAAAAGAAAAATGTCCCGCCATGAGAAAGCGAAAAGTGGCTTTGTAAGTTTACGTGTTTTATTTTTATTATAGTGTAGATTCTTATACAACGTTGATAAAAACGAGAGGCATTAAATGAAACCACATATTCTGTATATCATTATAAGGCTACACAACAAAAATCAAATCAATGTAAGCAATAGTTTAGTCACAGGATATTTTTTTAGTTTTTTTTTAGTTTGAACATGCTGTATCTTCCTGATTAGGTGACTAAGTTTTATAGGCATAGTTATCTAGTTGGCTCCGGTTGGGTCCGAAACTAGTCGGGCTATCCCGATAAATACGCGTGAGTAAACCGTTATAACGTTTTAAGTATGAATCATCCTCACGAAAGTTATTATAAAAGTATTGCTTACATTGATTTGATTTTTGTTGTGTAGCCTTATAATGATATACAGAATATGTGGTTTCATTTAATGCCTCTCGCTTTTATCAACGTTGTATAAAGAGGTAGAACGAATTACATTAATATAAGGATTTTAATTTCTTTTGTAATTTATGAGTAGAAAATAATGAATGAAATTTTTGGATGATGGGAATTAGATTAGTAAGTTAATTTTTTCAGTCTTTTCATAATTTGTAATGTAGAATTTAGTGTTATCGACTGCATGCTTAAGTCGCAAGTTACAAATTATTGAAATCAAATGCGGTTCACTCACGCGCAACTTTAGGATAATCCGACTTGGAAAAAGTTCTTAGACTATACCTAGTGTGACAGTGGAAGGGCAAGAGTCCAACTTAAATCTTAATTGAAACGTTGTTGCATTTAAAACTGTTGTGAAAAATAAAAAAATCACTTTAACTACAAAATAGGTAGCTTACATATTATGTTGAGGAAAGGTTTAAATACACGTTTTCTAAAGTTTTTTTTTTTAATGAGATGTTAATTTAAATAGATTAATGACATAGTGATAGTTATGTGTATACGAGCGTGCTAATGTCTCGTCCACGCGCTCAATACGCCGTGACAAGTCGATAAAGGATACTAGTACGGTCTGCAAAATAAATGATATTTGATAATAAGAAAATATTCACAAATAAAATTGCAAATATTTTGCTTACCAACGAATATGATTACAGGTTAAGGTAAACCCTTAGGTTAAGGTAAAACCTCTCTAAAATATACTCGCTGAAATGTTTAAGAATAAGAATAGGATTTTTTTTGCTCAAGATGAATTAAAATAATACATGTGATGCATGTAAGATTTTAAATAAAAGTTGCTGACGACATGTCTGCCAAATAGACATCACGTGAGCCACCTAAGATATTATATGTATCTCTTTTAATTCATGGGCTAACTTCAAGGGAAAAAACCCGGTCCTTTTTAAAGGCTTACACGGGGACACAGGTCCGACATGTAGAGGCTTATACCTTGTAAAATATAGCTTGATACCTGTGACGTTTGTCAGAATGACATTACATGAGGGGGGACTGGGATGGGGGCGTCTTTTGTATTTTATCGATATCTATGTCGTAATGAGTTTTATAAAAAAATACTTACGACATTGAAATAAAGAATATAGAATTAAAGATGGAAGTTTAAGTCATAATAAGGTGAAAATAAATGTTTTCTTTAGAAAACTCTCCACTATCGATTTATTTTGCCATTCTTTTTTATTATATTATACTTTTCATACTATAATTTTATCGATATTCGACTGTCAGTCAGTTACACGTCCCTATAGCTCTTTAAAATACGTTTATAGAGTAAGCTAACAAGCAAAAATGTTTAAGAAATATTGAAATTATTTAAATTACTCTTGTTTGTAGTCGTATCTTTATAATAACATAATTGTTTTTAAAAAATGCGTTCTATTTTTATACACAAACGTCGTATTCATGTTAAAAAATTTAAACTTTTGAAAAAATCTGATATAGCAAAGCTATCTTTAAAACGGACTCGCTAATGTCACAGGTATCAAGCTATATTTTATAAGGTATAGTCGAGAACTTTAATCTAAAATGTGATGGTATCTACCAAGGGCCATTCACCCCGGCTCACATCATTTACAGTTTTGTTGCTACAAAACTATTGTAAATTATGGAGATGAAACGAATTTGAACTATGGATAGGATGTGCTACATGTGTTTCTTTCTCTGTTAACTAAACCTATGGCACCTGCTTTTCACTACATGAAAATGCAATTAATTACATTATTATCACTAAGAATTAATTTCCTATTTGTCTATTTATCTCAACATTCCATTTCACAGTGACAGTAACAGCATACTTTATAACATCTTCTAACTCAGTGTCACTCATCATTCCCCTGCCCTTATCCCAATTATTATTATTTGGGGTCGGCGCAGCATGTGTTCTTCTTCCACACGTTCCTATCTGACGTCATCTCGCAAGTCACACTCTTTGCAGCCATATCATCTTTCACACAATCCATCCATCGTTTCTTTGGTCGTCCTCTTCTCCTATATCCATCCACATTCACGACCATCACCTTCTTTACCACTTGATCCTTCTAACTCAGTGTCACTCTTAAATACGTATCTAAGTTATCCATGCAGTATAACTGTATAATCCATCTTACTAAATCAATTGAGGACTCACAAATAGTTTCTATTAACTAACTGGCGTCTAAACTAGTTTATATTACTTGTTAGTTCGTGTAGGTGTGTCTCATAGCATTGCGTGATAATGTCTAGTTAGGCGCGCCTCTGTGCCGTTGCTTGCAGATAAAGGATAATGGTAGGGTCAGGAATATAGTGAGAAAAACAAGAAAATTGTACCTACTTTGAGGATTTTTTTTTTGTTTTGTGGTAAAAAATGTGTGATATTTGAATGGTATGTAGTTTTTGTATTTACGGTATTTACTTGGTTTGTGGTTTAAATTACGTTAAACTAGCTACTATAGCGTGACTAATGGGTGGTCCGCGATAGACCGAGTTGATTGATCGAAATAACTATGTTTAATAAAGAATTTGAGAACAGACAATCATAGGTATATAAATACCATTAAAGGTTTTAAGAAATGATAAATGTATATTTTGTGATAAGTATAGATAAGTATTTAAAAGAAATTATGTTGTAACTGTTAAAGAGAAAGAAAAGTAAATTAGGGAAATCAAAGATCTTAAAGAGAGATTATATTAATAGCTCAATACATAACTTTACCATTAATCAACTTATCAACAAAAACAACCTTCAAAACACGTCTAAAACTATAATCCACACAACAATATCACTCTAAAAATTAAACAAATATTAACTTTGCTTGCTATCTGTACTCACGTGGCGATTACGACAATTTACGACAAACTTCAGTCACATTATAGAATTCCTTCAGTGAACAGTGAACTAGTGAATTTTCACTTTATCTATACTAATAATTTTATTATACAAAGCTGAAAGTTTGTGCAAGTGATTTTGGAGGGGGTAATTTCAGGATCTGCTGAAACGATTTTGGTAAATTCTTTTGCCGATAGAATGTTACGTTATTTGTGAGTGTAATGGTCTTTAGGTCGATCTTGTATACTTACTAGTGAATTTTCATTATATCTATACTAATAATTATATTATACAAAGCTGAAAGTTTGTGCAAGTGATTTTGTAGGGGGTAATCTCAGGATCTATTGAAACGATTTTGGAAATTCTTGTACCACTAGAAAGTCACGTTATTTGTGAATGTTATAAGCTATACTAATCCGAAGAATATCGTTTAAAGAAGTGAGGACGATGCTTAAGTTGCGAGTTTGTGTGTAGGGGGTAATCTTAGGATCTACTGAAACGATTTTGGAAATTCTTTTACCAATAGAAAGCCACTTTATTTTTGAATGTCATATGCTATATACCGCCGGTAAACAACCAACAATCGCATTCCCAAAGAGGGTTAGTGTCAGGCAGGCGGCCGACTATAAAACCATAGCCAAAACTTTAAGCAACATGTCCAGAAGACGTGTTGCGCCGACCCCAAGTAAAAATTGGGATAAGGGCAGGGGAATGATGATGATATACTATATACCGGCCAACGAAGTAGATATGTTAGCTAGTTAAACTATAATAGAGTAAATAAGTGATTTTTAAAGTTTCTTCTTGTTGTCAAGGTTTTTGTTTACCGTATTTGGACATCTAAGTGTTGCCTTGGACGATTTGTTGTATAGAAACTGAAGTGTCGTGTAGGTTTGTAATTGTTGGCTAGAAAACTGTTTTACCGATAGTTGTAAGGCTTCTTCCAAGTGTTGATAATAATACATGTATATGTGATATTAACACCAGATTTTTTTTGCCATATAGGAATACGGAAAAAGAGGTTTTTTGCTACAGTAGAGTACTTTCTAAGGTATCACGTACTAATTTTCAGTTCCATGATTTCAGATTCCAATATTTGTAATTAAATTTTTCTGAATGTTTTTCTTTACCGTCCATCAATAGTTTGTTTGAATTATTAGGGAAGTACTTGATACGTAGAGTATTGTCGTATTTGCCTATCCTATTATTCAATTTCTAGACCACAATAAGAGAAGACCTAGACAAAATTAAATTACATTAGCCTAATCACAAATAGAGAACTTCAAATGTATGGGAATGACATTCCTTTTTGACAAACTAATTGACTAGTCAGTTTTATATTTTGAAGTGATTCGATCAGCTTTAACGGTTAAAGAAATTTTTCTACGGTAGGTATTGTCTACCGTCCCTGACCCACCTTTATTTAGTCCCTAGCAACTCCTAAGCTTTTAGTCTTTGTGAAAGAAGTGCAAAGCCGTTAGCAGTTGTTACTTGTTTATTAAAGTCAAGGTCATTGTCACTAGGTAAACTATTTGCCCATGAGTAAGAAAACACGTGTAACTTCTCTATCGCACTACCATCAGTTATCTACTTCTTCTATTTAACACTTCTGATTAATTAGTTTAATAAGGGGAAGTTAGAAAGTGGCAACTGTTGCAGAAAAAATCAAAGCAAATCTTCTGTTTTGGTATGGATATGTGATGAGATGGTATGAGACTCATGTGACTGATAGAGTGATGAGTATGAATGTTGCTGGAAGTGGAAAGCCAAAGAAAAGATGGATGGATTGTATAAGGAATGAGGTGAATGAAAACGGAGTAAATGAGACTGTGTTGTCTGATAGGGGAGAATGGAATGGCAGGTAGATGATGATGATGATGACGAGTTTCCAAGAAAGTCACTTGTTAGATATCATTGTAGATCCTGGCTTACAGGATCTAGCAATGATAGGAAAGAGTGGCGGGCTAGTCCAAATGCAAACATAACATGTAGTTCATTTCCCATTTTACTTTTTAATCTGTCTGAACTAAGGTTTCATCGATAGATACGTTTGTAACCAGACTGTGAGTCACGGTACGCCCCCTAAAGGCTAAAAGATTGGTAAGCCTATAGGGATAACTTAGAATGTGATTGATAATAGGGGGAAATTCCCTTTGAAGCGTGCAAACCGTTTGCGAAAAGTTATTTGCACACTTGTTAAAGAAGTTCGTAATACAGGCTGTTATTATTCAGTTTGTAAATTGTCAGAGGAGGACTGAGAATTGATTATTGGCTATTAGAAATTTGTATGGAAGTTAAAGTAGAAGTGTGGTTAATTGTAAGTAATATTTCTTGAATCAGAAACAGAAAAATCAGGTACAGATTTGTTAGGTTTCCATCTTTTCCGAGATTCTGACACCATCGAAATTACCAATTACCAATAATACCAAAATATACCAATTTACCAAAATTGGTACACTTTTTTTCTTAAAGCAATCACTCGATTTCCAAATTGGTAACTAACATTACTTGCTTCTCATTGCATTTTTTACCTAGTCTTTTCCTCAAACTATACTAAAGTCAACTTCCAATCTCACCGTATTCAGCTAAACATTATTATACAAAAACCGTCTGTCTTACCTCAACATCCCATTCTTCTATACACCGTTAACAATAACAATATATTAAAACCTCCATTTATAACTATTATTATAGTTCACCTCTCCAAGGCGACACAAGTCTGATAAGCATGGAATTCCATTAAAGTATTATACAAATCTGTTACGTCACACCAGCTGTTATATGAAAAGTGTCATGGCCGCCAAGGTCGTGGTTCCAATTACTATAAATCAAATATTTGGTAGAATGCTTTGTTTCAGAGAATTTTCTTTTCGAACCAAGTTTTGATTACTTTTCGCCTATACATTTTTTTCTTTTCGAATGAACTTGTAACAGTATTTTACATTTATTAGATTGGTTTCGTTTCAGGGAAATAATAACTTAAAAGTCGTGATTTTAGCTTAATGTCAGACATTTATATGACAAATTCATGTGTCATGGGGGGTTTAACAAACTTTCCTGCTAGCTCTACACTGCGTAGAGCGATGTCTCTCTTTCACAACTAGAACAATATGACTTTATACTTAAGAGATATATAACGGTTTGCTCACGCGTATTTATCGGGATAACCCGACTAGTTTCGGACCCAACCGGAGTCCTTAATCATGAGCTGACGCGGCCGCGGGCGAGCGAGTCGAACTGGCTATGAGTAATATGACTTTAAGAGGTAGTGCTAGGTTTCCCTGATCATTAGTACCAGTTCGTCTAGATAAGCAACGGATTTACAAGTTGATTGAAGCGCTCAAATAGAGGAGACTGAGACATGAAAGTCATTTCTATACTTTTCAAGGTTTCAAGCTTCTATTCTAATGCGTTAAACATTGTCCAGGGCGTCTACGTCCTCAGGAATTGTATCGCCCCTCTGGCTGTGTACTAAGTACAAATAGGAGAATTAGGTGTGACAATAAACGTGAACTTACGTCGGCCAAGCCTTAAAAACCTCATTTGCGTGTAAGTTCAAATAGGATAGGCTTTCAAGTAATTTAGACTAATTAAAAAGGCCTTTTATATCGCGTGACTGTATAGTAACTGGCTTTTCATGATTTATTTAAATGAAAGGGTGGTTTAATTTGCTTTGTAGAAAAATAAAAGACCGAAAGAATCAAAGTAATACAACAATCACCAGTAGGAGGTAAATTACATATACCTATTATATCACCATGTTTTTCAGAGGGGGAAGCTGAATCCTATTGAAACTGATACTATACATACCTTTATTGTGAAGGCACATGTGTTTGCAGGGCAAAAGAACCTCCACTTTTTCTCCTTTTCCCTTTCTACAATCTTAGGAAGACTCTGCTTTGCCTCTGCTTGTATTCTCTAGTTAATTCCTCCATAACTATAAATCAAAATATCAAGTTTTCCAATTAAGCTAAAATTAGGAGGAGTAAAACAGAAAAATTAACATAGAATCACTTGATTTTTGTTACTTATGTAATCTGACTGACGCGTATTTATCGAGAATGCCTGACTATCTTCAGACCCAACCGGAGACCTCACTCATGAGTTCAACTCGCGAAGTCGCGACCCTTCAACCGCGTCAGCTTGGTTCCGAGATTAGTCGAGCAATTCCGTATAATTGACATACATACATAAACGTCACGCCTCTTTCCCTTGGGGGTAGGCAGAGATCACATCTTTCCATTTGCTACGATCCTGGCATACCAGCTTCATCCACACTCATCAATCGCTTCGTACACGCCCTTCGGTTTAGGGTACTCCTGACCTGACCCTTTAATAATTTAACAATTATAAATCCGCCTCAACGGGTCTCAGTGGCGTCCACTTTGAAAGGCCTATGTCCAGCAGTGGACTGCGATAGGGTGATGATGATGATGATGATGATGAAAGGCGTCTCACGAAAACTATTACAATTGTATACATAGAATCACTTACTTCATTTTAAAGTAGTTCAGTCTTCAATCCCTCCTCCTCTTTAAATAACATATTTAAAGATGTGTTGCTGTTTATAAAACAATACAAATATGTTAGATATATTAGACACTACGCGTGTACAAGTGTTTGTCATATGGTAGTCATGATTGTAAGTTGGTGACGCGACACTTATGTCATGAGCACACGGTTTGATTGTAACTCGTATGAGATTATTATAAAGGTTTGTTCATAGAGCAACAACGAAATTGACGCAAAATTTGAACGGTTCTAACTTCTCATAGACTTAGACGGGCCTGTTGGTCTAGTGGTTAGTGATCCTGTCTGCTATACCAGACGTGTGTTCGATTCCCACCCAGGACAAATGTTTGTGTGATGAGCACGATCATTTGTTCTGTGTCTGGGTATAATTTATCTATATGTATTGAGAAATATATGTATAAGTATGTTAATCGGTTATTTAGAACTCATAACACAAGTCATCTAGTCTCAAGTTAAGTATGCTTAACTTAAGACTAGATGGCGTTGTGTGAATGTTGAGAAATATTTATTATTATTTAGAATACTCTTAGAAGATTCCAACAGGTCTTCTACTGGCCGGTTGTTTTTTTCTGTTCAAGCTGGCTTTAGAAAAGTTGTGCAAAAATACCAGTTTTCTGACTTCTAATGGTTTTCTTAAACGATATTGACAGGTTGTTGGTTATTTATTGGTGTTGTTTTGTCCAGGTGGCAAACTGGACACTGGTGGGTTGAATAGAAGGTGGAATTACCTACATACAAAGCTTTTTCAATCCCTTTCTGGAGGTTTCTATAAAATATTGTTCGGCCGTTTAATGATTAAAATAGACTGGAAACTGACTCTCGTAGAGATGTTGTGGTTAAAAGGTTGTTGAATAATTTTAATTCTGTTGACATGTGGAAGACGGAAAAGAAGGAATTTTATTCTAATAACTATCGCTCAATTTTAATGAAAGTGATAGGTCTTGACGTCTCGTATTTAAACGGTTTATAACAATGTTAAGACTTCTAGGTCAACGTCACTTTTCTACAGGAATATCCACTTGTTTGGATCGGGTCAAAACAATACTGAAATCTAATCAATCAATGTTAGTAGGTACCAGATGATAAAGAAAAACGGCCACGCCTCATCTCGCCGTGAACCAATCCTTACAATCACCATTATTTACAAAACAATAGCCCTAAATAATGGTCTTGATCTAAACGTTACGCAATGTCCAGTCATACCGAAAATTTTGTTAGTAAATAATCTAGATTCGTCTAAAATCTAGTGTGGAATCGTTTGTGAGACGAACGGTAGTGTGTAGTGTGCTTATACGGACCTTTTCGGACTATTTGGATATTACTATAGCATATTCTACTTTACCTTACTATATAAATAGTCTTTGTGATGTGAATTGATCTGGTGATAAGTGGATACGACCCGTTATCGTATAATTTTGTTTTCTGCATCTGGACTTGTAAGCTTTTCTGGGAAAATTTAATTATTTAATTTTTCAGTGATGTCATCCTATTGTGTTTACCCCTATTCTATACATCAGTGATTTCAGTTTTGGTTATTCTTCGATTAAAGTCTAGATTTAGATCTTTATAAACAGCTTCTTCATCTTCATCTTCTTTATTATCATCAGCCTTGAATGGCCCACTGCTGGTCATAGGCCTCCCTTTCTTTTTGACATTCTCCTCTGTCTCCTTGTATACATCATGTTACTGCTATCTTTTGAATGACTGGTTATAATTGGACAATATTAGTTAAAAAAAATATTACATTATTCTAGACTTCGCCACTTATCTCCAAATATGGTTAAGAACCATAATTTATGTTTTTAGCTGTTAAGGCAAAAAGTATATCAGTTCATAACAAATAAAAAAATAAAAAACTATTCTATAAGAGTTGCTGTTACGGGTCCCTTTTAAATGGCTTTCCATTTCTCAGAGAAAGTCTAATGCGTTAGTTTTCAGTTAATTCTAGTTAAAAGTTAACCTCAACAATTTTGACTGCGGTTCAAAAGAAGACTATACTCCATTTGTTTAGGTAATTAACTAAATGTAAACAATCTTGGTATGTCTTTTAAACAAAATGTGATCTTTAAAAATGTAAAATACGTTTTACAACTTGAAATACATTCAGATTTTCTAAAACTATAGTTAATTGATTTATAAGCAGTAATATCCTAATTAAAAACTATTTTTTTGGTTAAAAAGTAACGCCAAGATTGTTTACATTTAGTTAACTACCTAAACAAATGGAGTATAGTTCTGGCACGGGATCAAATTTTATTATCCAAATCCAGCGGAAATTATCTTTTAAATTTATTCCAAGTTTGGTTTTACTTTTTTCATGTCGCAATATTTTTGCAATCCTTCTCAAAATTGGGTTTATTCCAAAACTTAAGACCCTTATTTATCTCGTTGGCAACAATCGCAAGTTCACAGAAGTCTTACTTAATAATCTAGACTAGAATTAATCGAGTTATTAACACTTGTGTATCTACGTTTGCTGCTATCTTATCTCTAGATACAACAATATCATTGAGTGCTCCATTTTGTTTTATTTTTTTGCCAACGACGCCTGTATTTGTTGTTGGTCTATGTTGATTTGTAAAAACAAGTGAATTATTAGGATTTTCAAATGGAATTTTGGTAAAAGTGGTTCCTGATCCGTGTTCTAGTGTAAATATCGAGTTTGTTGCGTTAAATAGTGATTTAATTAATTATAATGTTCGACTTGTCGTTGTGTGTAAATATAATCAGGTGTGGTGAGATTGGTTGTCGTATCCACATACGTTATTAAATTGTGGAAGTATTAATTAATTTTAGTGGAATTGATTATTATTCCGAATTTTTACTTTTGTGAATGTAGGTGACTTTCCGTCAACGTTCGTCGTTTTGGTTGGCAATTGTTGATGCCATTGGCTTATTCGATTTTTAGGTAATATACGGTTGTGGAATATGTCCATCATCTACAAATAGTAATTGTGAGAAATTAATTTTTCTATCCATTTTAGCAATTCAAATAATCATTACCGGTATCTGTTATACCTCCAAAGAAAGGTCCTTTTCTAAGTAAATTGCATATTTAGGTGCAAGTATTTATATCATATTTATTTGATGAGTAATCGTTGGACCTGTTCCATATATTATTTTATCTCGAGATAGCATTATCGGTTACATGATTATATTATTATTGTTTTGTTTTCTTGTGTAGGAAATACTTCCCTTTCTTGTAGTCCTAGCGAATTGAACGAATATAGTGCTACCTAAGGTATAGAGCGCAAAAAGAAGAATTCTACCGTTGTTGCATGGCCCCTGTCTTTTGTGTTTCCCTCTAAAAATGTTCAGGGTTTGTTTCGAGGCTTACTTGATTTAACTGAATCCTGGAATTAACTGCCTGTCTGACTTCCCAAAGCCCGGTATAATTTCGATTTCGACTTATTTATTTATTCTTAATTGTACACAAACATTTTACAAATCCTTCGAAAATTAATTTTGCTTTGCTCTAGCATCCTGTGTTATTACGCCACTTATCTAGCTTTCATCTTCGCTATCGGTTCTTCTCTGTATAGAAGTATTTTTTCTTCCTGCAGTTGAATAGGCATTCTTCCATTAAAACTTCACATTTATATCCTATCGGCTTTAAGTTATCTAATATTAACTTTGTCAAGAAAACTGGTTACTTGATATGTTGAAAATGACACTGTATTTTCGGTCATTATCTCATTTTTACTAATGCTTTAATCCATTTAAAACATTATCCTTAGATATGACTACATCAATTCCTATTTGGTTTAGTTAATGACTTCTACTATCAAGTTTATGATCGAGAGGAAGTTATCAACTGCGTTTTGGTTCGGTCCGTTTATAATTATGACTTTGAGATCGTATTGTTTTAATAAACATTCACACCTGTTGCTGGATTCTGAAGCATTCAGACGTGTAGTGTAATATTGAACGTAGTGGAGTGAATATCGAAATATCAGCTGTGTTAGTTTTACTCGAGAATTTGTTGTTAGACCATTAAAATCGCCCGGGTATGGTCAAAAATTCAGACTTAAACGGATACTGTTCCATTGACTTATTTGAGAAACTTCCAGTTGTCAGGTTTGGTATTTGGTAGTTAGTTTTGTGTCTGAAAATCCATTTTTCGAAGTTTCTGTTATTCATATTCATTAAATCATTAATTAAGTTTCTTAAAGTATTATTTATTAACTTCTTAATATTCTTCTTATAGTAACAACATGTACAATATCAAAGACAGCAAACTAAATAATACCACAACTAGTGCTGGGAAGTGATGTGATTTTAAGTGATGACATAGTGATGTAAAGTGAACAAAATGAGTGAACGCAACTACAATAGCCTGCCGAGGCTTAAACGCAAGGAGACATGGAGAAAAAAGGGGGTAAGGAACAGAAACTGTGTTGTGATTTGTTAGAGCCATAGATCTTAATATAAGAGCATACGACCTACTGCAATCTTCTAAAGTAGAAGTGTTGCAATTGTGGAAGCGAGACGCCGTTCTATACCATTTAATGTGTCGTCTCGTTTTCAACACTGTAACAGTCTGACTTTAAAAGGTAGACTTGGTCCCAGGATTAAGGATATCTTTTTAGTTGAATGGAAATGACGACACTTGGCTGGACAACCTGTAGATGATTTCGTGATGATTATCCACAGCACAGATGCTTGCTTTGAAACTGAATGTCTTTGAGCATGTGAATCAAATGTCAGTGAAACTGCCAGCGACACAAGGATTATACTCATTTGTGCAGAAGTCGTTTAAAATCTACAACACTATCCAAATTATCGAGGATCAAAAAGACAAGTGTAGTCCTTTCATTCAGCTAAAATGTTGCCCAACTTCTGCTCAGCCCTGTCATGGTTCTAAAATGTCATAATAAAGTTTGAATGTTTGTCTGTGTCGTGGTTTGCTTCTGTACCGTTCGATGTTTCTGTAATTATACATATTTCTAATGAAACCCTAATTTAAGTTATTAACGAACTATTGAATCGACGTCAAAACCTCATTAATCTTAAGGTTAGAAGGTTCTACTTGATTATTTAAAAACCAACTCTGTTTTTAACATGAGAAGAGTTTTTAAGGATTCAGGAAATTCTGATTTTAGCAAGAGATTTTTAGGGACGCATGTTCCAGTTACTCATCGATTTAATCACCAAACAGCTACTAAATGCAAACTAGATAGGTACTTAGAAGGGCTTATAAAGGTGATGAGAACTTTTTCCGCTTTAAGCCTCCATTTAGCGAGTTATGCATAGTTCTTAAATAGGCATGAGTATTTAGAGATAAATCGTTCTGTATCACATTGTAGTCACAAAATATTGTCTTCTCTCTTACTTATTTTAATTTCAAAAATATTAAAATGCGATCTTATTACAAGTTTTTTTTCTAACCACAAATCTTACGAACTTAAACAGTCATGAAACGTTATATAAATTTCAATGTTTGTACTTTGGCACTGACCTACACTGATTTCATAATGATCTCATCGCTAAGTCGATAAAAACTTCGAGAAATCGCTTTGGATATAGTCAATGCGTTGGCCAGAGTAGGTACTACGGTTTATTATTGGAAAACGCTACTTGATATTTTAGGGCAATTTTCAGGCCGCAACTACGTTTTGTACCTCCGTTGCGCCATTAAAATGTGTGACGTCAGCATTGCTGACATAACAATTGATGTCTTCAAGACGATGACTTATATTTTTCCAAATCAAAATTCACAAGTGTTCGGTAAACTTATAATATATATTGAACGTAACAACGATTTCTTTAAGATGTCTGCCCTGTACGAGCGTGCAAACAAGAATGTCCCTGCGCCGACAGTGCAGCCGTATTTATAGCCAACGTACAAACACAGGTTTACTAACTTTGAGGGTAGATTAGGAATGACCTGTGGTTTAACGTTGATTGTACCTTACAATTAACTCAAAATAGGGTCTTTCAATTTTCATTTGAATATTATATTTTCCACATTTTAAATAGCTAACCCTGTTTTGTGCAAGTTTTACTATATTAGTAGACACTCACCATCTTCCTGGCCTTATCCCATTTTACTTGGGGTCGGCGCAACACGTTTTTTTCTTCCATTCTCCCCTATCAGACGTCACAGTATCATTTACTCCTTTTTCATTCATATCATTCCTTAGACAATCCATCCATCTTTTCTTTGACCTTCTCCTTCCTCTCCATCCATCAACATTCATACTCATCACATGTCCATACCAAGATATACAGATATTAAATTATAATATTGAAGCATTACTACACTAGTAGATACTAAAATAGTAAAAGCTGTAGACACAGCTTTACCTCACATTGCAATAATCAAAACAACTCTTGACCTACAAATCTAGTCATAAATCCAGCCTGGATGATCAGTATTCTAGACATATGTCGCGGAGGTCGTTGTCGGGCGGACGGCATTCTTCACAACTGTGTCAATTATTATTGTTGTTACCCTTTTAGGAGTTGTTATGTTATAAAGTTTATGAGGCCCATGTAATTGCTAGTGTTGTAAGGCCCGAAGCCTGGAGGTCTTGCGCTACCGCTGAGATTGTTGTAGTTATGGAAGCGGATTGGCCCGCTACACGGCTTAAAGCGGCTTTTTTTTCGTGAAAAATCATCAAGTAAAGTGACCCCACCTGCTGTGTGTGCAGCGGAAGGGAGTGTCATACTTTTACTGGCTAACACCCACTATGTTCCTCCTGGAGCCCTTTGGGTGCCAGGGTCGCTTGTCGGTAACTCTTACTTTCCCGCAGCCCCGGCAGGATATGTTGGTAAAGTTAGGGAAGAGTGACTTGTTTCATTGCTTTTTTTTGGTTCACTGTAATAATATTAGGAATGTAGGGTGTGTAAAGAAAACCTTTTTTTGTCAGATAGTCTATTTATCAAGGTTTCGGTTATAAAACATGAACCTAAGATAAATAGGATCTCGTGTGAAAATCGCTGATGATTTCGTTGAAACCAACTTTTTATAAAATTTGGCTCTAAAGATACATAAAAATGATATATGAAAATGTTTCTTCCGAAGCGTTATAAAGAGCTGTGACCTATTTTCTTTGTATTCTCAATGAAGTAGTATTTTAAGAAAATCTTTTATATATTTCCAAGAAAACCTAGCTACAATCATCCCACTTCCAGCGGGATTAGGTATTAACAAAAATATCGATTTTGTCTGAAGTTGTGCAGCATTTTTTGATGGTCAAAATACAATGGACAGCACCTCACCCCCCCACCCTTTAACGCTTCCTGTGCTCTATTAGTAATAGAAATTGACGAGATACCATTTAAATTTTTGACAGTAAGTTTGATTTTTGCTCAATATTCTTGAAACTGCCAGACAGTCTTGGTGGTCAACCTTGCCGTTATCCTTGTTAGCGAGTTAATGGCTATGGTTAGAGTCATTTTTATTGAAAATCTAGTTATTGCAAACATTAGAATCTTTGCGTAGTGTTTATTAATAAATATTATCTATCTTTACTGTAAAGTCCCCCGCAGTGTATGTTTATATGACATGTGTAAAAATCGTTCCTTGAATGTTATATTCGCTATTGACTCATTATTTGATTGTTTACGTAATAAATCGTTGTAATTTCTCATGAAACTCAAAAAGAGTATTTAAAAAGAATTAAGAACTTCAAAAAATAAAGTTTCCTTTCAGTCGTGTATTAGGACTAAGAATTCTATGATTAGAAAAAAAAAAAGATTTGCATATTTTTTTCCATTCATCAAGAATTTTTAAACTTAAATGTTTTTTTTTATAAAGCGTTTTTCAGTCACTTTCCAACATATCCTTCCCATATAAAAAAAAACTATAAGGAAATTTAGAAAAGAGCATTAACAGTATGAAGCTGTGATAGCCTAGTGGTATGACCGTAGGACTGCGAAGTCAAAGGTCTCGAGTTCGATCTCCACGGTCCGCAACGACTTTTCAAATGTTGTTTGCGTTTTAGAAATAAATATCAAAGCTTCCGTGTTTTAGGAAAGCACGTAAAAATGTGGATCCTGCGTCCGATCTCTCTCCGGTCGTGTCGGATTACCGTCCCATCGGGCTATGAGAGTAAAGGAATATATAGTGCACCTGTGTTAGCACACGCTTGTGCATTATAACATGTCATGCGTAGCTGGCTGGTGTCATAGTAACATTAGCCGCCATGACCGAAATCGGTCCGGACAATATTATTAACAGTATGCCCCGTATGAGCGTATACGTGAAACCCTCTGGGCGCAGTTAAGAACACAATTAAATATATCGGAAGTAACTAGGAATGCAGTTAACCAAGAGAACAATATTTTTTTTATATAAACGTGACGTATTGTTTGTACAGTCTATCCCACAGTCCATTCACAATGCTTGCCGAAATTGAACCTTATATCTTGACACATAAGGTGAAGGTAATGGCGATATTAACACTAGTGTATTGTTGACGGGGAGTCTTGGAGTTTGTATCTGCTGAACACTTTCCGACATTAATGAATTTAAACCTTACACCGTGGATATAAGAGCTATTAAAGTTATTGATACAGTTGTAAATACTGATCCTGAACCCAATAAGACTCCGTTACCTAGTTGGCCTTAGTCCGGTCACGATTGTGTATGGTTTCAGTTTAAGAGATATTTGTAGTTATAGTCGTTATACAGCAAGTTTGTTGAAGAAAGCAATAGTAGATTCCATAAATAAACTTACAAAATTTCAACTGGTGACAATTTTGTATAGAAGAAAGCTTTTTTTTGTAATTAGTTTTGAATAAGTAATTTTCCTGCACAACCAGGTATGTTTAAACATGTTGTATTGTCACTTGGTTTTGAAAATAAATCTGTTGATACACAATTGTTTGCGTAATATTTTATCGGTTACACTAAGACCCAACCTCAATCCTTGATAATGATAACAATATCCGTCATTTTTTGAATTGATAATACAAGAATGTACACTGGAATTCCTATAAGGAACATAGGGTTGGCAGCACTAATTATTTAGACCTTAATTCCTGGAAAAAATGCAACCAAACTATTTCTGGCTTTTTGCGAAAATTTGAGATAACTAGGACTTTAACTGTCATCTAACAAACATTTGTATAATCTACAATGGATTCTACGAAACTGTCGTCCCAAATCCCTCTATTGATTGTTAAGAACTTATTATTTTTCTTCGTTCTTCTTATTAATCTATACTATCATACGTTGATCTTTATGTACACTTTCAAACTCTCCGTCTACTAGTCTGTCTGACTATATCGTATTTTTATCAGCTAAATCCACAACTAGCAATCCATCTAAAAACATTTTTACACCAATATTTACTTGAATTATGTCATCCTTGCGCAGGAGTTGATTACGTAACCATCTGTTTGCATTTGCTAAAGTCCTGCGTCGGTCACGATCGGTCACGATTTTTACATCAGTATTAATAGAAGGCCGATCTATTATAATGTTATAAATATGTATTTGTAAGCATTTGTTTATGTAATAAGCTTTTCCTTTTAGTATTGTTTTATGGCTGTCACGATTATTTTTAAGATGATTAAGTGGTCTGTATCAGTGGCAAAGGCAAGAAATCATTTGAATATAATTATAACAGATTGGATTTTGTTACTATTAACTAAATGTCGATAAATTGTAAATTGAGAACCAATTTAGGTTCAATGGAGTTATTCCTATTTTTTTTTATTTGCCGGTCAAAGATTTTTTTTATATTCTCTTGGAAAAGACAGGCAAGGGACGTCAGGGTTAATTTTATTAGAAACGGGTTTGCAGATTTTTTAAAAATATACTCTCCATAGAGTATTGTTACTTTACGGACTAAAGTACAAACAAATTATTGGTTTTTATGTAATCTCAGGCTATAAATTTTCATGAATGATTTGTCTAATCATCGAAGGTAACTAGGCCACACCCTAATGACGCTTAAACCTGTTATTTGACTGTCAATAGATAAAAGGTCAGCTATGAGGCAACAATGGATACATCACAAGGTTTTATATTTAGATATTATGCTTAATTTGATTCAATGAGTCATTGACATTCGGTAGTTTCTAGTATTTAGTATCTTCTTACGGCCTTACGCCCAGTATCACTTAATCTGTATATATCGGAGCCAGTTAAATTAATTGTGTAAGAAAAATATTTTCTAACGATTTTTGACGTTTTGATTCGCTTTGGGAATCATGGTAAGTTTATCACCTGTTTAATTGCTAATATGCTTAGAGTAATGATCGTTATTGATATTAGTGGTTAGTCTTTAAAAGTGATTTTTTTATAACAAAGGGAACTAAAACGCAATCCGTTCATTGCAACCAGTAAAACGTTTAGTTTTGTTTTCTTAAAAGCTGAGGAAGGTCTAGGATTTACTCCACTTGGTCGTATAGTTAAAAAGTAGGAGTTACTTATAGTAATATCGATGTGACATAAACATTCAAGTAACATTTTGATGATGGTAACTAAACACCGTTACCTCCGGAAAACTAAAAAAGAAGTCTTAGAGATACAACGAGATTTATGAAAAGCGTGTGACCCACTTAATCTCTAACAAACTCGAACGACACGTAGTAAACTGCTAATTATAGCAATGTTCCGGTTAACCTATTTATACAATATTAAATACTATTTCCTTAGTTCATTCTAAAAATAATTCGCGAGATTGTGTCATAGTCAATTAAAATCTCTAATTGAAGTGTTCCCCAAGGTCGATCGCTGGGACCGTATTTATTGTGTAGATACTTAAACTATTTTTATGTTTATCTAGCTTGTTATACTCATTGAAAAAAATAAATAATAAAAAGAATTTTATTAGGATTTTTATATACGTTTTAATGGAGTAAATGATAGTGTGAAGTCTGATAGGAGAGAATGGAAGACAAAAACGTATTGCCCCGACTCCAAGTAAAATGGGATAGGGGCAGGAAGATGATGATGACGATGATATTCGTTTTAATGTTAAATGCACTTTTTGTGATCATTCGTTGTTTAGCTGTTTAATAGGTTACTCAACAAGTATGAATGATATTAAATGTCGATTTGTTTTAATTGCCTATAAAGATTGATTTAAGTATGATGTAATGGACTTATGACTTTCCTTATACAAGGTGTTTCGTCGAAGTCTGGACAATGAATTTTAAATACCGCTTCGATGAGTAAAAGATTCAATTTTTCCCCAAGTAAACGATACACGATTCCAAAAAATTAATGCCCATTCATAATTATAATAATTTAGATTAGCTGACGACAATTTTGTTTTATAAGCACATATTATTATCTTTATTATTCTATTATGATCTTTGAGAAAGTTGTTCATTTCTGTTCATGCCCCTGCAAAGAAGAAAAGCAGTTCTTTGAATCCATGGTTTCTGTTTAAACAGTTTAGTGTTAGGCTACTTAAACACTAGAATTAAATTACAGATACATTCAAGGACGAGGCACAGTCGATCTGTGTCATAGTGTCTTTGGCATTGTCAAGCAGAATGAAGAACTTCAGTTAGCTAACTGCCGTTCTTACCATTCTTCCAAAAGTCTATTGAAAAAGTGCATGTATTTGTTAAACCGTCAACTTCTTTTTCTACTTGTATTACAAGTAGTTAGACGTTGTATATAAACAGTAAAACGTGTATTATCTACAACACTTGTACGCCCTTGACCGAGTCTAATTCGAGATAACAGAACTATTTTGTTGTACATTTTGAAAACATTACAGTTATTTTTATTCCTAGGAGCTTTGCGTTTGCCAAAGTGTTAGAAGAGAACTTTGGACTTTACCTGCGGAATGGGAAATGTACAATGTATCGGATTGAAATAGTGCTTCCGTGCAAGGAAGTGATGAAATTTCTTAAAGAACGTCATAAATTCTTGCCATACAAAATTATAATCATCAGCTGATTCGGAACTGATTCTATGGAAAAATTTCGGTGTTCTTCCAGTAAGACGCCATGAGTTAGATAACTAAAATAAATGTTTTACTTTCTTAAGGAACTAGTTAGTATATTTAGATAGGAACATTATTTTACATAAGAGTAGGTTTAATGTTCCTAGTTTGATAGTTATTATTCTTACTAACCTGAGATGTCCCTCTGCTGGGCGAAGGCCTCCCTACTCTTCTTCCACTTGTCTCTCTCTCAAGAGCCACAAGTGACTAGTTCGGTAGAAATTAGTAGATTAATAGTGTTGAAAAAAATGGTGGTGTGATAAATACAGGTATAGTTTGAACTATAACTACGGCTTATAGTGCGCATCGCATTTGGGTTGTTAATTGACTTAGCTAATTGATATCACCTATTATTTACTTCTGCGTGGCCTAGCTATGTTGGCGTCTAATCTCACCATATTCAAATGAAACCGAATTCTATATGAATCGTCAGACTGTCTGACTCCCACAACCCATTTTACTGGTATCAGGATATGTGTAGTACATATAATAGGACAATATAACTCATGAGTATGAATGTTGATGGATGGAGAGGAAGGGGAAAGCCAAAGAAAAGATGGGCCAATGAAAAAGGAGTAAATGATACTGTGACGTCTGGGATAGGGGAAAATGGATGAATAAAACGTATTTCGCCAACCACAAGTAAAATAGGATAAGGACAGGAAGAGGATGATATAATAGGACAATAATGATGTGCTACTAATTCTCCTTAAATTTAATTATCATGGTGTCGAAAAATTTTCTTACATTCTTAACTAGCACCTATATTACTTAGCACACCGGAGCAACGCGACAGCTTGAGTTTTGCGATATTGTATTTGCAAAATTCGCATCTCATTGCTCATGCATTGCTCTTCAAGTTCGATAATACCTCTGCACATTCATTTTCGTAGCATTTTCTGCGCAGACATGATTCACTATTACGTCACCCAATAGGAAATGAGTTAATTCTCTTAAAATGAGAATTTCAGTACATTACAGCTCTCTCGATAATAGTTTATTGGCGTTCGTTCAAAATAAACGTTGTTTTATTGTTTGCTTTGTTTTGGTTAGTTAACGAGGTGTGGATACTTTCATACGGTTTTATTATGGGCGGTGAATTAAGATGTTAGAGATTTATGATGTTTATGCTTTGACAGATGAATTGCAGTTTATTATTGCACGTAACTAGTATTGGTATGCAATTCTATAAAAATCGAACATTATTTCTTTTGGTTTAAAAGCAAACCGACTACTCTAGTGATCTAGAGGTAGCAAGATCTTCTAGATGGTGTCTAGGAATTGGTAGGAAGATTCAAGGGACTAGGTTCGCTTATAGAAGTGTAGGCAGGCCTTTGCACGGTATGGCTAGATATCATAGTCAATGAAACGAATATCAAGAAGATAACAACATCTTCACTGAAATAACAAAATAGCATTTGATTACTTGTAACGTCAGTGATACCAAACTACGAGCTAGTGACTCTCATCATCATTCCCCTGTCCTTATCCCAAATATATCTGAGGTCGGTGCAGCATGTCTTCCTCTTCCACACGTTCCTATCTGACGTCATCTCGCAAGTGACACTCTTTGCAGCCATGTCATCTTTTACACAATCCATCCATCGATTTTTTTGGATGTTTTTCATGAACGTCAACTGAGATTTGATATAGTTTATTCGGCAGAATTTTTATAACAAGCATACCTTTCCAGTGACAGAAATGAAAAAAATAATTTAATGCACAAATAACATATTTGTCATAACCTAGTAATACTATGTATGTTTATAATACGGTGTTCAATGAGTATAATATCATAAAGGTCGTTGCCTCTACACCAAATGGAAGGTTAATGGGTCTTAATGGTTTCTAAATATGAACCGAATGTACCATTATAATAAACATGTCTTGAACATTGTTGTAACAGTTCTTCTTATTGACTTGCTATTGATACTCGTAATAGAGAAATGAATTATTTTAAACAAGCTTATTCCCGCGGCTTCGCCCATGTAAATGTCGACTATGGCTGCAAAATACCTGTGATAATCTTCGGCGCCTTCATATTTTTTATCATAATTTTTCCGGCTATTTGAGTGTGAAGAAAGTAAGTAAGAGGTGTCTATAGTTTAGTTATCAAATATGACTAATATATGTTATTAATGCTTTTGTCAACCAGTAGCGTTAATTTAATCTGTCAGTTCAATACGACACTGCGATTCAATCAGCTTTATCGCTTGGAGAAATTTAGTTTGTCTACAGGCCAAGGTAGATCGTCATAACCCAATAGTTACAAGTTTGCTAAGTGCGCGACAGTTTCTTCCACTTGTCCAGATTTCTTGTTGTCTCTTTATAGTAAGGTTGACCGCACATTGGAGTCACGACAGTTTTAAGACAGACTTGCCTCACATAGACAAGTCTACCTTATACCTGCGTTGACTAGACTGTTTTGCCGTTGATGTGGGCGCCCGCATAAATAAAAAAGGGAAGCCGACAAACGTTAGGCAGACGTCTGGTGCGATTTGGACAATATTGTCTATGAGACGTTTTGTTTGAAGTGAGCGCACCTTCATATGCTTTGTATTGCAATAGTCTGTCTTAAAACAATCTTGATTCCAATGTGCGGTCAGCCTTAGACACGTTTTATACCACTTCCTACTTCTTTATACTCCATGCTTCACAACGTTTAGAAGTGTTGTCATCGCAAAATTAAGAGGCCGCGTGTTGGAAAGGTGTCAAAAGTAGTTCATTGAGATTTAAATAAGCGTTATGCCATGAATATTGTGTATGAATTCAGTTCTTAGAACTAATAATCTAATGTTTGAGTGCTGGTTTGCTTGTGATGTCTGTGAGAAATAATAATCTTACCAACATATTTAAAATTTTAGAGTAAAACTGTACTTTCGTATCTCTTTAACTGACATGTCTGAAGATCGTGTTGGGATTGTCTTTTATAATAGGAGCCCAGTTCATTTTATACCATGTTTATTCGTTGCGATTTCATGATATTAAATATTAGTTCAATTCTTTTTAGAAGACCGTCTCAATAATCTTTGCCACCTTCATACAATTCACCTTTGCGTCTCCCTTCAAGTTTGGTCAGTGTGAAACAGATATTAAAAATTTGAAATATTGTATGCTGTAGTAGCTAAATGAGTTTAGGAACATCTATCTTCTTTCTAGTTGTATGTCAATGTCTTGTCATCTCCTATGCTCTTTATACTATTACTACTACCCCTTTCATCACTGTGACAGAAAAAAATACAAACAAACAAATTATTTTCATTGAGTAGTGATGTGACATCACTTACGGTTTTACAATTCGCGTGAGTCAGATCTCTGCCAAACGTGAGGGCTGAAGATGAGATAGCACGTGAGATATATTCTATTTATTGCAGATTACGGTATTGTTTATTTGGTTTAGAAATATGTTCTTCTTTAATATAGGCAGATTAGGGTTAGAAAAACACTGGCAGATCATTAACCAGATAATCAGATGACATAAGAGTTCAAGGTGGGTGTAAAGAGCCCATCCCTTAATACTGAAAAGAATGGACGCGCAGGACGACGCGTCCGTTTTCTTCATGGCCTGTTAGCTGATCGGGTGACAGAGTGCCCTTTCTGCCACCCGCAGGCCCGACCTCATGGTGGTTATACAGGTACATACGTTGCAGTGGGAAAACATATGCTAAAGAATAGAGTAAGAAGGTACAACCACCTATTAAAGTAAGAATGTTGTGGAAATTTGTCTAGTTGTGGAAGTAAGACGTCGGTCTTCACCTACGCAGATAGTATTTGGCCTCTCTTTCACAACTGTTGGAAAATGATGGTATTAGACAAGACTAAAAGCCAGTTACCGAAATAAAACAAACGCTGGAGTGGAAAACTTAGTTTGGGCTTAAAAGCTGACCCTCACCTAGAATCTTTGTGTAACACCTTGACCATGGCTTGTATTATACGCGTATACAGCGGGACTGTTGTCGTTAAGGAAGCAAGATGGTGTATTACACTGCGTTTAGTAGCGCGGGCGTCTTTTAGCTCAGAGTAAGCTGGCTAAGCTGTTGTCTAAAAAACGACCTCTTAAATCATTTTGGAACCGCGCAACTAGAGTCAGTAACGTTTTGAAAGTGCCTGAGAAGGACTACGCGAAATAAAAACCTTTTGGTTTTTATTTGATTCTTTCATCCAGGCGTTTCTAATAAACTTACCTAAATGAGCCATGAGGTCTTTAAATAAAGGTATCTTAGTCAGGAGACAAAACCAAAAGAGAACTTAATAAAAAACAAAGCGTATTGTTTACAATACAAAGATAATGTATTATTTTCTCATGACTAAATTATGTATATTCATGACACTACAATCCCACAAGATGGCATTTAAAAGGACATGCAAAAATGCACCTTAACACGTTGACTTAAATGCGATGTTTTCCGTTAAAAACTTGTATTAGAATGAGTACTAAAAATGACACTCAAATATGGACCTTGACAAATTGTTATAAGAGCTATATTGCTAATACTTTACGGTCTACGATGACTTATATTTAAATTAGTACATTATAGTACATTTCTTACCAAAGCCAATTATTTTAAGCAAATTACTTCAGTACGAGTCTAGACTTTGCGTGTCGCGGTACTGTTTTAGACTGAAACTTGAATTTCTTTACTTCACTCAAATTTATACTCTATTTACTTAGTGTTAAGGTTCATTTTCAAGTGTTTGTAATTATTTTTTCTGTTTACTTGAATAGTTATTCTATTTTCGCGTGTTTAAGGCCCATTTTCAAGTGTTGTTTATAACTTTGGAGTATAGAAAATTTTTCGTGTGTAATTGTGTGGAATTTTGAATCTTATTCAAATGAGCGTAAGGTTTAGTTTTGTATGTTTGTGATTGTTGATTTGATTTGCCGTCTGTAAGTAAAGTGTGTTTTATTGTTTATATTTTTTTTAAGTATTCTTTATAATACTGTTTGTGTAGATAACCTCTTTTGAGAAATTAGGTGTTTTGTTGTCATTAACAATTTATGAGACAATTATCTGCATATTTTGCTATAACGAATGTAAAAAGCTTTTTCTATTTAAGCTTTCATATTGTGTTTAAATGCAGAAACTACATATTCAATATGTTTACCAAATAAATATGTACTAAATATATTCATTATTTTCCTTTCAATGAAAATAATATGAATATCTTGGTCAACTTTTTTACATTTTAATGTAAAGTTAAGTTTTAAAGTAAAACAGACCTTAGTTATAAATTCAACAAGCGTAGTACCTTGAGGAGTTTGATTAGTTACACCATGCATTACCATGTTTAGAATATATTATGGCCTGGGTGTTGGAGACATTTTTAACAAGGTTCAATCCGTGTTGAACGTTGTACGAGAGTTTTTTGATGAAAAGTTTGTAAGTTGTATGAAAGTTTTGGTGAAATATCATTATAGTTAGCTAATAAAGTTACAGGTCAGTCGATATAAAGAAATTGATGTTTAGTATGTTGTAATTGTAATAAAAGTCATGCCTATTTTGGTAGCGAATAGTAAAACAGAAAAGTAATTTAATTTGATTGTGAACACACAGTTGTTTTTAAAATCTGATTTGGTAGGTATATAGATTTTTATTGCTGACGGTACAACACTTTTTGATTTTTCTCTAGGGAGATATTACAGAATGTTTGTGGTTTTCGACAAATTATTGAAAGAAAGTATGCGTGAATGTTTGTTACATAGTTTAGCGAAAAGCAGTGGACGATATTTCATAAAACTATAGCATTATACATCGATTGCCTTTTATAGTAATGAAAATGGATTCCTAGGCTTATAACGATAGTTTTCTATACTCCCAAGTTATTACAATAAATAAAACGTTCGGTGTTGGACGAACATCATTTTACCACGGAAATAGGACCGAAGACCGTCAGAACATGATTCCACTGTCGCAGTGAACCGAAAACCGTCTAAACTTTACTCTCCTTTTCGCAGTCAGTTAAAAACTCGCAAAATTTCCCAGTGATTGTGTGTCATCATCATTCCCCTGCCCTTATCCCAATTTTTACTTGGGGTCGGCGCAACACGTCTTTTAGACATGTTGCTTAAAGTTTTGGCTATGGTTTTATAGTCGGCCGCCTGCCTGACACTAACCCTCTTTGGGAATGCGATTGTTGGTTGTTTACCCGCCACCATTCGGGTGACCCAAGGTGCTTGGTACAGTGCACTGGGTCTTAAGGTCCATTAGTCGCCTTTTACGACACCCAGTGGAGGATATGGGGTGGTGCTATTCTTTATATCCGGACACCACACCACACGGACATATACGGACCCAGTGATTGTTAAGTGTATTGAATATAATAATATAAACAGTGTGATGTGCCATATGTGCGTGTCGTAATAATACGATGTATGCTATCAAAAGTATGGGCGAATACGTGAGGGATCTGTCGCCGTTTTCGGTAAGTTCACAGTGGGTGTCAAAGTTTTTTGTGTATTCATTAAAATTTGTTACTCACATACAATTTAAACTTAGAGAGACATTTATAAATATTTCAAAACTACATAGGGCCTAGACGTTCTCGAGTTTTAGACGTGGCAAGTCTGTTGTGATGTTTTAAAATATCTATTTGTCTCTATATTCCGCTTGACAATGACAAAGACAACAAGACGCATAATGGAAACTTTTTGCCGTTTTCCTTTCTTATACGGTTGTAAGTAACCATTGCCAAGGACTGTAGGGGATGGATTTTACTGAATATCAATAAATAATTTGAATTACCCAAATTGTTATAACATCTGCCAGGTATAATAATAATAACGATTTATTTCTCTCTAAAAGGTAAACGACATTTGTTCATGACATATTATATAAAATCTAATTTGTAACCTTTGTGAGAGCTGGAGTCTATAGTGGGTTCAGGACCTGTGTGACAGATCTCCAGGAATAAGTATGAAGCCATGCTCATTATATGCGTTTTTGATGTAACGTCTATCGAAATAGTAACATCGCTTTGATCAACTAAATACTTATAGATGTATAAAGTTTGACAATAATTGTACAGTCCTACTTAGCATACAGATGTTTGACACATTATATGACGTCACATTTCTTTGCAATACATCGCTTTAAAACCTTGGAAACGCAAGGTTCAGCTATTTTAATAGCTGTTCTATTGTGATTGTGCAAGCGAGAGGGAGCGATATATTGAGTAGCGGCATCTCGCTTTTACTACGGTAACACTTGAGTTAGCAAAGCAAAGTTTTCACCATGGAGGTTTACTTGGGTTTTTTAGTCAGTCGAAGGCCTGTATACCTTAAAAGAAATAACCCTTACACACTTTTTATCGGTCAATCATCGAAATAATATTAATGTAATTTTGTAAGAAAGACGTTACTCTACGCTGTGTACTGCGCTAGTGTGCCGCCCTCCGTATTTCGGAAGGCACGTAACAATGTGGGCCCTGCGCCTGATCTCTCTCCGGTCGTGTCGTATTGCCGTCCCATCGGGCTATGAGAGTAAAGGAACAGAGAGTGCACCTATGTTAGTTAGCACACGCTTGTGCACTATAATATGTCCCGCGTAGCTAGCTGGTGTCATAGTAACACTAGCCGCCTTGGCCAAAATCGGTCAGGAGACACATAACATAACATAGTGCTCTATCTCGTTTTCACAGCTGAATCGCACATTATATTACTTCGAAAGTGGTAAAGACATGGTTGTAGATAATCTAATTGCGTTGATTACCTTTCGCTGCTAACCGTACTCCTAGTTAACCATTTTACAATGCAGATTGACATGTATGAGATCACTGCTGATGTCAGAACTGCAAGTTGTCACCTGAATAACCTTGGACGGTCTTATTATAAACACTTGTATTTATACTCAAAACTGAATCACAGTTATTTGAGGAAAATGCGGAGAAAAAATACTTGTCCCTGGCTATATTTGGCTCAGGAGGAGATGGGACGAAAGGCGTGTTGATTGCGAAAGCGAATCCTGTGCTTCTGGTCATAGGCGGATGAGGACGCTCCAGTGGTTTTAGCCGGTCAGCCAGTGTCGCGTAAAGCATGCGCAAGTGATCCCGTGACGCTGGCTTAGGTATTAGAAGGGGCCGGGGGTGGTTTTAGTCGGTGAAAGTCTGACTTATCCCCTCGGCGTGGGTTGAAGTAATTAGCGTTTCACCACAAAAAAAGTGGTTTTAGCTGGTGAAAGTCCTTATCCTCACCTGATTTCTCTCCGGTCGTGTCGGATTGCCGTCCAATCGGGCTATGAGAGTACGGGAACAGAGAGTGCACCTGTGTTAGTACACGCTTGTACACTATAACCTGTCCTGCGTAGATGGCTGGTGTCATAGTAACAGTAGCTGCCATGGCCGAAATTGGTCCGGACACAAATTTTTTTTCTTTGGCCTATTTAAGGTCCCATTGTTGGGCAAAGACCTCCCCTTTCTCCTTCCAAACCTCCCTGACTTTTACAATTTCTGGCGTAATGGAGCGCAGTGTGGTGTTTCTAACTCGATCCGTTTGTTTCACATCGAGTATATTGCGCTCCATCGCGCGTTAGCAAATCTTAAGTTTGGACTTTGTCACACATTCATTTATTACATTGTTATACATGACTTTTATTATGTGCTCATAAGGTAACAATATACGTAAATTTTGCAAGGGATAATTTGACCACAAACCGCTTGATCAAATTTTACTTGTTAAGGAAATAAAAATGATTTGAAGCTAAGTTATTCATTCATATTGTTTTGCTACATGTTTCCTATGTCCTTTATATATATTAAAAGTAATTTAAATATCTCTTAACAATATGCATATGTACTTCAATGCGCTTTTTAATTAATTATTTTCGCGTAAATTTTACTTCGATACTGTATCTCTAAATGCATATATTGAAGTAACAGAAAAATACAGTACCAAATATTTGAATAAGTCTCGCTTGCTATACACGCCAATATTAAATTAGGTAATCGCCCGCTAACAAGCATATTCGGGCCAAGCATTGTCCATTGTGATACTAGTAAGGTAGTCAATCGATTCCGATTGTATACAAATCGATCGATTCGTTGTTAGTAATCGATTAGCTGTTCGTCCGTTTGTTTCGCGATGCGTATAGTGTTGCGTAAATGTTGTTTCAAGGTGCTGTTTTTTCTTTGTTTATTTATGTAAAGAAAGGTTTTATTTTTGTTATTGTTTTGTGTGTGTTTTTGTGTTTGTGTTGCTGCATGATTTTTTGGTTGGCTTTTGTCGGTTGTGTTATTTTTGTGATGTGAATTTAATTTGATTTTTGAGACCGTTAGCGTTTATATTATATTTTGAACTTTAGATAAAGAGGTGAAATGTCCTAAGTTTTTAAACTATTTTGATTAAAATAATTTTAAACGCTTAACATAACTATAAAGAACTCCCAAACAATATGAAGATTATAGAGTGACCGGGTCCTGGTGACTCGCGGTGATTTAGGAAGCTAATGCGGTTTACCGATACATGATATTTTCAGTCTTCAGCAAGTCACTTACGTCAAATCTCAATGACTTTGCATTGCACTCCGAGAATAACGGCTAAGGACGTTTTAAAATGATTATTAGTCTCCATACTTCATTTGACTATGACAGCATGCCGTGATACCTAAAGGTGATATTTTTCTCAGTGCTGTTCTTGAATATATCTGTAAAACATCGGGTATCCAAATTGCATTGGATCATATACGAAGAGCCTTACTTTAGGCTTTGCTATCCGTCATCAATTCTTTAATTCCAAAATTTGTTTAGTATAAGATGAACTGTCTGTAGCCTAAGCAAACGGTCCTACCTGAATTTGAAATTCTATTTAGCTTATGGTAATATCTTTTGTCGGCAGCTGGACACATGGTTCGGGCGGCCGAAGAAGGGCGGGGCCCAGATCGAGCGGGGCTACGACACGGTGCCCCGTGGGGCGGAGCCCCGCGCCGAGGACGACGAGCCCTCAGCCGCGGCGGAGTACACCAGCAAGATAGATGCGCTGGATGACGCGCAGCTGCATCGCCGGTTTGAGGAGATGCTGGTAAGACTTGTAGTAACAGCTTAATACTGGTGGGGATCGAGTCCCGCGTCAATGACCACAGATGTTGGCGATGTTGGATTCTATGACTGCTCAACTGCTCAATCTCATAGAATAGAATAGAATACTCTTTATTGTACACCATGGTTACAGCTGTGAAAAGTAAATTATACAATAATCAATGTTATACAGATACATACAATTGAAGCTAGTAGACGATGGTCAGACGCAATTTGTATCAGAGAGAAAACTTGTAGCTTTAAACCAAACAGAAAGGTTGGTGAATTGAAGTTGAACTGACATTGACAGAATAAGCATTGGTTTTGGTTTATGCATAATTTTAATGGGCAGGATTAGGCAGGGTTTCGACCGATCCCGATAATAGTTTGTGTTTTTTCCAAGTAAGGTAGAAGGCGTAACAAGGCATCGCTAATTTTCCGTCTTTTCCATAGTTTTGTGAACTGAGGATTACCTTTACCAGAAATATCAAAGCTGTTCCATAAAGTTGCTGGTAGCAAACTGTCTTATACCCAAAATCGTACTGTTATCAGCATCCAATCCGTGTTTGTTACAATTTGTATATTCATATGTATTTTTCTCATTTCCAGGCGGATATGAATCTCAATGAAGAAAAGAAGGAGCCGTTAAGGAAGTACCCTCGCGATCAGAAGAAGAAGATGCTGGTCGCCTACAAATTTGTTAACACACAGGTTCGTTCTACATCTTTCTTATTGGCTATCTCGCTCCTTCTGGCGAAATAGTAAGCGTTAATTTTGCTATGATCTCTAAAATATTGGTTGCTTCTTTTACCGATTCCAAAATAGAAGAACTCTTAATACGCGTAATTAAATCGTGAGCAATTTTGGATATAAACTTAAGTGGAATTAAATGGATGTATTTATTTTTCTTTCCATTGTGACCTGGCTGGGACACTGGTGGGCCAAGGCTCCTCTTAAATCCTTGCAGAATTCTGTATTCCGCACTTCCTGTTTTGCTATTTTCCATTTTTTTTATGATGGGACAAATTATCATCTGAGTGTCTCTGTGTCTGTAAATGTCTGTGAAACCCTCTGCGTTACTAGAATTAAAGTCCCTTAATGTGGGAGTGGTTTTCTAACATAAAAATGTTGTAAGAGACAAGTGGAAGAATAGTAAACCTTTACCCAGTTGAGTCATTTTAGGCTATAAACGACTACCCTGTTTGACACTCCTTTTCTCTCTTTCCAGGAAGGCCGTTCAAAATTCGAGAAGCCATCGGACTACGTGACATACCTGAACCAGCCGGAACTGTCAGTGGGCAAGCTGCACGGCTGCCTGGAGAACCTGAGGATATCCCTCACCAACAACCCGCTGTCGTGGATCGAGGACTTCGGCACTAAGGGCATCGAGAGCCTGCTCACTACGCTCAACCAGTGCTATACTAAGTGAGTGTGTTGTGTGGTTTTAGACTGTTTGTTTGTGTAGGATTGGAGGGAGAACAGAGTGGGGATGTAGAATGGTTCAGTAATCGTTGCGTGGTTGGAGAGGATTGCAGTAGTGCCATCGCTGTCTGGCAAGAAAATAGTTAAAAGACAGTCTTTCAACAGAAGACAATCTTGACTGTTGTCCACTTAGAACGAATCTGCTTTGTCTGCCAACCTGAGAAACGCGGACATATCTGCAGATCGTAATAAAACAGTTTTGCGATAGTTGCTAGTAAACGCTGGCATACTTAGTGAATTCAGATGCATAAGTGTAGAGTAAGTTCTGGAGTGATAGCTCGTAGTTTCAATATCGATTGTCGTGGCAAAAATTTTGTTTATGTTTTGGAATCCTCAGGGAAAGATAACGATATAATTAACCGTTTTAGTTTAATCGTAGTTGGGTAAAAATTCAGTCAAACTGTCATGTAATTTTTTAACTAAAAGGGTTTATTTTTTCATGCTACTAGTGGAAGTGGATTTTATCGGTAAGAATGCTTTGGTAATTAATTTGCACTCACTCCCTGACTTAAAATTGGCCTGGAACGCACCTAGCTTGTAGTGGTGCAGGAAGATTTTCCTCGGTTATCATTGACGATCCCCAATCCTAGGAGTAAACCTTACCAAGGTTGTTAGCTTGTCCCAAAAAAAGAAAATGCTATTGCCATCTAATTCTTCACAAACACGAAACTAGTTTTAGACGACAAACGGGACTTATTCGCGATATAATTCGATATTTCTTTAGTTGCACCGACCGTCCGACACGGTTGGACTGACACTGATCACTTCACCCGTATGTGTACAAGTCGCGAAAGTTTCAAATCACTAAACTTGTATACCTCATTCCCAGTGACTCCCGCTACGACCGAGTTCAGTACGAGTGCATCAGATGCCTGTCCGCTATCCTGAACAACACAGTGGGCATCCGCACCATGTTCGAGTGCCGCGAGGCCCTGCCTGTACTAGCCAGGAGTCTGGACGCCAGGAAACCGCATTGCGCGTTGGAAGCTGCTAAGGTAAGCTTATATTTATGAGTAATTTACTACTGTTAATTGAAGGGAAATAGATCTGCGAAGCGGAGAAATATTAACTCCTAAGATGGCTTCTTACGAAAATGCTTTTGCCCAGCAGTGGGAAACTATAGGCTAGAAAAAAAGGAGGATGTCTGGAGAGGATTTCATTTTTTTTTCTGCTCCGCAGTCTCCTATGTATCATGAGTATACTCAAGAAGTAATGCATTTTTATTGCCATGTTTAAAACTTCCTAGATGTCCTAAAACATAAAATCGACTAGAATATCTTTATAGACTCGTTGTAGCACACAAAAGTTAGAAATAAATAATACAACTCTCCGGTGGTGTCAGACTTTTATCCCATCTATGAGAGTAAAGGAACAGAGAGTGCACCTGTGTTAGCACACGCTTGTGCACTATAATATGTCCCGCGTAACTGGCTGGTGTCATAGTAACACTAGCCGCCGTGACCGGAATCGGTCAGGAGACATTACACGCAGAGGGGTAGAGAGACTTGCTTTGTCTTGTATGAAGAACTTTAATATTAAAATAAATAATTTAATATTATTATTCCTTCAAAAGGTGATTGTAAAACTTGTGTACTAGTCATCGTGAACGAAGCTATAAATAAAAACAATTTAAATATCTAAGTAATGTTTGGTTCCCAGGTGCTAGCCGCGATATGTCTGATCCCGAATGGACACGAGAAGGTTCTCGAAGCCATCACGATGGCGGGCGAGGCCGGCCGCAAGCTGCGACTGCTGCCCATCGTCGAGGGTCTGGAGACCAAGACACCTGAGAGTTTGAAGGTAAACCCCTATAAAAATACATACATACATACATGAACGTCACTCCTCTTTCCCTTGGGGGTAGGCAGAGATCACATCTTTCCATTTGCTACGATCCTGGCATATCACTTTAGCATCGCTTTATACACGCCCGTCGGCTTAGGGTACTCCTGACCTGACACTTTTTTTAGGATTTCCCTATTTGGTCATGGAACGTCTGTAGTGGTCTTACCCTCCCAACAACTCCATTCAAACTACATAAAAAAAAATATGTGTAAAAAGTATAAAAGAATATAAAAAAAAAACACCAGTACACAGGATATTTATTTAGTTAAATCTCAAATATAGACAGAAATTCACACAATTATCTTGAAAGATAAGGCAATAGTAGCAGCCTATGTTTAAAACTGTATTTGTAACGAAACCCCTATAGGAATATTAATAGAAATAATAAGACAAAATCAGTTAATAATTTTATCAATTTCCACCAATACATAATCTGATCAATGTTATGTGGGACTTTATAACACACACTTTGAGAAAGTGAGAGCACTACGTTCACAACAAAACAGTCACAGCCTTTTTTAAAGGGATATTGTTTTCACTACTAAACCTGAAACCACAACTAACCTATTTTATACAACAAACGGATCTTATTCGCGACGTTTCGGTCGAGTTGCACCGATCGTGACCACGGAAGATCGAAATTTACCGCGAATAAGACCCGTTTCTCGTCTAAAATATGTGTAAAAGTTGCGAAAGTTTAAAACATTAATTCACAACTAACCTCTTTTTATCCCTTCAGTCAAGAACTAATCGCGCTAACTCTTACAGAATCGTTCTAATTTATATTATTATGTATTACAGACTGGCTGCATGCAACTGATGAACGCTATAATCACTGAGCCGGAAGAATTGGAGTTTAGGATGCACTTACGCAGCGAGTTTATGAGGACTGGACTCTATGATATGATTGGTAAGGTTCAAATTACTTTGTAATATCAGTATAATGTGGTAATGCTAGAAAGAGTTAAGTAAGTTTGATATCCTTATGTAGTGTAAGGATAAAAGAATAAGTAATTAGATTTAATGAGAGTTTTCTTATGAATAAGCCTGTATTTTTTCTTAGTTAATAGTGTTCTACTGTTGGACAAAAGCCTACTAGCTTAACGCACAATCTATAGCCGAAATGACATTGTTTGTTTCGATTAGTTGTTATTAGCAACCACGAAATACCCACTACTATAGTCCGAGTCACGTAAAAATAACGCTCAAGAAAGTGTTGGGGGTGTGTTTGCGCATGGGCACAGTCTTGCAAGAAAGTTATGTCCTTATTATTATTTTTTAGAATAAGTCTTTTGCTTGTGAATTGTTTCGATCTTACATTTTTGTTAGTATTTTTGCGCGTTTTTTAGTATTAAAAACGGTAACAGCTAGACGTTTAAAATTTTCACTGTGTATAGATGATAGTACGAAACCCTTCGAGCGCGAGTCCAACTCACATTTGGCGGTTTTTTTTTACGTGACGCGACTTATACACTGTATTACTTGGTTTTATTGGTATTTATTTGAGTGACCTATATTAATTGTATGTGTTGTGTACAGAGGAGTTGCGCGCGGGCGCTGCGGGCGCGCGTGCGATCCAGATGACGGTGTTTGATACACACGCCGCCGCCGACCAGGACGAGTTCCTGGCCAGGTTCGACGACGTGCGGTGAGCTACAACACTATATACTATACTTATAGCTTCACGGTATACTTACGGTAAAGTATCAGGATGGCGGGTCTAGTTTCGAGTCCAGCCATAGTCACGCAGAGCATGCGCGAGCGATCCCGTGACTGTGGCTTAGGTAGTAGTCGGTGGGAGTCCGACATATATCCACGCCGTGGATTGAAGTCATTAGCGTTTCACCCAGAAAAACAAAAAAGAAGATAACTGTTTTCGAATCTATCCGGAGTCCTTTATCATGAGGTGATGCGGTAGGCAAGCGATTAGAACTGACACTAGTCGGGTTATCCCGATAAATATACGTGAGTAAACGATAACATTTTAATAATGAACCCTCCTCGTGCTAGTTACATCATTATATGACCAAAATCTTGAAACATTTTCTAACAAACTTTTAGGACTAACCCTTTCACCCAATTATCGTTCGTTCTGGAGTAATTTAATTTCATCTTAATTCTTCACACTCCTAATCCAACGACGTGATGATATACAGTATCACCATGCCTTGGGGTCGGCGCAACACGTCTTCTAGACATGTTGCTTAAAGTTTTGGCTATGATATACAGTATCTCTTCTATATAATATTGAGGAATAGTTATAGGCTTATATTATACGCATTCTGTTTGTTTTCCAGAGTGGACTTCCACGACGTGAACGAGTGTTTCGAATTAGTGAAGAACTTGGTGATGGACACTCCGGCCGAGCCATACTTACTGTCCATACTACAGCATCTGTTGTTCATCAGGGATGATGATCTTATTAGGTAAGCTATTATAATAAGACTGCACGGATAGCCGAGTGGTATAGGTGACTACGCCAGTTATCACTGTACGCGATGTGTCGCGGGCTCGATCCCCGCGTTAGACAAGGATTTTTGCGATTTACAAATGTTTGTTCTGAGATTGTCTCTGTGCATGTGAATTGAATGTCTGTGAAACCCCCCGCTATAAAAGGATTAAATTCCTTAGTGCGGGAGTTATTAAAAAAAAGTCAAGGAAATAAATCAGTTACTGTGAGAAGCCAGTTTTGAAGCCATGTTGGTCTCGGTTTCTTATTTTTTTACGCATCCCTAAATAGTAAAATAAATAAGGGAGAATATTTTTATCTGGAATATATGTTTGTCAAAAACATAAATTATTTTTTATACAAAAGTTTAGAATTAATGTTTTTAAACTTTCGCGACTTCTACACGTATGTTAGACGACAAACGGGTCTTATTCGCGATATAATTCGATATTTCATTTCTCCCGACGTTTTGGTCGAATTGCACAGACCGTGGTGAATTATGTCTCGAATTAGTTCCGTTTGTCGTCAAAAATAAAGTTAAGACCTCCTTGGTCAGTTTTAATCTAAGTCAGCAGTAAAAGCGGTCTAACGTCGACATCGTTTCAATCTAACCTACTAATACATTCCCCCCAGACCGGCGTACTACAAGCTAGTAGAGGAGTGTATCACGCAGATAGTACTACACAAGAACGGCTACGACCCTGACTTCCGCGCCACGCAACGGTTCAATATTGATGTGCAACCGTTGATAGACGGACTTATAGGTGTGTATTGAGTATTGATAGCTGATTTGGCTGTATATTGTGGTAAAAGGGAGCTTTGTTCTGTTAAGTCACTGTTTTTGTGTGAATTGAAGCATCTTTTGTTAAAAGTTTGGTTTAGCGTATGATTTAATAAAAAATACTGGTTTTTAACTGATCAAAATTGGTACTTATTGAACAATATTTTTTTGGAGATTTATAATGGTTTTACTGGAATTTGTGAGTATTCATGTAAGATAGGGCTGTGACAAAAATTCGAATAATGTATGTAAAACATGCTCAGAGTTTTTCTGAATATTTTTATACTTTGTCTCGTACAAATATTTATTCTACTCGGACCTGCTTACTAGCATTTGCTACTATTATTATCTGCACAAAACAGTCTACTGCTAAACCTATGCATCTTCCTCACAAAAAGTAAAATAAAATTCACATCAAATTACTTATACCTACAACACCTACCAATATCCATTTCTAGAAAAATCCCGAGCTGAAGAAGAGAAAAAGATCGAAGAGCTTCGAGTCAAGTTAGAGGCCGCCATCGCAGCGAGACAAGAGGCTGAGGCCAGAGCCGCGCATCTAGAGGAGAGGATGAAGAGTGGCGCGCCCGCAGCAGCCGGACCTACTGGGATCACGCCCGGGAACATCGCGCTTATCGCTAAGGTAGGGGGTACAAATATCTTAGGACAATACCCACACACGGCCAACTGATCCCAAGCTAAGGCAGAAGAGGAGAAAAAGAGAAAACATCGCGCTTATCGTTAAGGTACACGCACTTTTTTTTTGCCCCAAGGGTTTTTTTTATTGGGACTAGCCCACCACACATACCCGTCATTGCAACTCCTGTAAGCCAGGATCTACAATGAGACCAACGAATACCACCGAAACAGTGAAGCTCGGTGTGTCCCAGGGGAAATGTTTGACTGTCTTGGAACCCGCAACGAAATTAATCAGAAATAGTATAAAAGCCAACCCAAGTTACGGGAGCCCCTCCGGGCTGGTCGGGGCTGCCGGCGAGGGAGTGTGGGGCTTGGGCCCCGTACCCACTAACCCCCGGGTTTTATCCGTGCGCCACCATGGACGGGTCATGTGTAACGAAGATGATTAACTACCTAGCCTAGTGGTAAGGCCTGAACATTCTTAACACAGGTTATTGCCATAACCTAGCTAGAATGTCAGAACTTACTAGATTGTTGTAAACTGTAATATTGGTTAATGCTACTTGTATACCTCAACATATTTGTAACAAGACTGTACCATATTTTATGCGCAATAAACTTATTAACTTAAGTCAAAGGTCTAGAGTTCAATCCCCACTTTTCGAATATTGTGTGCAGTTTACAAATAAATATCACAGCTTCCGTGTTTCGGAAGGCACGTAAAATGTGAGTTCTGCGCCTGATCTCTCTCCGGTCGTGTCGGATTGCCGTCCCATCGCGCTATGAGAGTAAAGGAACAGAGAGTGCACCTGTGTTAGCACACGCTTGTGCACTAATATGTCCGGACATTATTATATTATATGTTTATTATTTTCAGGCGATCAGCAGTCCGGGCGGAAACGTACCAGCGCCACCACCTTTACCGGGAGGTGAGATATATATGTATATTATAATAAATATTGTAATAATAATAATAAACCATCCTATATACGTCCCACAGCTGGGCACAGGCCTCTTCCCATATTATAACAAATTAATAATGATATACTTGCTTAATGTACTTTGCAATTATATACTTAACTGTTTAATAATTATATGTTTGATAGATGTTAATCGATAGGTAATAGGGTCAAAATAAAATTGACCCTATAATATCTGATAATATTTCAATATCTTCGCAATGATAACTTAAAATTGATTCATTATTGATTAACAAAAAAGTACTTCATATTAGATGTTCAATTTATAATATATTATTACTAGCCGTTAGTGTCCCACTGCAGGACAAAGGCCTCCCTTCCCTCCTTCCAGCTATCCCGGTCTATGGCTAACTGGGGCCAGTTTTGTATAAATGAGTCGAGCTCATCGCGCCATCTCCTCCTGGGTCTACCGCGAGGTCGAGGTCAATTTATAATAAAATTTACAAAATGCTTGATTTTATTAACTAAAATTAAAGCTATTCTGGCATAATAGTATGCAACTTAATATTAATATAATGTTAAACCTATAAACTAATACTGTAAATTAAAATGTTAGTAACTGCATACTTGATAATTATGCAATATTGCTTGCCATAATTATGTCCGCACGCTTATGTTCTATGTCTGTGCAGGCGCCTGTCCGCCGCCCCCACCGCCGATGCCTATGCAAGGTTTGTTAATAACTATTATTTTATTATTAATAATAATAATATACTCTGTTACTCTATTTTATGTTATTCTACTGGACGATTTCTTCGCATGGCACCACTGTCGAATAACATACTTATAATTAAAATATCTGTTTTGTGCAAAGAGAAAGTCATTTTTTTTTTCAAGAAAAGGTAATTAGACTTACTTAAGAATTTCTAAATTGTTGCAATCTCATTTGTCTTGCAAGTTAGGTGAACCGCTAGTAAGAGCTAGCGGCGCTTTACACTTTTCTATATCTTAATTAAATAAGCTTGTATAATGATCATCATCATCTTCCTGCCCTTATCCCATTTTACTTGAGGTCGGCGCAACACGTTTTTTCTTCCATTCTCCTCTATCAGACGTCACACTATCATTTACTCCTTTTTCATTCATATCATTCCTTTATACAATCCATCCATCTTTTCCTACCAGTCAAAATGTTATTTTGACTTGTGCAAATGTCATTTTGAAAGCGATATCTCTAAATTATTGCATTCACTTTTGTCTTGCAAGTTAGGTAACCCTACCACCGAATTACGCTTTTTTATATTTCACTCGAATAAGCTTGTATTACAATATTACCGTTAAATATATATACACCGTGTAACATAATTAACGCACATCCTGAAACTACTTTGTTCAGAATCGATAACAGAATCCATTTCATTAATAAAAATAAATATTTCTTTTTACCAAAAAATTATTTAGAAATAATTAAATTGTAGACACTATTTTCATAAAGCACTCGAAGTAAACGAAAATGAGCCTTAAGTCGATGCAATAAGGCTATAGGCTATAAGTAACGTATTGAGCAATAGGGCGCCCACGCGTTTTGCCAATTATTTGTACAAATTATTCTGACAATATGTAATAAAAACAAATATCTAAGAAAATGATAAAAATGTTTCAATACATTAATTAATTGTGGATAAAAAAGGATATTCTTTTTGGGGTGTCTGTGGATGTGCGTTATTTCCGTTACACGTTGTATAAGCCCGCTTCCCTTCGCATGATTCACTGACCCACCTGTCTGTCGGTGTGTGTTTCTAGGTGGCAACGCGCCGCCGCCGCCGCCCATGCCGTCAGGTATGTTCATAACGGATATACAGGATGACTTCGAAGTCGTGGGCAATATTTTAAACTAAGACACTATTAATGATACTAATTGCGTTACTTTTACGCAAAAAAAAAACAAAACTGAACAGATAATGCCAATGATCTAAAGTATCAAAATATTTAAACGCGGCCGTCGCATCATCCACGGCCGCGCGGAACTTAGAAAAGGTAATAACCTACATTATTATTATTTTTTTACGTAAAAGTAGCCCTTACGCAATTAGTATCATTAATAGTGTCTTAGTTTAAAATATTGCCCACGACTTCAAAGTCACCCTGTATATGCTATTATATTTATTATGTAGATAAAATAAAAAAATATTTATTACTACTTAAAAAAAGACAAGGTCACATTTAAATCACGATAAAAAAGTACAAAAACAATAACTAGACTTAGTACTAATAAAATTAAAACTTGAACTTAAAGATGACGGATAATTTATTTGCTTAAAACATCTATTAAGTTTCTTGTATGTGTAGGTCGTCAATTTTGTAAAATCTCATCAATCTCATTTGTAAAAAAAAAGATTGTTCGAAAAGCTATTGTACAAGTAGCTGCTATTGAAATTATTTGAAATAAATGAAATATGTAGTATTTTTGCCTTAGTGAAAATATTTATTATTTCTGAACGACAAATACTCCGTTTTCTAAGCTCATATGCCAACAAGCTTTTATTTATTTAAATTCAATATTCTTTTTTTAAGTAATAAATAATTTCATAAATTCATTGCATGAATCACAGTCTGTCCAAAGCTATCAAACCGTTGGAAATACGAAACGGTTTGATTTGCGCTTCATTTTTGCATGGCTTCAATAAGCTTTCTCTATTTTAGTTCCTGTTTACGATAAGAGATGGCGCTGTCCGAGTGTTACCAAGATCTACAAATGTTCGCATGCTATTTAATTTATTAGTTTTAGTAGAAATTGTTATTTGCTTTTCAAAATGTAGCGAATTTGATGTTAAAATGATTTAATGTTTATTTTTGTCTGTAGATATATTTTGAAATAACTACGTTTTAGTAAATCTTGTCTAGTAATATCTCTAGTAATGTTTCGCTACTATAGATGTAGAAATCCGATCATATAATTGAGAACTTAATAGAATAATACTACACAAAGCGTTTTAGACTGATGTGGAATATTTAGTTTAGCTTTCCTAGGATCTATCGCCACGTTGTCACTATAAAGAGGAATGTAGATACAAATAGACATTACAGAACTCAGTCACTAACTTAGTACAGTTTTTTAATACAACATAAGTGTCATTGTCACGGTTACTGCAATGTTATGCTTTACAATATTTTTCATTTAAGAAGTGGCGGTAGGTCCTTTATATCCGATAACAACGACTTCACGTTTATCAGTTGTCTCTTGATTTACTCTTATAACTGAGCTTGTCTTCCCCGTACAGCAGGCGGCGGTCCCCCGCCCCCTCCGCCGCCGCCGCTGCCGGGCGGGGCGCGCGGCCCCCCGCCGCCCCCGATGCCGGGCATGGGCGGCGCGCCCCCGCCCCCGCCCATGATGGGCGGCCCGCGCCCCCCGCCGCCGCCCGGGGGACCCATGATGCCCAGAATGGTGAGTTTACTGATATATGTATTGTATGTACCTGCTGACATTTCATTAGGAATATGTCGTGAGGTATGCTTTAGAACGAAAAGAATAACAATGTCCATAAGAATATGTGTAAGGCTTGGTAAATGAAGTTTCCAGCCAGGGTTACGCAAAGCAAGCGCGTGACGCTGACTTAGGTAGTTGAAGGGGTCCGGGGTGTATTTAGTCGGTGTAAGTCCAAAATCCCCACGCCGTCCCCTCGGCGTGGGTCGAAGTCATTAGCCTACACCACGGAAAAAAAGATAGTGAAAAGGTAAATGAAAATCTTAAACACATCACTCGTTGGAAATAGCTGATGAATGAAGTCCTATATGCGTCTATATTCTCGCATCAATAAATATTTCTTACTAATTTTCGTAACAATCGATTTTTTTCTAACGCAAACGTCTTTTTATATTAAACATTCTTTTAATTTAATAACACTGAAAAAAAATGGCACGGTTTCAAAAAGTCATTATTATAATGTCAAATCAAAATAATTTTAATTCCTACATAAGATTTCTAAACCTATCATAGTCCGATCAATTTAGACGTTTGAAGTTGCCTAATTCACTCTATTTTTTTGATCTAATTTGACCGAACTATCAATTATTGAATAAAAATAACTAGAAAAACACAAAATATAAAACCTATTTTGTGTCCACAGCCCCAACCAGACGTGTTACCTCACGGTTTAAAGCCTAAGAAGAAATGGGAGGTGGAAGGGCCACTAAAGCGCGCCAACTGGAAGACTATCGTACCACAGAAGATGTCGGAGAAAGCCTTCTGGGTTAAGGTAAACCAATATTAATAATAATCATCATCTGCCTGCCCTTATCCCACTTTACTTGGGGTCGGTGCAACACGTTTTTTTCTTCCATTCTCATCAGACATCACACTATCATTTACTCCTTTTTAATTTATATCGTTCCTTAGACAACTTTTCTTTGGCCTTCCCCTTCCTCTCCATCCATCAAATCATACTCATCACTCTCTTAGTAACATGAGACTTATCCCTCCTCATCACATGTCCTTACCAATGTATAATTTTTTTACGTACCTCACGAAACATAAGATATAAACGAAACATAACATTTTTACAATAATTAATTACGCTGTGATAGCCTAGTAGTAAGTCCACAAGACTGGCAAGTCAATGGTCTCAAGATCAATCCCCACGGCATCGACTTTTTTAATGTTGTGTGCGTTTTAAAAATAATTATCACAGTTTCCGTGTTTCGGAGGGCACGTAAAATGTGGGTACTACACCTGATCTCTCTCCGGTCGTGTCGGATTGCCGTCCCATCGCGCTATGAGAGTAAAGGAACAGACAGTGCACCTGTGTTAGCACACGCTTGTGCACATAATTATATCCCGTGTAGCTGGCTGGTGTCATAGTAACACTAGCCGCCGTGGCCGGAATCGGTCCGGACCGCTATTATAATATGTCACGAAAGTTATTGAAATTAAATTATTTCTCCCTTCAGGTACAAGAAGACAAACTCGCCTCACCGGACATTCTCAGTGGACTCGCGCAGAAGTTCTCCAGCAAACCTGTCGCTAAGAAGAACGAGGATGCTGTTGATAAGTAAGTTTATAACGTAACTAAACTTCTTACTCTTTACCTAATGAAACTTGAAAGTCTTAGCACATGTTTATACCAACCATACCTTATGGTTAGCCGATGAATGTAACTCTAAATGAAATTCTTTAACTTAATTGTCTTGTTGAATAATGCTAGCGCTACTAAAGTCAGTGACTTTTTAAAGTGTCTGAGAAAGCCAAGTCTACGGCCTTGATTTATATTTGGTTAAACAGAATAGATTCTATGCAATTTAGTATACGATCTCAAAGTTATGATAAGTTTTTTCTAAGATCGATTAATTAAACTTTTCTTGCATACATCAAATCACGGTAGCAATCAGTGCGATCGAAATTTTGCCTATTTATATGTTGTCTAGCCTTCAATAATGAGACTTGGGCCCAGGGCCCATTAGTAACAAAACAGTTGCAAGACAATCTTGAATGTCTTCTACCTAGAACGAAACCGTTTTGTCTGCTACGACGTAGGGATAAATTGCTACGACGTAAGAATGATTCGCTACGACGTAGCGGTGATCTGCTACGACGTAGACATGTCCTGCGACTATTTAGTTGAAAAAGAGTTTTACAACTATTCTTTTACCAGTGAGTACTAAGCTCTTAACACTAACATCAACTTTCAATATTATTTCATTTTTCTTTACTAACACAAAAACTAACAGACCAAATCACAAAACCGACTGTCTTCCAGGGTCCACACACTCAAGAAGGTCAAAGACCTGAAGGTGCTAGACAGTAAAGTCGCGCAGAACCTGTCCATCTTGCTCGGCGGCTCGCTCAAGCATATGTCGTACGAGCATATTAGGACGTGCGTGTTGCGGTGCGATACCACTGTGCTGACTGCTAACGTGCTTGATTTGTTGATACAGGTGAGTGGAGTGGGGCGTGTGTGGGGTTAGAGTGGGGCGAGTGTGGGCTTAAAGTGGGACTAGTTAGGTCTCATAGTGGGACGAGTGTTGTCTCAACGTGGGACGACTCAGGTCTCATAGTGGGTCTAGTCTTGTCTCAAAGTGAAACGACAATAATTTTAAATCTTAAAATGGGACGTATCTTGACTCCAAGAGGGGCTAGTCTCGACTCAATATCGAAGAGTCGTAGGGTCAAGTCTGCTCTCAGTGGGACAATTATGGTCTCAAAGTGGGACGAGCCGTAAAAATGGGGCAAATTCTTGTCTCATAGTGGGACGAATCTTAAAGTATATTGAATTACAATGCATTTTCATCGTTTCAGTACCTCCCACCGGCGGACCAGTTGAAGAAGCTAGCGGATCTGAAGGTGAACAGCGAGGAGTTGACGGAGGCGGAGCTGTTCGCGGCCACCGTGGCCGACGTCAAGCGCCTCACGCCGCGCCTGCGAAGCCTCGCCTTCCGCGAGCACTATGCTGAGGTCATCTCTGAAGTCAAACCTGTGAGTAGCTGGCCTGGATTTGGGACAAGGATGAAAATTGACGATACGCGGAACTTTCATTAACTGTACTCTGGTCAATTTTTGTTTACGGGATAGAATATCGGGATACGGGAACGGGATACATACGTGTCTAATATTATTCATTAAACTATACTTAAAAAAAAACGACATTAATATTATGAACTTACGCCTATTGGTTGGGTTCGGAACTATAGAGTGTTTAGTGGGTGTGAGACCCAGATATTCCCACGTCGTACCTCGATGTGGGACGTCTTTTGTTTTTGCTGCGAAAGCAAACAACAGTCTAAGAACTTCTAAAAAAAATAATCCTGTCGATGTGTGCTCGGCGTGGGTCGGTATTTTTCGCCCCGAATCTAAAAATAGGAGCTAGAAAAAAAATATAGATAAAGCGATTAACTAGAAAAAAAATACTGAATTTTACTGTTACTATAACCATTTGAGGAACAGTATTTTTATGTACTTTAATTTTTAAAATAAAATAACTCAAAACATGCATACGAATTTACCCTATTTTTTATTTTCACACTATATTATCTCCTATAACATTTTCCTATCACTCCACAGGACATAGTATCAGGCACGGCGGCATGCGAAGAGGTCAAGTCAAGCGGTAAATTCGCCAAGATACTTGAGCTGTTGCTACTATTAGGGAACTATATGAACTCCGGCTCAAATAACGCTGGCGCATACGGATTTGAAATCAGCTTCTTGACTAAGGTACGTGAACGTGTGGAAGTTTTTGTTAGAAAATGTAGTTCCGTAAGATATAATACTCATGTTGAGTTGTTATTATCTAGTTATTAATAGCACAGGAAGCGGTGAAGGTTTGACAGCACGGATAGCGGAGTGGTATAGGTCACTACGCTAATTTCCACTGTATGCGACATGTCGCGGGCTCGATCCCCGCGTTGGACAAGAATATATGCGATTCACAAAGGCTTTTTCTGAGTCTAGGTCTGTCTCTGTGTACAAGAATTGAAATTCCTTAATGCGGGAGTAGTTAAAAAAAGGAAAGGAAAAAAGAGTGGGCAATAGATAGCATGCTATTATAATTACCTATTTTGACGTAAAAATGTACTACATTGTAGTCTAAATCGAATATATGATTTTTCATTTTGTTTTCTAAGGAAGCAACCTAAAAACGAATTTATATTATTTTATTCATCGTTTCCATTTTATAAGCCTTATGGTAGTGATTTTGCTATCAATTTCTTTGCCAGTGTTGGTACTATATTTTTATTATTATATTATGTTGTCCACAGTTAACAGCGACAAAAGATCTAGAAAACAAGCAAACCTTACTACATTACTTAGTTGAAACCATAGAGAATAAGTTCCCCGATGTGCTGTCCTTCGCAGAGGAAATGCCGCACATAGACAGGTATGTAGTTTTATAGACAACTTGTAAACATACTTATGTATTTCTAAATACATGTACATCATCATCGACGGGCCTGTTGGTCTAGTGGTTAGTGACCCTGACTGCTGAGCCAGAGGTCGTGGGTTCGATTCCCACCCAGGATAAATGTTTGTGTGATGAGCACGATCATTTGTTCTGTGTCTGGGTGTAATTTATCTATAATATGTATGTATTTAGAAATATATAAGTATGTTTATCAGTTGTCTAGTACTCATAACACAAGTTACTGTTGTATACTTAATTTGAGACTAGATGGCGTTGTGTGAATGTTGAGGAATATTTATTATTTATTTATTTATTTATTATCATCATCATAATTCCCCTGCCCTTCCCAATTATTATTTGGGGTCGGCGCAGCATGACATCTTCCACCATTCATTCTAAATAGATACATATTTTAAAAAATAGCACTCAGACACGGAACTAATGATCGTGCTCGTCACACAAACATTTGTCCTTAGTGGGAATCGAACCCACAACCTCCGGTATAGTAATCAGGGTAATTAATCACTAGACTAACAGGCCAGTCAGTCATATTAAAGCTGAGCTTTTGCCAGCGCATCCAACCATATAGATATTGGTTATTGTGTCAAATAATCTTATCCTTATCTTATTTGTTGACTGTACGGATAGCCGAGTGGGTATAGGTCACCACGTCAATTACCACTGTACGCGACATGTCGCGGGATCGGTCCCCGCGTATGACAAGAATTTTTGCAATCCACAGATTTTTATTTTGACTCTTGGTGTCTTTGTGCATGTGTATTGAATGTCTTTGATTCCCCCCCGCAACTTAAGAATTAAATTCCTTAGTGCGGGAGTTCATTTATATACTATAAAATAATCTTCTTTTGCCAGAGCCGCCCGCGTATCAATGGAGAACCTGCAGAAGGCGCTGAAGAAGATGGAGAACGACATCAAGTCGCTGGAGATGGACCTCAACAACTCGCGCGTGCCGCAGAGCCCCGACGATCTCTTCCACGAGTCTATGAGCGTATCCTTTACATAACAATTATACATACATTTGATGGGCCCTGTTGGTCTAGTGGTTAGTGACCCTGACTGCTAAGCCATAGGTCGTGAGTCCGATTCCCACCCAGGACAAAATGTTTGTGTGATGAGCACGATCATTTGTTCTGTGTCTGGGTGTGATTTATCTATAATATATTATGTATATACATATTTAAAAACATATAAGTATGTTTATCAGCTGTCTGATTACCATAACACAGGCACTGCTTAGCTTGGGATCAGATGGCCGTGTGTGGATAAAAAAAAAATATATATCTAAGCTTCAAATGGGGTATTTGACTAAAAAAATCTAATTAGTCCGTCAGATAGATTTTCAAAAAATATTGAATACGTACTTTTTCTTTTATCACGTTAACAAAAAAATAAGATGATACCGTATGTTGAAATCTTGTGTGACGTCACATACAAGTACACTTTTTACTGGCAAGTGACGTTGGTAGCCCCCCACTTCCATACGTTTCACCACCTTAGTTGCGTTTTATCTTTGTATTTTTTTATTGGTTTCAAAACTGTACCAACAAACACGTTTGAGATATACACGATTGTCTCTCTCTTTCTCCCTCTAATTAATCTGGATGGCAATAAAAAAACTTTTTTTATCAATCTAAATCATTACAATAGACATCGCTATTAGTGATAAGACCGCCATTATAAACTGTATATAATTTAACTTTTCTCAGCTGTAACTTCGATGTGCTATAAAGAGTATTCTTATTTTAGATGACAAAACGTGACTTATTCGCGATATAATTTGATACTTCTTTTCTCCCTAAATAGCATAGAAAAGAAATATCGAATTATGTCACTACTAAGTCTCGTTTGTCATCTAAAATATGTGTACAAGTCGTGAAAGTTTAATAACATTAAAGTGTATTCTATTCTACTTTTCTACCTAAATAGCCTAAAAAAAATATCGAATTATAACGCAAATAAGTCTCGTTTGTCGTCTAAAATATGTGTACAAGTCGCGAAAGTTTAGAAACATTATAGTCTATTCTACAATATTCCTTAACGACCCACCACAGTCGTTCGCGGTAGAAGCTCGCGAGCAATGCGACCTCCTCCACTCGATGTTCCGCAAGATGGAGGCTCTGTACAGCGAGCTAGCAGAGTACTACGTGTTCGACCCTCACAAGTACACGCTCGAAGAGTTCTTCTCCGACCTCAAGACGTTCAAGGATTCCTTCATTGTGAGTATCATCATCTTCCCTGCCCTTATCCCATTTCACTTGGGGTCGGCGCAACACGTCTTCTAGACATGTTGCTTAAAGTTTTGGCTATGGTTTTATAGTCGGCCGCCTGCCTGACACTAACCCTCTTTGGGAATGCGATTGTTGGGTTGTTTACCCCGCCACCATTCGGGTGACCCAAGGTGCTTGGTACAGTGCACTGGGTCTTAAGGTTGAGTACTGCAGTGTGATGGATATTTATAAATTACTCGCGAGAACAACTGTTATCTATTATCTGCCTACTACCTGTGATTCTGCCTGTTATGATAAATACGCCTCATCCCTAGTACTGATACTAATGGTAGTGTGGGAACACTATTAGGTATGAGAAGTAAAACACCTATTTTGCGAATGATCCAAAATTATATTGCGTACCCATATTTATACGAAAATACTTAAATCTACTTACATCCTATTGGCTACCGAACTACCGCACAATGAACGCAGCCAATCAGCATTGAGGCCGGTATATAAAAACTAGTTCCCGGCGGCGGCCCGCTCAGTGCACAGAATACATTATACTTGGCTCAGTGATAGCTTGATGGTCGTCGTGTGAGCACGTACTATTCTCTCGCAGCGCCGGCGCAACAACACGGGAGCGCTACTCAGCTCCACACGGTAATTAGTATGGGCTCGCGCGCGGCGCGGGTCGGACGTATGCGCTTGACACTGAACTGTATATGTCCCACAGTGGAAATACGTGCTGCTGGGGACGTTTGTTGCGCCCGTTTCTTCTCCCGTAGCGATAGCATTAAAGGCGGTGAAGGGTGGGCTTTCGTCCACCTGCCGTTGGTTCTCCTTGTTCGAACGATAGTCCTACCCCTGTGTCTTTCGCCCAGGACTGCAGTTAGGGCGGAAGCTGCATCGCCGTATTCGACATCGGCGTTTGTGGGCGGGTGCGTCTGTTTCATATCCCCAAGCGCGCTGCGATTTAATTCCCTGACAGTCCATGGCATATCTACGCCAATACAAAGCCCAAATAGTGTATTAATATATCGTCTTTATACCAAGGCCGCCTACCAAGAAGTGTCACTCAGCGCGAGGCTCTAGCGAGAGCTGCTAGAGCTCGCTCAGCGCGCGCCGCCGCAGAGCGCGAGCGTAGGGACCGCACGCACCGGTACAAGCAACTGCTGGACATACACCAAGCGCAGGACGGCGTTATGGACAGGTCAGTCATATATAACATGTGTCACTCAGAGCGAGGCTCTAGCGAGAGCTGCTAGAGCTCGCTCAGCGCGCGCCGCCGCAGAGCGCGAGCGTAGGGACCGCACGCACCGGTACAGCAACTGCTGGACATACACCAAGCGCAGGACGGCGTTATGGACAGGTCAGTCATATATAACATGTGTCGCTAGAGCGAGGCTCTAGCGAGAGCTGCTAGAGCTCGCTCAGCGCGCGCCGCCGCAGAGCGCGAGCGTAGGGACCGCACGCACCGGTACAAGCAACTGCTGGACATACACCAAGCGCAGGACGGCGTTATGGACAGGTCAGTCATATATAACATGTGTCGGCCTAGAGCGAAGCTCTAACTTTATTGTAATAGTAATAACGGAACTGCTAGAGCTCGCTCAGCTCATGCTCATAGTATGTACAAAGTGTCAGCCCAGTGTGAGGCTCTAGTCGCTAAAGCTCAGACACAGGTCAATACACAAAGTACGCAATTACATCGGTAAGTGTGTTATGACTCTCCGAAGCTCTTTCAGAATTATCCAGTGAAGTCTGCTTTGGGAATAGAGTCAAGCTCTTCATAATTTCTTGCTTGTCAGTTGATTTGAGGATTTCAGCTGGCCAAGAGTCTCATAACCGGTCGCAGCTCTTCAAGAGCTACGACCAGTTAAGTACTTTGAGTATTGTTAACTAAACTATTAATACATTTTAGGCATCAAAACGTAAAGGATTCGAATAATTTGTCAATCGCATTCGTTGTAAATCGAAAAAAGAAATATTAAATAGACAATAATACTAATAACTTTTATCTTTTACAGTTTAATGGAAGCGCTACAGAGCGGTTCGGCGTTCAGCAGAGAACGGCCCAGAAAGAAAGCGAACCCGCGAGTCGCCGGAGGTAAGATAACTTGAACTCACAGTTAAACTAACCGTTATAATCATCATCGTCATAGCCTCTAACATCTATGACAGATGATTGAAACAGCAGCCGTGTGTTACTTGCTTTTGGCACTTGCGCTGGCTTACAAGGCCTATACGGGAGCGACAACGCCGGACGCAAAGTGTACAAAGGAATTGACTTCCCGGTGACGTTGGAGGTTATAATAGAAAACTCGTTTATGCACATCATGTAGCTCACAGAATTCTACAAATATTTATAGTTACATGAAAAATGAAACGTCTTATCGCTTAGGCTCAAGACAGACGGACGGCACGCCGACAGCAATTGATCTGCAAACGGAACATTATAGACACACTTTAGATAACCTTCACAATGTTAGTGAAATCATTTTCGAAGGGAATCCATCTTCAAAGTCGAAATTTTTGCGACGTTAGAATGTTTTAAGTTTTTAGCCACTGTTTGTCTACACTTTCATATGACCATTTAGTATTTTAAGCCAGAGGTTACACATCGAAATATACTGAAACTTATTAGAATTTATTTGTATAAGAACTTTTATTATCATATTATTAACTTTGATCAATTTCTGTTTTTTTGAGCAATAAATAAACAAAAACACAAACATTTACAGTTAAAGTTAACAAATGCACTATCCTCCAAAACGGCTTGGCCGCGTTACGTGATATTTTGTAACGCATTCAATAGGTCGAAGAATCAGCCAACATATATTTTTTTTATCCTCTTTTTCTTTTATTTTCGCGTACGATGTCGCGGGCAACAGTACAACAAATTACAATATTTCCAATAATTCGAAGTAGATGTAACCTCTGGCTATAAACTCATGTATGTGTAACACGATATGCGCACGCACTCAGACGATGTGACGGACGGCGAGGGATTAGTCCATGCGATACTGCATCGACTTAAAGGTACGTACCTTATTACACCGCACCAGGCACAGAGTCATAAGTAGACTACGAGAGTTAGAACTATGCCACGGACTTCACAACGCCATCTAGTCTCAAACTAAAACAGAGCTTGTATTATGAGTACTAGACAACTGATGAGCATTCTTATATATTTCTAAATGCATACATATTATAGATGAATAACACGCAGACACAGAACAAATGATCGTGCTCATCACACAAACATTTTGTCCTTTGTGGGAATCGAGTCCACGACCCCCGGGCATAACAGTCAGGGTCACTAACCACTAGGCCTACAGGCCAGTCAAATTGCCGTTGATGATACGTCGCTGTTGATAACAGAGTTGCTAACGAAGCAATGTATTGTAACTGGCATGGTGTTTTGAGCTGTTTGAATAATCAGTTTGTGTTCTCGCAATCGCATAAATAAAAAATGAAAACGGATATAGAGAGTTGATATTTATGTGACGTCACATATCAATGCACATTTTAATGATAAGGGATGTTAGTATCTTTTTATTGTTTTGATGCAGGAAAAACTAAGTAATACTTTTTAAAAATCTGTCTGACGGACAAACTAGATTATTTTTAATCAAATAGCCAATTTAAAGGTAAAAAATATGACCTATGGAAACAACAGATTTTTTATGTTTTTCAATACGCAGAAGATTCTATCGTATCTAAGATAGTATCGTTAAAAAAACAATTCATTGCTTTTTCTAAATTAAACCATATCCACAATGTCACAAAATTGTAGTTAGACCCTCGCCATAAAAAATGTATACATCTAAACCTTGATCAGAGTTCTCTTATATCTTTAACTATATACAAAGACTAACATGTGTATGTTATTTTGCAGCGGAACGGAGAGCACAGCTGAGCAGGTCGCGTTCCCGGTCAGGTATCACACCGGCCCACTCACGTCGCGGGAGTTAACTAAGTAAGTTATATTCCTTACTTATTTATATAATAAAAAACGACTCCCGCACTAAGGAATTTAATCCTTATATCGCGGGGGTTTTCAGAGACACCCAGACTCAGAACAAGCATTTGTGTAATACACAAATACTTATCCTACGCGGGAATCATGGGTGGGCGATGGAGTGCTGTCTATTGTAATTTTGACGGTTCGAAAAGTGCTACATTGTAGCCTAATTTGAATAAACGAATATTGATTATTTTTTAATTGGAAGTGGTGACCTATACCACTTGGCTATCCGTGCAGTTAGTATTATGTATACGGTTACAACTTGTTATCTTAATTGTATGTTTGCATCTTGCTATGGAAATGTTTCTTCAAGCAAGCAATTTTGACAGGCCTGTTGGTCTAGTGGTTAGTGGCTCTGACTGCTATACTGCTACCAGACGTCCTGGGTTCGATTCCCACCCTGGACAACCGACCACGAACCGGCCTGTCTACTAGAAATTACTATAATGTGCTAGTCTAATTAATGTATTTCTCATAAATTACGAAAATACGAAAGCAAATGCTTTTGCTACGAGTTAAAAAAATACTAAAATAATTAAATATTTTTTATTTACAGTGAATTGCTGGGGCAACGGCGTGATGAAACTCTCACCAAGTGATATTAGGAATTATTATGACTTAAAATAATATGACATGTTCACAGCAAGACTAATTAAACAAACAAATACTAGATTTGTACTGCGGTTTTGTCTGCTTTTAAAAGTAGTTATCATGATTTTCTTGGCATATCATTGTAATGAAAATATTTCCAATATGTAAAATCAAAATATAATGTATATTTGTGCCAAATTTTATCAGAATTCGTTTATTTGTTTTCGAGTAAAAATGTGACGATCATACAAAAATATTGTCAAGTTTTATGTCATGTAGGATTCAAAATAATTGAAATTAAGTAAATACTTTTTGCTGTGGAAATGTCGTTTGTCCAAATATATAGAATTTATATTGCAGTAAAGTTTATTATGTTATATGAATGAACAAAAATGAAAAGAGGAATGTGTTAATTCACAAACTACTTTACAAAGATTGAACAATCACAAAAAAAAAATCTAGCTTTCGCCCGCGACTCCGCCTGCGTGGATGTCTGTTATCGCAGTGAACTATCCTATGACTTTTTTTGAAATTTGCAAATTAAAGTCGGTTAAACGAATTAGTTTATGAAAGCGTAACATACAATTTGTTGAGTTACTGAAATTATTTCAGATTTTGCTTAAAGATACGATATAAACTTTAGCAATATAAATTGTATGTATTAGTGAATAGTTATAAATAACAATATGTAATAGGAGACGTAAGATACTTACGCTTAAATTATAAATAATTACGGAATTAATTTAGGCTTTTTGTCTGTTTTATTAACTTGGTTATGTCTATATTATAAAGTATAAACCTATTGCATCGGACTTCCTATTAAGAATTTAGAAAGAACCGAATAATCTCATTACTGGCAATTTATTCAAACATATACTGTCGCACTGCTGGGCATAGGCCTACTTTAAATCCATTTATAATTTCCTATCCTGCACCATCTTGGATAAGCCTTAACGGTATCCATACTTAAAAAAAAATATTATTATTACTTATCTAAAATGTCCCACTGCTGGGCTAAGGCCTCCCCACTCCTCTTACATTTATTACTCACCATAAAAAAAATACAATTCATAATAACTATAAGGCTCCGCATTTCCATAAGCACAAAATTCCATTCAATTTGTGCCTTTATCACCATTTTTTTTTTAATAATAATGTAACATAAACCAAGTTAATAAAACCACAATATCTGATATAAATAGTTCACAATACATTTTCTGTATATATAGCGAATATACATTACTATACATGGTATAAGTAGTCGCGATATCTCATGCCTTATGGCCCTTAGGCCAGCGCTTCGAAAGATTACAGTTTAATGCTTACACCCGTCCTAAATTACAATGTTGGCATTTTAATGTTATTTCTATTTTATAATATTGGTCTAATGGCTGTTTTTTTGAGCTATAGTAAGTGTCAAAAATATGATAGCGATCAGCTAGAAATTGTTCGAGAATAATTGTCTAAAATCTGTCTTTAATTACAATATTGGCTTTTTCATTTTATTTCTATTATTAGTCTGAAATTGTCTGCTGACTGTTTTTTTAGCTAAATTATGGTCTGGGAAATCTAGCTAGATTAACACAGCTCGAGTTAAAGAAGTTTGCGATACACAAAAAATAAAAATATAAACACAAATTTTACAATTTCGGGTTGACCTTTTTATTAAAATTCTTTCACATAGTGTCACTTGCAGTAAATGTAAGGATTCTAACGATGGCCTATAATTATATGGACCTTTAAAATATTCTGTAATACAGTCATTCTGACTATTCAAAGCCAATTTATATCTTACTTAACAGCCAAACCAATTTAGGAAATTTATAAATAAAGACATTAAGGTCAATTTGGGTAACTTTGAACAGCGGTCTAACTTTGAACAAAGTTGTGAAAGTATTTATTATTTTATTATATGAAATTTGTTGGCGTTGCAATATTATTCCTGCGTAAAACAGATGGCAAAAAACGTATTTTGTTAAGTTACGAAAAAAAAGTAACTGTCAATGTTATAATTTGGTAGATTCCCGCGTTTTTTCGTGGTAAAGTTGTGACAAGAATTGTTGCAATTCTGTTTTGAAATCGCAATATAACGTCGTCCTTGATTCAGGTCAACACCAAGTTGACTATAGTATTTATATGTCACGATTAATGTCATATGAATAGATTGGGATTTTTATGACAAAAATACCCAGGTCTTTTACCCAGATCTTAAAATATTTGGGAATTTTAACCTGTTCAAAAAATTTTGTTCAAAGCTACCCAAAAATCAGGATAACTTTGAATTTGAGTTTAAAGGCAAATTCTGGATAGTTTTGTAGTTTTACCTGTAAATTTATTGCATTAGACTAAAAAACTAGGTCAAAAGGACACTATTTATTCATTAAAAATAAGGGTAATAAAATAAAACTAGTTTTAAAATCACGATATTGTAAAAAATGTTCAAAGTTACCAAATTGACTGTACTAATAATAACGTTTATTGTGGTGTATTATAAATTATTTCCTATAAAATAATGATTAACCTTTTGCCTGCTGTAGTCAAACAAAAAAACACTTTGTCATCATTGATAGAAAATGTGAAAAATACCCAAAATTAATCATCACAAATCGTATTAAAATTTTGTGGTCTTTTAGAAAAACAACTTTAAGACAATAAACGTAAGGTTGAATTTTGCTAAAATTGTGATTGTATTACTGACGTCGCAGTGAAGACAGTTTTGATGGAGACTTTTGTTCGGATTGTCTATCTAGGTTTTTTTATAGCGTTACAAGGATCTTTTAGCACGTGTATGACATTAACATGAGGCGCTGGTGTGCATATTCGCAAGCATCAACTCAACTGTCTGTCAAAAATGATGATTATAATCAGAGTTCCAGGGGTCTATTTATGCGCATGAATAATATCAAGCTAATTTTCAACATTATTGTGAGTTTTCAAACGGAAAATTTTTGTGCTTGTTTTTTTATGCGATATGAATTAAAAACAGGTGCACATTTTTTGTATAAGCTTTTTATGTTGCATATAATCTGGTTTTTAGTAATCAAGTGTAAAAATAGACCCTAGATCCCGTACTCTACACAATATAACGGTATTATTTCCGATTTCGGCCACATGCCAAAAGATCCTTGTAGCACATCAATGGCAAAAGGTTATAAACAATTAAAGACAGAATATTGCTCATATTTTTTATATATTTGAATATTGTTGGCCTTAATAAATTATGTTGCTAATGTAAGATTTTCAATGCTTGCGATGGTATTTAGACGAATTGTATACTCTTTTACTCTCATTTAAAATGTTTCTAGTATTTAACACATGTTCAGGATATTGCAATCTTTTTTTTACAAGCAGAGGGAAAAACAGACTTGCATTGTTTCATGAAATAAAGGTAGATAAAAAACGGTCTTAGTTTTGTTCTTAAAGATGAAATTACAGAAATATCTTAAATGAAGGTACGTATTAAATAAATGTCTTAGCTTCATTGAATGGACAAATGTAATTTGGAAAGGGTACTTGAAACTCACATTTAAAACTTATTTTAACACATTTTAATCTGGTGTAAATTATTATTCTTCGATATTTATGATTTTATAAACATTTTAAAAGAAATCAAGTACCCAATACTGATTTTGGCCTTAAAGTAATAAAATGCCTTGAAATGTTGGCTGTTAATATTGGACCCAATATTCTACTAATATTAAATTGTCAAACAAAATTGTTGGGCCAATGTTTGTTCCAAGTTTTTAAACACAGAAGTTGGACGAATAGTATTGGTTATTACGGCCAATGTTTGTGTCGTAAAAGCTCTAACTCACTTGTATAGAAAAAATATTAATTTTTATTTAGTTTTAATACGCATTCGTTTTTATTCACAACCGAAAACAATGTAAATTTAATGATTTTTATTTGATATTTTACATAAATATAAAGAAAATTATGTTCTTTTTTAATTTTGTAGGCGGTAGAATTGCATCCAGCGTCATTTGTAATTGTAACTCCATTTTGTATTTTAGGTCTGTATGCCATGAAATATCACATTTTTAAGTATTTTGTTGAATATACAACATGTGACTTAAGAGTTATGCGCCCTGAATTGAGAAAATCAGATAAGGTTAATGAAATTCGTAGTATTTTTAAATATCTTTTAAAGAATTGTTTCCATAACGAAATTTAGAATTTTATTTAGATCAATATTAATTATAAATTAAAGTATTATTTATGTATTGACGTTTTGCCGAAATTTTTTTTCAAGTAGACCATAAAATTTTAAAAAATAATTTGATTGTTAGCTAAAATTTTTTAATTGGGTACATAGACGATTTCCCATTTTCAACCGACTTCAAAAAGGAGGAGGTGTCTCAATTCGTATACATGCTTTTTTATGCTCTTTCGCGGATAATTTCTTAGCTTATTTATCTGTTATTATAATATGTATTAGGGTGTGTAATTCTAGTTGCACGTTGTATATTAGCAGCCGCCGCGAAGCCCCAGTACTAAGCGTACGCACAACTAGAGTATGGGTACCATTGTAAATGCTGCGTTGTGAATATAATGTGCCGCTGAATGTACTAGTATATGTAAATATATTTTTGGTAAAATGGTTACATTTTTACTTAATAATAATGTTTTTAAAACTATTGTGATGTTTTATTTACCTTTTGTAACTTTGAAATCAAAAACAAAATCAAAAGCCATTTATTAATATTATCACCGCTTCCTGTGCTCTCGCTACGGGAGAAGAAACGGCGCAACAAACTCCCCAGCAGCACGCTGTCTTTGCTCACATGTATCGCCTTGTGTTTTCCAAGGTGTCAGCTACGTCTATTTGAAGTTATATCAAAATTGATTGATTGAAAAAGTGACAAATTACACTTTAAACTGGATGTCAGATACTAAAAGTAAAAGATATACGAAAATACCAATTTTCATAAAAATTGCTTAAGCAGTTCAGCCGTTACTAAAACAATTAGTTTAGCATTATATTTAAAACATGCTCAGAAATACTCGGACTGACTACTACAATTTGTGCTTAGGCACAAAAAAAAGAATATAGCTTGTCAAAGAAAACACGTCGTCATGACCTAACCACTCGGCTATCATTACAGCCGAAACATTATTCATATTATATTTTATTATTACAATGTTGCTACTCCACTAATCTCGAAAGCTAAACACTCGTGATCTATCAAAATATTATTTATTACTCAAATAATTTATCGCTATGATGAATAGCTATGTAAATTATTATGACATATCTGTATTATAATTAATATGAAATTAAGACGTGTAATTAAGCGTAGGTATTATATTATTTTTGTTTACACTAGGCGGTATATGTATGTAAAGGTAGGTAAATGTGTACTGCCATGTCAATGGTCTTGAGTCCGATCCCCACGGTGCGCACTGACTTTTCGTTTATTCTGTGCGTTTTAGCAATAAATATCAAAGTTTTAGTGTTTCGGAAGGCACGTAAAAATGTGAGTCCTGCGCCTGATTCCGCTCCAGTCGTGTCGGATTACCGTCCCGTCGCGCTATGAGAGTAAAGGAACAGAGAGTGCACCTGTGTTAGCATACGCTTGTGCACTATAATATGTCCCGCGTAGCTGGCTGGTGTCATAGTAACACTGGCCGCCGCCGCGCCGTGGCCGAAATCGGACATATTATTATTATAGGTAAATGGATACGCTTCTTTTATTTACCCTATAGATGTTTGCTTCTCTCTTATACTGAAATGGCTGTATCAATTTTGATGAAATTTTGTATGACTCGAATCGACTGCGTCAGAGGAGGTAATGTTTTTGTTTTTGAAGCTATAACCGACATTCGCGAAATCGCGAGCACTAGCAGCTGGTATAGAATAGAATATCGTACATTTTTAACAAAACGCTACGTGTCAATATTTTCCTACTTAGCGATAACTGCGCTTAAAGGAATATTACTATGGCTAAAATTATTGTAATTGAAAGACAAAGCGATAAATATTTGGACTGAAGTTTTGATTTAATTTTATTTAAAAAGTGTCACATTTACGTATCCAAACATGAGGATCGAAATTGGAGTGATATTTTCTCTAGCGACTAAACAAAAAAATGGGCAAAGTATCGTGTATATAATATATCCTTTTGAATATCTGTTTTTGCATTGTTTTAGCAATAGGTAGAATCTTTACCTAACTAACTAAAGCAACGCGAAAGCAAATATTTAGCGAATCTGCTGTCTATATATTCGTACAAATGGAATATTTACCATAACTCTCGTAAAATGTTAGCTGTCACCTCACATTTACATGTCAGTTAATCACCGTTGCCGACAATATTACTATACAAAGTGGAACTTTAACTAATAACTAACGTTTATTTTACTGCAAGTTGTCTATGGGTAATGGGACCATGTATTCTTTGACTTTAAACAGGACAGTGGTTTATTAGGTCAAATAGGTAGTCAATGAATAAAAATGTGTTTTTAACCAATTTCAAAAGAGGAGGTTTCGCAATTCGTCCAAATGATCTTTTTTCTGTTTTTTTTCGCGGATAACTTCGTCACCGATAATTATTTTTTTGTTGGAAAGTAGACATATCCAAAGTCGTCTCATGATAAGGAAGTTAGGGTCTGACAATGAAAGACTAAGGAAATCGAGAAGAACTTCAAAAGAATCTTGTTTAAATTTTTCCGCGGTTTCTCAAAATTGGACAATTTCGTGTCCCACTGTTCATTTCGGGGACACCGGGACTCGTAATTGTGAAAAGGGACAGTCCCGTTCAAAACGGGACGTCTGGTCACGTTGTCTATGGGCAGTAACCACACTATTAACATCGGTAGAAGGCGGGGCCTAGCCCGTGCCAAGCCACGCCCATCGGCGCGGGAGTTGTTAATGACGTTCCCGCTCAAAATAATATTAAGGTTAGTTAGCTGCGCCATTTTTCATGCTTATGTAGATGTTATTTTAAGGAAAGTTTGGATTTTCTTGCAAGCTTTTGTTGTGATAGTTTATGATTGAGTGAACCATAAGATTACAAATTTGCATTTGGACCAGTAGCGTAATTTTCGTTTTCCAATTGACTTGCGTTTTGTTAGGAATACTAGATATTCAAATACATGCATCTATTTATTTTTACCCTTTATGTAAAGGATAGTTTGCGAAAATATATTAAAAAGTATAATTTTCGTGATATTTTCGCAAAATTTTAGACTTTGAAATTAGAAAATTCTAAACATGAAAATTACTTTGAAATGAGATTCGAGATTTTTGTTTTGTGCCAGAAGGCCGAAACCATGTTACTTCAAAAAAACTTAGTTGTGACTCCCGAATACGAAATTTAATAGATTATCCTTTTTGACAAGTGACTGTGACTTGTCAGTTCAATACATTGCAGCGATTCGTCAGCGTTAGCGTGAGGAGAAAGCCCAGTGTTTGTTGCTTTTTTAAGAAAGAAGAGCAATATGTTATTTTCAAAGGTTTAGGTACAAAAATAAAATACCAGAGAGAGTATAAAATCTTTTAATTCTCAAATATTGAGCAGAATGAGCATTTTATTACAGTCTAAGAACTAAAGTATACAATAAATAATATCTAAGTTCCTATATTTCATTCTTGAATTACAATTCTTGAATATACATATACGGTATACTATATAATTCAAATTGTCAATTTTTGTATTTTTTGTCTGTCCGTCTGCCTGAAGCGGGAACAAACATGCAGACGCTAATCTTTGAAAGAACTGAACCGATTTGGACGGGACTTTTTTTGGCAGGTAGTTGATGTAATAAAGATAACTTTGGCTTTTATTTAAGAAAAAAAAATATTTTATAAAAATTACTTAATTAACTTTTTTGGTAATTTCTTTACGGACAAAGTTTTGGGAACGGCTTGTATATCCAGAATATGATACAAGGAAAAGAGGCGTGACGTTTAATGTATGTAATGTATACAAATATAATACAAAAGGTGTCATGGCGTATCTTTCCCGTTGCTTGCTAAAGCTTGTACAATACATCGCAATCTCGCGAGACTGTTCACACCGCAAGATGAAGTGTCGTCTGAAACAAAACGTTTTATTTATTTTATCAAAACTTATTTTATTATACGGTTTACCCTAATCCGACGGATAACACCTTAAACCAAAATATAGACAAACATAAACTATGTTTAATAGATATCTACAATTACCAAATTCGGCGTCACACTGTAGCCCGAAAATGCATTGCATTGATACAAATAGCTTATTGAATTTCATTATCCTTACTTACATAAATTATGTAAGTCATTTAGAACCACTTCTTGATTTTTTTTTTAAACGCCTCCCGCACTAAGTTAATCGCACAAAGACACCCTGACTCAGAACAAGCATCTGTGGATCGCACAAATTCTTGTCCTACGCGGGGATCGAGCCCGCGACACGGCACGGTGGTTATTGGCGTGGTGACCTATACCGTTCGGCTATCCGTGCAGTCATTTGAATTTAGAGAGTTTAAGAGTGTCGATAAATCAAGCTAGCCTAAAAACGAACGAGATTTCGTTAAAGACATTATTAGGCGTCATTGTCATGTCACGGGTCCGATCCCCGCGTAGCACAGGAATTTGTGCGATCTACAAATGTTTGTTCTGAGTCTGGGTGTCTTTGTGCATGTGAATTGTATGTCTGTAAAACCCCGCGATACAAGGATTATAAACCTTAGAGTGGGAGTTTTATATTACATTTGAAATACGTTTAAATGACATTTATTATACTCACTGCTTAGAAAAGGTATTTCTTTCTCTGTCTTGGCCTCTCTCGTGTCGTACGGCCGTTGTGACGTCACTGCCGATTCCATGTAACTCTTACAGTTTTCAGACTCCAACTGTTGGCGAAATAGAATATTTGAACAAGATTAAGTAAATAAATAGGGAATGAAAAATGTATACAGTCACGAGTAAAAACATGTACCTATACACGACCAAGCAATTAAAGTTTACCACGAAAAGTAAAAATTAATAATCTTATTTTCGTGGTATTATTTGTAAACTTATTTTGTTTTTCGTGTTAAGTCCTAGTCAAATGATTTATGAAATCGTGATTTTTTTTTTATGTTTAGCTTACAATATCAGGAATTTTCCATAAGAACTTCAAAAATGACCACGCAAAAATCGTCCCAACCCACCAACAGATTTCAAACGTATCTCATTTAATACATCATGGTATCACAGGGTATCATGATCATTTTTTATTATGACGACATCACCGTAAGTCATGGGGTTAACGTGCAAAAAAACAATTCTTGTTCACTTTTTTCAGTACAAAATTTTTTAGGCACACTATTTAACTATAAAAAAACTATTGATAGAGAACAGCCGTGAGACGCATAGGTAAAATAACGGTCTAATCTCACTGTACCCTCGCCCCTTGCCATGCTAACATGCGCGCGCGCACCTCAGTCGTGTCCTGTACGTTCCGCTGTGTTCACGTTGTTTATTTGTGCAATATCGGCTTGTTTGCAGCTATTGCTGACCTCTGCTTGTTTATTGGGCCCTTTGATAGTAAATTAACAACAACAAAGAAATGTTTAAAAATACTAACCTAAAATGTTGTTTTTTTATCTAAAGTATACATACTTACATAATACACTTGAATATTTTTGCTATTAATACCTACCTAAAATGTTCAGCTGAACCATTGTGTGTTGTAATTAATAACTAAACGTAGTTATTTTAAATAATAAACACCCTTTTTCAACTAAAATGTTTTTATTTTTTATTTAATAATCCCATATACAGGGTGACTTTGAAGTCGTGGGCAATATTTTTAACTAAGACACTATTAATGATACTAATAGCGTTAGGGCTACTTTTACGCAAAAAAAAAAGAAAAAAAAAAATGGTGGAGTGTGGGGCTTAGGCCGTGAGGCGGCCCCGTACCCACTAAAACCCCCGGGTTTTATAAAAAATCCCGGATATCTCGCAACGAAAAATAACTACAAAAAAACCCGCGGAGCTGACAACCTTTGAAAAATGTTTAAATCCAATAGATAGAACGTTACTAAACATATACAATATCCTATATTTAGTTACACTACGACATAAAGGCAAATAACATAATTAAAAGCAGGTGCAATGCAAATTACAGCCGCATTTGACACGCGCTGATGCGAATCTTGTCATCCTACCATCTTTTAAACTAAGAATATTACAGTTGTGCAAGCGAGACGGGAATATACAAGGCGTAGAGCGGTGTCTCTTTTCCACAACTGTTTCAATCTTGGTTTGAAAGATGATGGTTAGTACAGAAATAGACTGAAACGCGCCTCTCTAAATGTTTACATATTTTATGCCATATCGTGTCAATGAACAAGCTATGTGTGGTCTCAACGAGAATATAGTTTTGATGTGGCGATAGCACACATTAATATTGTGCAAATGTACAGCTTTTGATGGGATAGACTAGAGATAATTTAGTTGTGTCTCTTAAAGATGATGAGAAATCTTACCTCCGTTCACGTAAAGGAATTTTGTCAATTTTTAAACGGTTTTAATTATCTTGCCCCGATTGATGATTAATTACATGAAGTAGACATTTTACTGTCTAACCATCGATATTCTAGAACCTATTTATTTATTACAAGTTTCTTAAAGGCTTGTCAATTTTCTTTGTTGTCAAAGGGGCATGCCAGGTCGCCATAGTAGTTTCGGCCCACAGTGCCCACCTTAACAGGCTATTGATATTAATAGTAGGCAGTGGCTATATTAATTTAGTAAAAGGAGTGATTAACAAAAAACTTAGCATTTAAAAGTTATTTTTGCAAGTTATATTTAATACAGTTTTTAACATTTTGTACTTCATTTGAATTTATTTATGCGAATAACCAATAAGGATTAAATAAAACATGAAATAACCAATAAGGAAATGAATATAACACGATATATTGCAGTTTTAAAGATTTATTCAATGGTTTCATGATCATATACAATTAAAACATCATCTAGAAATTGAGCCGGTGGAAAAATATTACTTTGATGCCGTGTCCATCCTAAACACCATATCACTGTCATGATGTGGGCACAGCATCCTACCGTACGGCGATTTTCTTCTAATATTAGTAAAAAGTAAATTATTATTTACCTGGTGCAATCCAACCCAACGTTGTATAAGATTTCGAACTTCAGCTATTTCTAAAGTGTGTCTTCGCATTCTGGAAACATTCAATCTGCAATTTATGCATCGTAGATGTCCATTCATAGCAGTAGACGACGACTGTTGTGACACACTAGGTCCAAAGCGAATGCCGAGGTCGTCAGTTAAAGCATCTAACATCAATTCCAAGTTCTCGCCAGTATTTTCATGAGGAGTAGAAGCAGAATCCATTATCAGGCCGTGGTCGTCGGGGGTAAAATAATCGCCAGAGTCAGTATTCATAGTTTTTAATCGTCGATTTAAATCGCAAAACTCAAACACTAACCGTCACGTCAAAGATTTAAAACAAGCAATGACGTTTTGGAGATAATGTTGCAATTACAAAAAAAAAAGCGGGAAAAAAAATAAAAAAATAAATCGATTATAAACATTGAGATATTCTATGAAATTGTAAAATAATAAAAATATTAAAAACATTTTTACAGTGAAACAATGTTTAAAAAGGCTAAACAACAATTTAACTAATATAGAATACAGCTATTATATTGTTTCCATTCGTTTATTTTATTTTTGACACCTCGTGTACTGACTCAAATAGTGATGGCCTGATGCGTTATCAAATCGATTTTTTATAACAAACGATTTTATTTGTGAACAAGTTTTAATCGATTTAATACATATTTTATTTTTTGCTCCATGCTTTGTTTTATATACATTTAGGTATATTTAAAATACTTGATTTTAAAATTATATTAAAATAAACCATATTATACTTATGTTAGGTTGATATTTTTATTACTATACTCATATTCATTAATTTGCAGCGAATACATTCGATCATATATTAGCACCTAATAATAGGTGCTATATAACGATTACCTTTATTAAACTTTATTTTTATTTCAAATGATTCCGATTAAAAATATCATCACAATTAATATATAAAATTGATTTTATTCAAAACCGTTTTTGTTATTCGTTACCAAGGGCACAAGCGGCACAACTCTAAGTGGGCGTTACCCGTCAAGAAAGTATCTACTTTTATTTCAAAATATTGTTCTACTGTAATGTCGTACTTTATAGGCGTGAACTGTCAAAAAGAAAATAAACGGATGGAGGACGTATAGCAATGGTAAATTATTATCTTGATTAATTTTTCAACCTATTTTACGTAATGGCAACATTTTTACAGTAAATATGGCTCTTTTGAGTTCAATTACGGACGTAAGTCGTTTTATTGTTTATTTTTATGAAAAAAATATGCCGACTTTCACAGAATAATGAATACAAGGGAGATTCACGATAAATTAAAATATAGTCTTTCAGCATAGTCACGTTAGTGTGCATATCTGGGCCTAAAACTGGCATGCCCCTTTAAGCCTTTCGCTCACCAATATGATAAATCCTACACAATTTAGTCATGACATTAATAAGGGTAGCGATTATGGTATTATATTGTCTGTGGTTTTCTCATTTCTTATCTGTTTTTGTTTTTATTATGACTTCAAGAAATTCCTGAACAAAATTTTTGAATGAGGCAATGACAAAATCTGTAAATGGGCATACAATTTTATTATACACTAGGACAAAAACAAACCTAGGGTTTCTCAAACAAGTGATGCATCTGCAAGCTTTAACAGTACCTATAGAAAGTTGTTAAGGTATCTAAAGGTATCTATATAACACAATGTCCAATAGGTATATCTTTGTTAGTGACTGGCCTGTTGGTCTAGTGGTTAGTGGCTCTGACTGCTATACCGGAGGACGTTCGATTCCCACTCAGGACAAATGTTTGTGTGATGAGCACGATCATTTGTCTGTGTTTGGGTGAAATTTATCTATGTATAATATGTATGTATTTAATACTATTTAAGTATGTTTGCAGTGCTCATAATACTAGATTTGATTAGGCTGATGATGACTGAAACTAGATGGCGTTGTGTGAAAGACGTGGAATTAAAAAAAAATGTACCCGGCGCGGTTACGGGTCTGGCGTAGATACACACTTTTTTTTCCTAGCCTATAGTGTCCCACTGCTGAGCAAAGGCCTCCCCCAGATCCTTCGGTAAAAAGCTACCCTTATGTAGCTTAGTATATTATAGCTAGGTCTGTATCAAGCTTTATCCTCCGCAATTAAAATGATTGTCCGTCTATAACCGGTTTCTTCGAATTCTATTTCTCGTGTGCACGTGTAGCGATAAATAATCTGTGGACGTGTATAAATGACGATTTAACATAGCACGACTAGCGACATGCGACGGTAGGGAAGACTTGTACAGAATTAGATGGTCAGATATTATAATGTTGCATTTTCATTCACGGTACTTTTTAAGCTATCAAAAAGGAAGAGGTTTTAAATCGAGGGCAGTTATTTTAAATTAAAAAAATAGATAATATTTAACCATGAGTTTTTGATTGATACGCAAAAATATAGTAAAATGGTGTTTTCTTTTTAATTTTAAATTCACCTTCCTACCCTTATCCTATTTTACTTGGGGTCGGTGCAACACGATTTTTTCTTCCATTCTGCATTATCAGACGTCACAGTATCATTTACTTCTTTTTCATTCATATCGTTCCTCATACAATCCATCCATCTTTTCTTTGGCCTTCCCCTTCCTCTCCATCCATCAACATTCATACTCATCACTCTCTTAGTGACATGAGTCTCATCCTTCCTCATCACATGCCCATACCAAGACAGACGATATCGTTTCATTCCAATTCAATTTTATATTTGTTTATTTTCATGCTTCATTAATTCTACGTCGTTTTACTGACATAAGCGTTGAAATATGATATTGTAAGTATCTACACACAAATGTTATTTTCGTTGATTTGACGGACCTGTTGGTCTAGTGGTTAGTTACCCTGACTGCTAAGCCGGAGGGTTTGATTCCTACCCAGGACAAATGTTTGTGTGATGAGCACGATCATTTGTTCTGTGTCTGGGTGTGATTTATCTATAATAAGTATATATTTAGAAATATATAAGTATATCTGCTGATTACCATAACACATAGCTTGGGATCAGATGGCCATGTGTGGATTACGTCCCAAGATATTTATTTATTTATTATAAATAACTAAGTATGTAACACAGACTCACCACAGCGGCAGCTCGTAGCGCAGCCTGCAGTCTTTCAATATACTGTATCGCCGCTCTCAATATCTCCAGCTTGGGCAGTCTCCCGCTGCCGGCGCGCGCTCTGATCCGCAACTCCTCGAATGCTGCATTTACCTGGTGGAGATTTTGGAGATGGAAGGTTAATATAAAACAGGTATTACTTGAAATAAAGGTATTAAACGGGCGTGTACGAAGCGATTGATGAGTGTGGATGAAGCTAAAGTGGTATGCCAGGATCGTAGCAAATGGAAAGATGTGATCTCTGCCTACCCCCAAAAGAAAGAGGCGTGACGTTTATGTATGTATGTATTACTTGAAACTGTTGTGTCAGTGATACTAGATTAACATCTTTCAATGCTTAAATCTATCAGCAGGGGCATTATGCTTACTGTTCCTACAATCATTAAAATTTTTACTCGGTCTCTCACATATTTACTCGCTGTCTCTGTCACTTTTACAGTTTAGACGAGCCTGTTGGTCTAGAGGTTAGTAGCCCTAACTGCTATACCAAAGATCGTGGGTTCGATTCCCACCTAGGGCAAATGTTTGTGTGATGAGCACGATCATTTGTTCTGTGTCTGGGTGTAATTTTGTCTATCCGTGTCGCGTTTGTTGTCAAAAATATGTGTTAAGTCGCGTAAGTTTAAAAACATCCATAAAACAAATACTCCGGAATTCGAACCTGAACTTTAGAACAACATTTAACTTTAAAACCACTCCGCCATTCCCCACAAAATCTATATCCATCCTAATTTATCTTCAAAAACAGATAATAAAATAATTTGTCGTTTCGTTTCAACAAAATAACCCTTTTCTTGTACCGTTGTCTTTTATGTTTTTTCCTAACGGCTCAGTGGTTTTCAATGGGGCATTGCTAATAAGCCGGGGTTCGAAATAAATGTCTTTGAGCTATTTCTGTTTGTTTATCATGATTTATTTGTCTATTAATTCTCTTTTGGCGGTCATTAAGATTGTTTTTATTGTGAAACTTTGTGGTTGGAATGCTGAATGTGCGTTTTTGGTTTTTATAATTAGTTAATTTAGAAAAGTATAGAAAATGAAATTGAAGAAAAAACGGATTAGGTTAAAACACCAATAAATTCATTGTTTCCCACTGCTGGGCAAGTGCCAATTCATTCTACAATTCCCTATCCTGTTTATCAATTATTTTCTTTGCCAATTTATTACACAAAAATATTATTATATAAAGCAAAAAAAAACTAACATATTCAAATAAAAAATATATTACAATAACACAACATATAGCATTTAATATCATTTTTACGATATCGCTATAAAATACACGCTAATAAGTTAAAACACTTAAAACTCGAAATGTCACTCCGTCAGCCATTTTGACAGATTTATGGCAACACTATCATAATATTTAAAGTCAGTTACAAAACGTTACGGAGTCTTAAATTTAAAAATAAATCGTGGCGCGTTTGAGACGTAGTAAATTCGTTTTTATGTGAAATTAAGATGTAACTCGTATATCTAGAGCTTTATCGGGCTAGCCGGGTATTTTTAGTTTTAAGCTTAGTTCAGACATGCGACAGTTTTGTTAATATTGATATAGATTTTATATTTTATGTGTGTTGTGTTTTAATGTATGTGTGTAGGTATATTGTGTGGAATCTAAGATTTAATTTATGTGAATTTGTCGTGTTTTGTATTTTTTTGTTACACAAAATAATTGATTTCAAGACGTAATTCTTTAAGTTTAACTTATTAGACTAACTAAAATATTTTTTTTGCGACATTTCTCTACAACTACTCAAAAATAAAACAGAATGATAATAATTAGAAAATTCTCTTTTATGAAGTACGAAAAACTGTCCAATTTTACGGATACACTACTAAACCAATTTCAAAACTTCTTTCACAAATGTAAAGTTACATTAACAACCAGTAACATAGACTATAATATATTTTATCGCCTTAATCCCAAAGGAACGAGAACTAAACGGACGAAACAGCGGGAACACACTAGTAAATCTATAATTAAATTTCAGTACAGTCTGTACCCAGCATAAAGCTAATTCGCAACGATTTTAACATTTTATTTTGTGACAAGACGCTCTCGCTAATAGCTGAGAAACAAATAAATTATACGCATTTAGCATTTTTAATGTTTATTCAGTTTACTGCTATGTAATTGTAAATGATCGGTGATGTGGGTTTCATTACTGCTTACTATCAAATTTGTGACAAGACACGGTCAAATAGAAGAATTATTGATTTTCTTGTGTGTAAATTAATCTGAAATTGGCTTACCTATTGTCGTATTTTAGTAGTGCATTACTATGCATAACGTAAAGAAAAGCTTTATTACAATAAAGCTTTTGTTATCTTTTACGACTGTATACAGAGAGAAAGAAACGGTGATATTTAAGAATGATTCTAGAATTTGAAAAAGCAGTGTTTTTTCAAAAAATAAGGGGATACCATTTTCGAGTGTGATGTGTCGAATAAACACATTAACAAGTTGGTTTTGTTTGTTAGAGTCCGAGAATATACCACCATCTTTGAGACTTTAGCGAAAGTGGAAGAAAGACCTATCTCGTGTAAAGCACGGTCTCGCTTCCATAACTGCAACTATTAAGTAACGCAGTACAATAATATTGTAACATTATTATGTAACACCTTTGAAACATATGGAGTGCAATAAAAGTGTTAAGTCTTAAGTTTCGCGCAAACGGGGCACCGACCACGGCCTTACGAAGTATGGTGCGATATTTATTAACTGTAATGATACAGTTACATGCTGGTATTTCAATTTGAACTTCGCGAAAAAAACAACGTCAATAAATGTACTATAAACTCAGGATAATTATGAACTGTTTTTAAGTATTTTAACAAGACAGGCAGATGTAAATTTCAGTTTTTACTGCCCTTTGCATTGCGCAGACTAATTTAGTCATGAAGTTCATAAGATATGAGCAATATTTATTGAATATTTTTGGTTGTGTGCAATGAATTTCTGATTTTGTTTAGGTTTTCCGGTATATTCCCGATAATCAATATTTGATATTTAAGACAGCGAATGTAGCGCAGTAACCGATGAATTGATTGTTATTTTTTTTATATTTATAAGAATAATAAGAATTTGTCACCTTAAATTAAAAGGAATCCTTATCACTACATATAGTAAAAATTAAAGTCGCTGTCGCTATCTGTATGACCGCTTTAATCTTTAAAACTTTACTATGACACCAGCCAGCTACACAGAACATATTATAGTGCACAGACACAGCTATACACTCAATATTTATTTACTCTTATAGCCCGATATGGCGGCGTTCCGTCACGACAGTAGAGATATCCAGGTGTAGGACCCACATTTTTACGTGCCTTCCAAAACACGGACGCGTCCGTGTTTCGGAAGGCACGTAATGACGTTTGTTTTAAATGCGTCTATTATGTCCCGGTTTTTGGAAGGCTGATCAATTTGCGTTTTAGAAATAAATAACACAGCGTGCTGTGTTATTTATTTCTAAAACGCACACAGTAGGTATTCGAAAAGTCGGTGCGTCCAATCAGACTTGTGACCAGTCGATTTCCCAGCAGATCAATTGATCAGCCTTCCAAAAACCGGGACATAATAGACGCATTTAAAACAAACGTCAGTCGTGATTTTCATACATCCGCAAAGTTTATCAAAATTACATCAAACAAAAACAAACAAAAATGGAGTTAACTAAAATCGAAACAAAAACCACAACCTATCGATTTGACATGTCTGAAAACAATTCAAAACAAATCATTAACAGCGAATAAATACTCAAACCCACCTATATTAGAAGGGTGATTGAACACGTGCGCACGCGCATCCCGTGCCCGTAATATACAATGTCGTGACGCGACAGCGTGCCCTCTAGGGAGCGATAGCACTTTAGTATACTTAATGAACATTTTAACGCTTTTAGAGTACGTTTAGAATATGTCAAATGTGGTTTTCAAGATGTAGAAGATAGGACAGATATATTTTTGAATTAAGTTAAATTTAAATACATAGCTACTTTGCTATAGGTAAAATATGTATGTTTTTAATACTCTTTTTTCATAATAATAAGAGGAAGTGGGTGGAAGTGTCTAATGGCGTAATAACGAGGAAACCCTCTCTGGGTTTGTGACTTGGTGTCTGTGGTTTGAAGTCATCCCTGATGTCATCCCGTAAATTAAAACAGATAAAAAAAAGTATTAAAAACATACAAACATACTCTAGTATAGTGCTTATTCCTGTTATGATACAATATAACTAGCTGATGCTCGCGACTTTGTACGCGTTTTCTTGCAATACAAAAAAATATGTGTTTGAAAAATAGATATTGGCCGATTCACAGAGATACTGAATATTTTAAATCAAATAGGTATATTTATCGTAATAATTAAGAATTGATATAGATATCTAATACCTATTAACTGTAAAGGATTTGCTTTGTTAGTTGTAAACGCTTGTAAACGTTGAAAAACGATTAGACGACTACGACTCGTATTTACGCTAATGGGTTAAACCACTCAGCTAGTTAATGTTACTCGTAAAGCATTTTCACAAGTTTCACGTTTATTACTGTTAATGATTAGACTATATTCACTAGAACTGTACTAATAATACAGTATTGGGTATAGGATTGAATATGGAAAACATAGAAGATGAAGGCGAATTTAGAACCTCCTATTTTTTGAAGTCGGTTCATAATATTAAGTATGATTGTTCACCTAATTGTCTTCATGCGAATGCTATGTTCTCCTTTAATTGAGGAAGCACAAACAAAATGTATACCGTCCTATTTTATCTAGTGTATTCTTTGTTGGAGATCCTTAACAAAAATAAATAAATAACGAGCATTTATCAAAACGCTTGCTTTTAATATATTTGGAATCAGACGTGTCGCTAACATTCTTTAAAAAAATTCTCTATTTACTAAAAGAACACGGACAATTCACAAAGCATAAATGAATCATACTATTTACAAAATAAGGTAATTTGCCTATTCCTGTGTTTTAGGAGTCAGTGGAAAATTAGTTTCCCTTATTTTAGACAACAAACTGAACTTATTCGTGATATAATTCGATATTTCTTTTCTTCCGACGTTTTGATCGAGTTGCACTGACCGTGGTCACGGGTAGTTTCCCTTATCTACGTGTTAAAATAATTTGTTTAGCAGTTAGACATTTACTTACAGGTTTATTAAAATAAACGAAAATATTAAGATTTTACAAATCCCTAGGGGCCTATCCGTGACATAATAAAGTAGTTTTTCTTTGTGGCGGAGTTTTCTAAGTCTATCATTGCAGTTGTGGAAGCGTGACAGCGCACTACACGGCGTATAGCGTCGTCTCTTTTCCACAACTGCAATGATATTATTTAACTATCTCAAAGTAACATTAAAGTAGAAAATAGGATTATAGGTATAGATAGTTAGAATATTCTTTTTTGCACACCAGATGAAAAATGAATTTGACAAACGTAAAAGTTACATGATGTCACAATATTGGCGATCTAGTAATTTTAATAAATAATTTGAATTCGTTATTGTTTTGCAAATATCGAAGAACATTTGAGAAAATTTGTTGTTCCAACGTTTATCCTCTCTGGAACCGAATCCCCATACCCACGTTAACAGCAACACTCTGACCATTAAACCTAAAGGAGTAACAATATTTATAAACTCGGTCTTAATCCGTGGTCCCGGATATTTGTCGTGTCCCCGCGATCCGATAATCCAACGAACGTGATTTACAGACAAACCCGCGTTATCTATATATATAAAACTCTTCCGTTACTGACTGACTGACTGACTGACTGACTGACAGACAACGCACAGCCGAAACTACTGGTCGTAGAAAGCTGAAATTTGGCATGTAGGTTCCTTAAGATATGTAGGGGTGCACTAAGAAAGGATTTTTGGAAATTCCACCCCTAAGGGGGTAAAAAGGGGTCATAACGTTTCTATGAAAAATCTTATTCCTTGGGTTTATAAACTTGAAACTTAGCACAAACACGTATATGGTCAAGTAAATAAGTTTGGCATTATAATTTTTTCCAAACTACCCTCCAATAGTGATTTAGGGGGTTGCGATTGGTTGACTGATTGACATTCGCGCAGCCATAACCGCTAGGTGTAGGAGTCTAATATTTTGAACAAAGCTTCCTTTACTGACGGGAGTGAGCATTAAAAAAAGTTTTTTTGGAAATTCAACCCCTAAGGGGGTAAAAAGGGGTCATAACGTTTCTATGAAAAATCTTATTCCTTGGGTTTATAAACTTGAAACTTAGCACAAACACGTATATGGTCAAGTAAATACGTTTGGCATTATAATTTTTTCTAAACTACCCTCCAATAGTGATTTAGGGGGTTGCGATTTGGTGACTGATTGATTAACGCACAGCCGAAACCTCTCGGTATAGAAGTCGGATATTTCAAACAAGGCTTCCTTTAGTAACACAATTGACCACTAAGAAGGGATTTTTGGAGTAGCAAGCCCTTAAGTAGCGGGCGAGAGGGGGGGGGGGGGAGATCAACTGATACTTTTAATTTTTCTAAACAATGTTTTTGTCTCACTTTACTTTTTGTTACATAACGTAACCGACAATGTCCAAAACTACTTATCGTTTTCAAATATTCACCATTAGAAAGCTACATCATCCCTGAGTAACTCAAGCTGTATACCTAATATAATTCAAATTGTAACAATTTTTTCGCCTATGAAAGAAAGTCCTGTCGAGATCATTAAAAAACGCCACAATCCCAAATTACACGTGGGCGAAGCCGCGAGCGGAAAGCTAGTTTATTTATATTACATACGGGTCTTCACGAGAACTGTCGCAGAAGATTAAAGAGTTAATTTTAAATCTGCTTGTTACTTTCGTGTGTATGTGGATATATATACAAAAATGTTTGTATGTGTTTATACAACAGCGTCGCCGATTGGTATTCAATTTGGATTTAGGTACCACAAATGCTTAATCATAGGAAAGTTTAAATTGTATTTTCTATTTTTAAAAGAGTAACTTAAGTTTCTGGCCGGTTCTTCTCCATAAGAATGACATTTTGGAACCGCGCAACTAGAGTCAGTAACGTTTTGAAAGTGCCTGAGAAGGCCTACTCGAAATAAAAACCTTTTGATTTTCATTTTTGTGTACATGGGAAAGTCAAAAGTTTATTTTTATAGTTACTAAGGCTTTAATTTGTAGTGTACTTAAGAAAGCATTATGTATGTGTCTTAACGGGCGTTTTTAATCGTCATTAGAGATTAAGATAATTATTTCAAAGTTGACAGTTTTTCTATCAAAACCTATTAAAATCACGAAATCAAATCTTAATAATTAGGTATTTATGATTTTTTTTTTAAACCGTGTCTCGATTGATTTATTTATGCTGAGTTAATCAACTTCTGCACATGTTATTTTATCTGTTTTCAATAATCGCGATCTTTCTTCTTTTAATGATTTTAAAAGAGAACTCTTCCAATTATGCAGCCGGCTCAACATTTTCTTTCTTACAAAGACTCAAACTCTATTAAAATATTATGAAAGTAAGTAAATTTTGCAAATGTTTTTGAAAGCTTCATCTAGTAAATACTTATAAAAAATCTGCCGTCCAATCCCATCTGTAGAAAAATACCAAATCTAACTCAGAAAACAAACTTCTGCTCTGCCTAGATAAATCTAGTTAAAACTAACTGAAACTTATACACAAATCGGGAAACTTCAGAAATAAAAGTTCTCAAGTAATCGTGAATAACGCGTATCCAATACACTTGGAACTTAGACTGGAACCACAGTATAAAAACATACAGAAGTTTCGGCCATCATTCCCCTGCCCTTATCCCAATTATTATTTGGGGTCGGCGCAGCATGTCTTGTTCTTCTACACGTTCCTATCTGACGTCATCTCGCAAGTAACACTCTTTGCAGCCATATCATCTTTCACACAATCCATCCATCGTTTCTTTGGTCGTCCTTTTCCCCTATATCCGTCCACATTCATGTCCAGCACCTTTACTACCCTTATCTAAGAGAGATAGGGCTGCTTGCGTACAGCTTTTTATTTATATCAACAACACACCGTCCGTACGTCGCTGCGACACGCGCGCAACTGTATCATGCCACGGTCATGCCACGATCCGTAGGCATAATTTTCGTTGCGCTCATTTATATGGAGACATTATACTGCATTTATTATTATACTGTGCTGAAACTGTGCCATAAAGTTGTGGAATCAATATTACAACCTACTTTTCTCAACCGCCGTCGTTCCCGTAGTGTTGCCGCTTTCCGACGATCAACTGCCGCTGTTTTCCTTTTACAAGCTTTACAAGCCCAGGCCAAACATCTTCTACTTGGCCCCAAAACGTGCTGAATATGAGACTCCTCCTTATCTTCTAAAATCTCCCCGTTTTTGTGCTCATTTTTCACTTGGCAACACTGGTCGTTTAAATCTTTCTCTTCTTTGTGGAAGTCGAAGTCTTTGTAGTTGTTATTGTTATAGCTGTCATAAATTGAGTTGTAACTCATTTTTATGGTTTTAGGAACTTTGATAATTATATTTTCTAGTCTTTGGTTTGGGCTTTCGATGTTATTCGACTACCCTCTTTATTATATGACCGTAAACTATAGGATTATGTTAGGAACTATTCGTCATTTTTCAGTCACTTTTGCTTGACTCAGTGATGAGCTATGTCGTCTTCTTAAAACTTATAACTGTCTTCTTATTGAGCAATAGACTAGCTTGTCCAAAATTAAGGTTAACGTCGTAACATCATTTGATAGAGTTGTTCCACTGTAATTATGATTATTACTAACTATTAACGATAAAAACCACCTATTTTCACATTTTCATCACTAAAACTAGCCCACACACTAACTAATCCACGAAAAAACAAAAAACCACAAACTCGAATTGCGCGCCAACGCGTGACAGAACTTTGACACTATTTTTTTTTCGGGTTGCGCGCTCCGCGACACAGCACACACTGATTCAGCCGAGGGTTGATCACAGTCAGAGATTTACAAAATATGCTTGCTATTAATAAACTGTCTAGCACTGCTCTTACTTCGTGAGAGACGCCAATTTATTAGTGTTTAGATTGAAATTGATGCCGGCAATATATTCCTTTTAAATTTGTAGCGACGAAAGCTCGGCGACATTTTTATATTTGTATCTCGTTTTCGAGTTTCGAATCGATTTTTAATGCGGCTTTTTCGTGTTTTTTTTTTTCTTTTTATATTTTATGGTAGTGTTATTTTTTTTAATGTGATTTTGTATTAGTGATAAATATATTCAGATCAATGGCGAATGAAAGGTTTATTTTGTATAGCTATATTTCTGTTTACAGTTTAGATTTTATGAGTGGAATAAGTTAATATTTATGTCGTGGTTAATTTTATTTATGTTTAGTTTGTATTTATTTGATGAAACTTACAATGTGCTTTTATGTTTTGTGGGCGATAGTGGAAATAAAAAAGCTGTTTTATTATAGTTCTTTATTACAAAACAGACATAAACAGAAAACCCTTTAGAATACTTTAGATAAAATATGTTAGGAACGTTCTTCTGCCTAATGGTTTAGAAACATTTTACGGAGTAGAATAGTTATATCGAGGTAAAATATTCGGTCAACTGTCAAGTTACATTATCTTTAGAAAAACTACTTCTATTCTATGTAAGGAGAAATTTGCAAACTTGAGGGGAATTTCGGTATTAACAACATTTACCCAGAGTTCTTCTATATTTTTTTAATTTTCAAACTTTACCTTACGTAAAATTACTCATCAAGCAATACAAAATGGTTACGGATAAAAGGTATTCCTCAACAATTTTTCCTTCAACTATCATTCAGCCCACCCCTAACAAAACAACATTACGCCAAAAAAACTCCGCAAAAATAACAAAACTGTCACGACACGTAAATAAAAAAATACGTAACCAAACTTTTTGCTACAGCAGTGCCTCTAGCGGCAGAGTAAAGTACTAAGTTATAACCAGAGGCGCCAAAAGACCCAGACTGTATGATGGGGTACTAAAACTCGCGCATGCGCTGTGTGGAATATAGGGAGACTGAACGCAAGGAAATGTAAGGAGACGTGTTGTGTTTACTTATGAATTGTTAAAACGAGTGGGTGTTTTTTTTTTTTTGAGTTAGTTGTTATAATGAAATAATGGAAATTGTAATTTTTGTACCAATGTTTGAAGACAGTTGGAGTTTTTAGTATCAATTTTGATCTGTTGAATGTATGTAATATCATCTCTTGTACCTAGTAAGTATCAATATTTGAGTGAATCAAATAATGATTTTTCTAAAGCTTCTAAAGCTTGCAAGATTTTTCATACGAATGTGACACATTTAAATGGCGTATTCAACGATAGATAGATTAGACAGCAAACTTATTTTTTCTTATAAAAATATGAGATGGATACTGTAGAATAGATAAATCTTAAACAAATACACTTTTTGACCGTAACTGGCATTCGTAAAAATGCAGAAAGGTTAAAGTAGAAAACTGGAAAAAAATTAAAAAGTTCCCATTTTGGTTTCGATTTTGTTCGCAACGCACCTTAAGGTTCAAATAAATACTGAAAGACACTCATACATCGTTTATATTTTCAGCAACTTTTAATGTCACCTTTACTACTAAATTCTTAATAGTAAAATCAACCGAAACAACAAACATAAATAATATCCACCCCTCTTTAACAATGTCATAAAAATATTTTTACAACACAATAACGACTCCACGCATTCCTTATTCTATGAGAATAACATCCCTTGCGATTGGGGTGTGATCCATTCTAAAGGACTGGAACCATCAAATTTAAGAAAATAACACTATTTTGTATATAAATAAGTTATAATAATATTAATTAAACGTGTTCTAGTATAATTTATAAGTGGAAGAAGGTTTTTTTGTGGATTTTGTGCGTGAATCGTGTTCTGTGGTTGTAAGCTGGTAAGTAAAGATTTTCCGATCTGTCATTATTTTTAAACATTCTATTTTTGAATTAGGTGAATCAATGTGTTGTCTTAGAATGCAGTTTTCTGTATTATTACATTTGTTTTTCAATTCTGATATTTCAAACGCAGGAATTTTGTCTCAATTTCGTGGCTAATATTTTTTTGTTATGTCGACTCCATCTATGATTTTTATTAGATAAAATTGATGAGGACTTTAATATATCAAATACTGTCTAAATACGGAAACAAACGCTTTTCTATTTCGTCACAAGAATTCAATAATAGCTTAAATTAAATTTCATTTTCGTGTTTTACAAAATTAAATAAAAGCAAGTAGGTATATGTATTCTCTATAATAATTTAGAAACAATTACGCAATTTATTATCTGTATCTTAATTTAACTTAATAACGACGATAATATTTAGACGTGCCAAAAAAATCCTAACCTAAATTCAGTGACATGTCCTTACAAAAAAAAAAAAACATTTTTAATAATCATTTAAAAGTTAAGTATTTATACATAAATCCAACATCTTATAGTTAAAAGATAAAATCGAAATCACCTATGACCTAATTCGCAAGATTGTATTCTTAGACATGACCTGGGTCACACAAGGTGTCCTAAAGTAGACATAGACAATTCGTTATAGTTTTAAATAGTGATGTAATTACATAATTAACACTACAGAGTATATAGAAAGGAGTTTTTAATCTACTAATTCAAGTTGTATTAGGCTGAATACCTTTTGCTGTAGTCATTAGATTATTACTATGTTAGCGTTTCAAATTGGGTCAATTCGTTTTTAAGGTAGGTAAGTGTTTGGAGAAGTTTGTTTTAATAATTAAATATGAGCTCTCTAAGTAACGTACTAATTTTGTTCTAAGTTATTAAAAATGGATAGTCGTTTTTATTATCGAAATAGGCGCATTTCTGAAAGAATTTTGTAAAAAGTTCAATTATGAGAAGGGATATTTTTTTTTTGTAAGTAATACGTGTTCGTAAAATGAATATTAAGTATCGTAAATTATAACAATATGTAAAATTACATTTTTAATGATGTCATTTAAAAATTTATTATGATCAATCGAAACGTCGAAAACTACATAAGTGTTTTACCACAGTTAAGTATATCTAATTAAATAGGTTCGAAATTATTTTTTATATTTAGATTTTTATTTCAACTATTTGATATTATTATAGTTTTTCTCAAATTTATCAACATTTTATGTTCAAAAGTGTTTTTTTCTATAAACATTTAAGTCAAACCTACGATAAACCAAATGAAACAATACCCAAAAAAAATGTCTGATTCTAATAAAATCTCGTTTCATCTCAACTATTTATAACCACTTTGATGACAAATAACTGAATCACGTTGGCATTTCCTTTGTCGCGTGGAAACACATTAAACGCTTTATTTTTATTTATTTAAACGCCATTATTAATTAGTGTTGCCAGTAAAAACATTAATATTAGAATTATTTATTTTAGTATCATTGAGCGGGAACCTTTACGAATAGTAGAAAGTAAACCGTGCAAGTCGCGGTTATGCAAAACATGGGTATTTTGGGAATTAAAGACTGTTTTTCGTCTTTTTGTTTATGGTTACGTCGTTAATATTCGAAGATTTTGCCAACGTCAAGGTAGGAAATGACACTGTGAATCGGTAGGAACAAAAAACACTATGGATAAAGACCGGTTATTAGGGACCCGGAGTTAGTAGTTTTGAAAAAGGAAAAAAAAATTTGTAGGGACTCATTTTTTCGTTAAAACTTTTTGATATACCAAATTTTGACCAGCCATACTCAGTACCAGACGTTTATGATATTTTCACAAGATTTATATGTGCTCCGAAAGGGAGTGTCATACTTTTACTGACTAAAACCTACTATGTTCCTCCTGGAGCCCTTTAAGTGCCAGGCGAGCGGTAACTCTTATGAACATCCCCCGGCAAAAAGCTAAATGCCTTAGATTGGAAAGTGGATACACGAAAAGGAGACCAAAAGAAGATGGATGGATAGCGTGAAGGACGAAATGGATTTGAATGTAGAGATGTCGACTGATAGGATGTAAGGAAGACAAAAGACGTTGCGCCGACCTCAAGTAATTTGGGATAAGGGCAAGAGAAAAAAATCAAATTTCTTTTTTTTCTCTGCAAGAAGGATGTTTATTTTTTAGGCACAAGACACGTCATTTGAAATTAGTATGACTGGTTTTTTTGATTCTATTTTTATTTATTTAAAGCAAGTTTTACTTACACGTACTTAAACACATTGTATGAAGAAAAAACTTATGACGGATTTTTTTCCTAGCCTATAGTATGCCACTGCTGGGCAAAGGCCTTTAATTCTATGACGGTATTAACGGGTATTACCTTTCAATAAATCTTTTACAAGAACTAACCCGAGTGTACTACTTACATCACAATAGGCCAGACAACCGCCAGATAAGGGTACTTTATACCCCGTACACACAACACAATGTCACATTCGTTTGACAACCATTGAGGTGTCAACACCAACTTAGATAATAGACAGTACTACAGCATGAAGTCTTCATATAAATGGACGTAACGCGTTATTCCTACGATATGGGATAGTAGGGAAAACACACTACTTTAACGAAAAATAACCTTATCAAAATTGTCCTACTCATTTGAGAGCCACGATACCACCAACACACGGGTAGTTAGACATAAACTCATAACAACGTCTTTTTGTATCGGTAACATAGTAAAAACAATTTCCAAACACATTAACCTTTTAAATCTATTAGTTTCGAACTACTCGTAAAGTTAGTGTGTGAAGTTTCAGCTCAATCGAATTATGAGAAGTAGGTTTAGTTTAGCTTGTTAACGACGTAATTTGCAGGTAACGAAACAGATGAAACTAACTAACTTAGGTTCTATTCTCTCTTGTTGTTTGGCTTAATAAGTTTGTTAGAAATGCAGCAATTGGGTGGCCTGTTGGTCTAGTGGTTAGTGGCCCTGACTGCTATACCGGAGGTCGTGTGTTCAATCTCTACCCAGGATAAATGTTTGTGTGATGAGCACTTAGGGTGAGAGTCTGGGTGTAATTTAAGTCTAGTACTCATAACAGAAGTTACTCTTGTATATCTAATTTGAGACTAGATGGCGTTGTGGGAATGTTGAGGAATATCTATTTATTTGTCATTTAATGCACTCAGGAATAAGACTCATGTGACTAAGAAAATGGAGAGTAGAAGGGAAAGGCCAAAGAAAAGATAGATAGATGTGACTGTGACGTCTGACAAGGGAGAATGAACAGAAAAGACGTGTTGTGCTGACCCCAAGTAAAATGGGATAAGGGCAGGAAGATGATGATGATTATTTATTGCACTAAGTGGAGTTCGGATCTGCAAGAGTGGCGGGAGGGTCTTTAGTCAACGTTACTAACGTATTCAGTATTTATCTTTACTCTGGCTGGAGTCCAAAATAGTGCTGTAAAACAGTCAAAGCCTCAGGACAACTGTATCAGATTTGGCCTACTACCACCTTTCAAAGTAGGAATATTGGAGTTATGGAAGAGACGCAACTATACACCATGTAGAGCACTTTCACGCTTTCACAACTGCAACAATCTTCATTAGGGTGATGACAATAGGTCCTAAGGACTTCACATAAGTTAAAGGTTTAGTCTCGTAACGTGTAAGTTAAAAAATGACATATGGTTGCAAAAGGTTCAAATTTCATAACCGAAACCTCCAAGTCTCAAAATATCAAAGTTAAATTGTCAAGTCTCAATACATTCATGTCATATTCATGTTTTTTTTTTATATATTTTGTAAGTGGTGTTATATTTACGACCTTAATAACCCTATTTTTTTAATTACCTATCTGACGGACTAATTAGATTTTTACTTTACATAACCTTTCATCATCACTATTGAATAATAATAATGTATCAATAATACTAGCAATAAAATGAACGATAATTTCCGCCTCCCAAAGAAAAACAGACGGATAGGCAATTTCTGGTTTTAGTAACCGAATACCTTTCTAAATAGTATGTTGACTCGAAAATATGAGAGGCGCGCGGGAGAATATTAAATTGCCCTACTTATATTTTGTTTGCGCCGTAAATATATATTTAATGTAGGTAAGTAATATGCGCCAGGGAATAGCTTGAAGGCGAATTAATTAACCATAGAAATGTTGGTATGCTTGTTTCTATTTTTAAAAGAGTAACTTATGGAGTTTCTTGTCGGTTTTTCTCCATAAGAATGACATTTTGGAACCGCGCAACTAGAATCAGTAACGTTTTGAAAGTGCCTAAAATGGCCTTCTCGAAATAAAATCCTTTTGATTTTGATTATTATTATACTCATCTGAGAATATACTGAGGTTGTTGTGCTTACCTTTTCTAATTCTTTAATTCGATCCGTTTCAGTTGGTACCTCAAACGATTATTAATAAAAAAAAAAGAAAAAAATCAAGTACCTAGATTATTTATTTATTTTAAATTTGTGTACACACTAGAAATTAAAATGGGGCACAAAATTATACTAGTAGAGAATAAAGGTACTACTTATTTACTAAAAAAAAAATCTCTTGCTGATTAGCAAATAGAGAAAATATCACTATATCGCATGATATATTTATGCAACATATTACAGTCATCCACTTACTGTAGGATTAATATGTGAAGACTAAACTCCTTTTTTAGATAGTCGGGTATAAAGGTGACTGAAAAAACAAACGCCTACTAAGCAAGATATTTTCGTATAACCAAAAGATTGTAATATATTGTGAGGTAACCCTATTCTTTATGAAAACATTGCTAAACGTCTGGAATGCTTGCGAACTTGTGTTTGCCGAGCTAAGGAACGAAATATTTGCCTCAAAGAATGATTAAAATGTAGATGTTATAAGCGTCTACCTTGGCATAGTAGCTTACCTTCTATTTTACCTAACAAACGGTCTTATCTTAAAGAATTTAGTTGTTTCTTGCCGTTTAAACTATGAAAGTGAGAAAGCGTGGAAGACAGAACATCGTGAGGAGACCTGGATTCCAAATATTGGTATCTGGAAGCTCGCAGTGAGCAAGCGTAGTAATCAATGCTTCAATATTCGGAAAGAGACCTGAAACCAGCGATGGGACGTGTACATGGTATATTGAGTGAAAACTAGCTATGATCTGCGGTTTCGAGACAGTTTTTGTTATTCTGAGGATTGAAATAAAAACTTGATTTTGGAAATGACATTCCTTTTTTTAACAAATTTCGATATTTCAACATGTCAATTCAGTAAATTTGAAGGATTCAATCAGTATCAACGCATGGAGATATGTTACTTTTGTTCGAACCTGTTATTACGCCATTACAGCTGTTTTATAGATATGAGAGTATATTTTAATACTACATAGCTTGCATTATCTCCCTATATCCAGGTTACCTCACAAATTGCCTTCACCGCGTGCATACAAGGTCTGCACCCAAAAATATATTCAGTTATCGATTTAGAACCAATTTTAGTTTGTAAGTTAACGGTGAATATTCCCGTCTGGTGTGTGGAATATATTATCTTCCATGCAAGGAATATTGATCAGGTTGTAGCTGTTTAGGCAGTAAATCTGAGAGTCGGAGAGATTTAGGAATATTTCGATAGAATATTAAAGAAACTATGGATGGATTGTTGAATGAAAAAGGAGTGAGTAAATGACGTGATGATAGGAGAGTATGGAAGAAAAAAAGTTCCGTACTATCATCTATAATAGAAAATCACGTTTGTTATAGGTATAAAAATTTTTGTCTGTTAATCTACCGGTTCTTAAAAAATCCTAAAAATGACGTTTGTTGGACCCCCTTAACATTTTGTTTTATTTTTAGTATTTGTTGTTATATTCGCAACGGAAATACATCATTCGTAAAAATTTTAGCTTTCTAGCTATTACGGTTTATGAGATACAGCCTGGAAGACAGACAGACAGTGAAGTCTTAGACATAGGGTTCCGTTTTACCTTTTGGGTACGGAACCCTAAAAAAGAACTTTAAAATGCACGCCAATAGTGCTTCGAACTCCCTCAGCTCAATAAAACCACTACATTTTAAAACTTTTAATCATAACTTGCTTATACAAGCGAATAGTTTCAATATTGTGGAAAGAATTACATCGTAATAGCTTATACTCAACGCCAAGTATCGCAAAGTGCGGGATTTGCATAATGCGGTTTTACAGGCGGTCGTCTGTGCCGTCAGCGTAAAATATTGCAGGTTATGAAAGTTGAAATTGTTGTAGTTTTGAATTTATTTTTAAGGTTTGAATGAGTGGACATGTTTTTGTAGATTGAGGGATTTATATAGTACTAGATAGAGAAGTCCCGAGACGGGTTAGCAACTAGCTAGCTGTACATATCCAATATTTTTTTTTAGTATATCAAACGCAATAATGAGATTTTAGTCAAATACCCAATTATTGATACGGAGCTTGATCTAATGACCATTATTGATCACTAAGGATTAATTAAATAAGGTTTAAAAGTCAATAACCCTTTTGAATACCTAGTAGATATGTACTTTAAAACTTTTAAAATTTGGCGCCCACCGTGGGGCATCTTTGAAGTTACATTGTTCTAAAACAGCTCGCTTAATACTAAACTATAATGCCTATGTTTTAGTTTGAAGTATATAATCTTAGGAAGTAACACTGGAATATATCTATTACTAATAATATGGTGGTTACTGTGACAGTAGCCAGCTACGCGGGACATAGTGCACAAGCATGTGCGCATATACAAGAGCACTCTCTATTCCTTAATTCTCATAGTCCGGTGGGACGCATACAACATTCGAAAAGTTGCTACGCGCCTGGGGATCGAACTCGTGACCTTTGACTTGGCAGTCCTGCGGTCTTACCACTAGGCTACTACAGCTTAACTAGGCTATTGTGCAACGACTGGTATTAAAAGATTTAACGTGGCTTGTCGTAGTATTCCGAGTACGATTTTACTGTTACTCCCACGGAAAACATTTAGGGATAATCGGGCTTAATCATAATAAAAGGTACATTTTATTTATTTAAGTACTTATTTGTTTCAGATATATTGCAGCTATGGGTCTGAATAAAGATCTGACGATGAATTCTAACACCAATACACAACACCATCTATCATAAGTCAGGTAAGTCTATTCATATCATCTAATCGACGGGCCTGTTGGTCTAGTGGTTAGTGACCCTGACAGCTATACCGGAGGTAGTGGTTTCGATTCCCAACCAGGACAAATGATTGTGTGATGAGTACAGTCATTTGTTCTTTGTCTGGGTGTAATTTATCTATAGTATGTATTTGTTTAGAAATATACAACGTTGATATAGGTAAGCGAGAGGCATTAAATGAAACCACATATTCTGTATATCATTATAAGGCTACACAACAAAAATCAAATCAATGTAAGCAATAGTTTAGTCACAGGATATTTTTTTAGTTTTTTTTTAGTTTGAACATGCTGTATCTTCCTGATTAGGTGAAGTTTTATAGGCATAGTTATCTAAGAGTCATTCACCGCAAAACAACAAAATTCACGCGACGTTGCCGCTCCGCATCGTAAGTTTGCAATACAAACAAGTGCACTATTACCAAATATTTCCTTAAAAGAAAGTTCAGATCACGGTCATCTCACTCTAATGTAATAAGCGTAACAGAAATAGAAATAGATCAGTCTGTTGCTATTGCGCGGGCGACGGCGGCGGTGACTCGGATAAGTTGGTCAATGACACGATTTTTACATTGTTTAGTGCGAAGACGCGTCGCTTCCGGGGTGCACGTTACGCAATTAAGCACAAATTATTGTCGCTCACGCGTCCGGTTTTCAATATTCTCTAATATTGTTAAGTTTTTATTGTGATAGGACACCAAACTTCTTATTCTAAGATAGTGATTTATGTTGTGACAGGACAGGTTAGTTTAAGTTTAGTTGTGTGTGCAGTTTTTAATAATTTTGTAAATTAGGTACGTAAGACATCCATAATGCCTCGTGCTACATACACTGCTTTTTTTTGTGGGGTTTTGTGAAAGGTGAAGTGTATGCAACAGACGTGAATACCGTAGAGGAACTTAAAAACCGAATTATTTTAGCGTTTCATAAATTAAAAAATTCAACAAACAGAGATTTTATTGCACGATTAAATAACAATATTATACGTCGTTATAACTTGTGTATTAATGCAAACGGCGGACATTTCCAACAATTGAAGATTTAATGTGTAAGTATAATAATGAATTATTATTGTTTATTATGATCATTGATCATACTTTCCAACGATATCTACACCACTTGTTTACATTATCGTCTACATCAAACCCGGCCGCTCTGCTGTGTGTGAGCCCGCCGCACGCGCTATGCGATAGGTACAAATGCGATGTTGCCGTTTTGTTACGCAGGGTGACCTGCGTAACAAAACGGCAACATCGTCAGTGTAAATTTTTATTAAGGGTGTTTACATTTTAAGTTAATAATTAAGCTATTTAAGTTCTTTGAAAAAAGTTTTTTCGTATACTTCTTGAAAACTTTTTTTAATAGTTTCAGATTAGCAGTAGGCACTTATAGTATATGTGGTTTCATTTAATGCCTCTCGCTTTTATCAACGTTGTATAAGCATGTTTATCGGTTGTCTAGTACCTACTTAAGACTACTCGTAGATGGTGTTGTGCGAATGTTGAGAAATGTTTAAAAAATATCACACACTTGCCAACTTATTTCCCTATAGATAGTAAAGTGCAGACTTTGAGCGACCGTTTCGTAGTGTATTGAATTTCCATACATATTCAGGCATCTTACGAAAAGTACGCTACGTGCAGTCAAGCGTACGTAATATACCGTATAGTTCCACTTTTACAGTGAAGTTGTTTTCAACAGACTATACTTTTGGCTTAAGTTTCAGCCGTATCGCTGTTAAGTACCGAGCATCTGTAGGCATTTATTTTTTAGAAATGGTCGAAACAACTGATATATCTCCATCCTTGTCTTTCTAGCGGGCGAGCGCGCTGAGCGAGCGAGATAGCGCGATGCACCCAACCAGTAGGTGACGCTGTCGTCTACACCCGCGGAACATGTCATGGGACTCAATCGAGTCGCGTGACTTCCTAGGGTATGTATAACACGAAACTATGTTAAAACGCGACTCATCATCGTTCCCCTGCCTTTATCCCAATTATTATTTGCTGTCGGCGCAGCATATCTTCTTCCGCACGTTCCTATCTGACGTCATCTTGCAAGTGACACTCTTTGCAGCCATATCAAAACGCGACAATTCTCCCAAAAAATGACTAACCCTCCTTCGGTTACTCCTGGTGCAGACAGGGATAAATGACATCGTAAAGAATCTACATAATGACAGCCGTATTGAAGGACAATACCGAAAAGTTGCCAATAAGTGACATACGGTTTGTCACTGTAAAGCAAAATGTAGAGTCAGTTTAGATCATAACATAGCAAACTGTTGTTCTTGAATGCAGTCGTAATGTTTGCACTATTGATAAGTTCACACATTATCTTGTCATCTCAAGTCATCTTACAAATGATATCTGAGTACAGCAAACATATAATGTAATTTGAACATAGTGGCTCTGGTGGGGGTAGGGCGCAAAATTTAATATTGGCAGCGCGCGTGGGTGAGTGGGCGTACAAATAAAACTCTATGAAATTTGTTTTGTGTTTCCAGCGGGGTGCCGGCGCACCAGTTGTCGGCGACACGTCTTCTCAGCTCTCCTGATCCTTCCAGACACCATCTCGATGAGCCACAGGGTAAGGAATATTACTATAATAGTAATACAATAGTCTGTAACTCCAAACATATAAATAAATAAATAAACCAGCCGTCCCACTGAGTACAGGTTTGAGCATTGATCACCACGGTAGCTCACTGCGGATTGGCGATTTCAGATTCCAATACTTGGAGTCCAGGTTTCCTAACGATGTTTTTCCTTCACTGATTGTCAGTAGTGTCTTACTCTAAGAATGATTATAAAGTACATAAAACTGCCATGGGATCGAAATTGCACCTCGTGCATACAAGTCCAAACATAGTTCAGAACCGCAAGGAGACCACGAATTGTTTTGCCAAGCACTCTTCAAATAACACTCAAATAAATAAAAGCTTGTTTTATGGACAGCATATTTTTGTCCCCCCTTGTAGAGGTATACCCATTCTCGGAAGAGTTCCGAGGCGGGGAGCCCCGCAATGGCGCGCTGCGGTGGGGCTCGCGCTTCGGGCCTGCGCACCGCCCGCCCGCCGCCGGCCTGCTGGACTGCTTCCGAGCGTGTCGGTCACGACTCGACCAGTATCTCGCTAGGAGGAAGGTAAGTGGAATAGTAATAAGGAATGATAGGAAAATAGGCTATTTAAATCAATAAAAAAATACAAAGATAAAAACAAAGCTGGTGAAACTTATGGAAGTGGGGGAGCGGCTACCAACGTCACTTGCCAGTAAAAAGTGTACTTGTATGTGACGTCACGCGAGATTTCATCTTACCCTATCACCTTACTTTTTGTTAACGTGATAAAGGAAAAATACGTAAACAATATTTTTTTTTAAATCTGCCTTTTTGTATTTTCCGTGGTGAAACGCTAATGACTTCAACCCACGCCGAGGGCACGTGGGGATATGTCGGACTTCCACCGACTAAAAACACCCCGGGCCCCTTCTACTACCTAAGCCAGCGTCATGGTATCGCTCGCGCATGCTCTGCGTGACCCGGGCTAAAGTGGATATACCTGGGATCGTAGCTCATCTAAAGCCCAGAATTTCATAATTCCTACCTCCTTCCTCCTTTATCCAGATTCGACAGTCCTATTGGTCTAGTGGTTAGAGGCCCTGACTGCTATACCAAAGGTCGTGGGTTCGATCCCCACCCAGGACAAATGTATGTGTGATGAGCACGATTATTTATCCTGTGTCTAGTTGTAACTCCGGCTTAGCAGTCAGGGTCACTAACCACTAAACCAACAGGCTGTCAAAGTTTTTCTATCCTGCCACTATTAACCCTTTGTCACTGATTACATATTATTTGTATAGATCGAGCGCGGCGTCCGTCTATACGGTCAGAATGAACAACGGCTAGCAGTGAAGGTGTGGCTCTCAGCTCTACGCGGCGTCAGACACCGGAGCGACAAGTTTGCTCTGCTCGGACACCTCTACCAAGCTTACATGGACTTTGGCAAATACAGGTACAGTTAAACAAGTTTTAATTTCTTCTGATGTATTAAAGTATTCAACAATGACATATTTATTCAAATGGATTTAAAGAAAGAATCTTTATTTTTAGTTACATTTTGCTGAATAAGACACTTTGCTACACGGCCCTATGCATCTTTTTGGCTGACTTTGGTCTCAGTTTCGCTTCTGAAAACTGCTTATCGACGTTTATGATGGCATTGTGGTCAATATTGTTTATCTTACTTTACGCAACGTGATTCTGTAAAAAACAACGCATAGTGCCGTTTATGTGCCTTAAAATGTACAAGAACAAAGCCCATTTTTTTAATTAGCTCTGTACAGAATTCCCATCAGCAGATCAAAATATTGTAGCAACATTTTTCGGTCTCATTTCCCGATTTCTTGATCTAATTGTGGAAAAGAAACACTCAACAAATAAAATAAACAGCCGTACACTATTGTTCCACTTTTAATATATTTAACCGACTTCAAAAAGGAAGTTATGTGTTCAACTATATTCATATATTCTTTCGGCTCTTCACATCTAACGGTCATATTAATATGTATTTTCTAACTTCCTCATACCCATCCATTATTTAAGAATAACGTTACAATAAATTCGAATAACTACTCTTTGGCACGGTATCAAAAGAAATGCTCGTTATTTGGTTTGGCGCCAAAAATATTTACAGTTTCGTTCGGTTAATTGATTAGTAGTGATTTTGATAGTAAATTAAACTGATATTGGTATTAGAATAACATGTTTTTTAAAGTTTACTAGCTTTTGTCCGTGACTAGAGATTTTTAGGTTATGTTAGTTTTTATTTTTGGTACCTATAATGTTGAATATTTAGTTATAAAGTGCCACGTTCGTTTAGTTGGAGTCACTTGCTTTTACTTCTTTATATTAGGTACGCGTTTACGCACTTGAATCAGAAGATGTGTCAAACATTGACATGTCAAAAGAAGTTCATTTGTCATTGATTTGACAATTTGGTTTGATCTTTGATGGATCCTTTAACGGGCACCAAACGATTCCTACAACCACATTACCTTAACACAAACATGTTTTATCATATTTTAGACAGCAAACGGGTTTTATTCGCCTTGTGATTCGATATTTCTTTCCTCCCGACGTTTCGGCCGAGTTGCACCGACCGTGGTCACGGGTGGACTCAACGTCGGGAGAAAAGAAACATCAAATTTCATCGCGAAAATGATCCGTTAGCCGTCTAAAATATGTGTACAAGTCGCGAAAGTTTAAAAACACGTTTTATCATTTTAGTGTGTATCTTTAATTTACTATCGAAGAGGTGTTGCCCAACAGTGGGATTATCGTCACCTAGTTTGATTTCATTATATGTGTTTTCTTCTACAGAGAATCCTTAGAGTTCGCCAACCGACAACTAGGCATTTCTGAGGAACTGGACTCCGCGCCGATGAGAGCTGAGGCCTACCTCAACTTGGCGAGGGCACATCAAACTCTGGGTGGACTGGACAGGTCAGTTCAGCTTATAATATTGTCTAACAGAGAATCCCGGGGGTATCTTACATAGTAATAGGGTTCCATACCCAAAGGGTAAAACGGAACCCTATTACTAAGCCTTCGCTGTCTGTCTGACTCCAGACTGTATCACATAAACCTTGATAGCTAGTAAGCTGAAATTTTGACAAATGACGTATTTCTGGTCAGTATTATAATGAAGTAAGGAAATTTTAGTGTATGTGAAAGTTGTGAGATAAGGATTACATTCCTCAATACTCTTTACAGTGAAGAATAGAAGAATAAAACGGTTTTATTGCCTTCCAGAGCCCTATCATATGCTCGCCAAGCCCTCTACAACGACTGCGGCGGTGGTTCCACTGCGGGCTGCGTGCACCTCACAGTGGCGGCCGTGAGCCTCGAGCTGGGAGCCTTCTCTAAAGCCATGGACGCCTTCCAGAAAGCCCTGGCCGTGGCCCAGGCGCAGAACGATAATACGCTGTTATTGCAGGTTGGTATTGATAGGTTAGTCGAAATAGACAAGCGTGAAAGGAGTTAAGGAGTTGGGTGAGGAATTTTAATAGACCAGTAGCTGTTATAGACGAAAGTGGGAGGATTTGGAGGGTTTACTTAGCAGCGGGCAACAATAGGTTAGATAAATAAGGAGGAATATTGTTTTTTTCGGACACTGAGTTTATATAACTACTTTTCGCATTTTTTTTTGTTTAGATAGTAGGTATTGGTCCAAGAATGCTGCCTTGTAGAACCCCGATCTGATAATAACATTGCACAAGATTTTTTAATGGGAATTAAATTGTAGCAATTACTTAATTCGTGACTTTGGTGGCTTTAAGTTTTTTGATTTAAATTAACTACCACCCATTTAAATAAATATTGCACTTAGCACTTAACGTCTAGTGTTTAACCTTATCAAAAGCTTGTCAAATATCAAAATACATGTTCGCCCACTCGAATTTTGGTTACGAGCACAGTCAGCTAACTCCATGCCAAATTGTATCAACCGTTTGAGCGTGAAAGAGTTACCAACTTCCATGTATCCATACTTACAAACTTTCGCATTTATAATATTAGTAGCATTATGTAACATTTTACACACCTTCCTTCCTTTCAGGTATACGTAGGTCTATCCGAACTCTGGCGACGTCTCCGCGACGCAGAACGCGCGGTGGCGTGTGCCGCACGTGCGTGCGACCTGGGGCGAGGCCCGCGCGCTGCAGACCTCAACACGCGACACCACCGCACCGCGCTGCTACAGATGGCCGCGGCTTTACGCGCGCGAGGGGAACTGGGAGACGCGCATGATTATTGTAATGTTAGTACTGTGTTTATACCTTTTTTTCGGTGTCTAGTAGCTGTTGAAAAACTTCGTGGTAACCGGCTGTCATGGTACGGACATGTCATGTGGAGAAAAGAGGATCACGTGGTAAGAAAGGTGCTGGACATGAAAATGGATGGATATAGGGGAAGAGGACGACCAAAGAAACGATGAATGGATTGTGTGAAAGATGATATGGATACAAGATGATATTTTGCGCCAAGATTAAGGCACTCTCAATCTTTAGGATAAAACTGACATGTAGTACATATGTTTTCCTTCCATATGTTTTAGGAGGCGCTGAGATTAGCAGCGGTAGCTGGTGACCAGGGTTGCTACGCGCGTGCAGTTCGCATAGCTGGCGACGTCTACCGCAGGAAATGTGATATTGGGAAAGCTCTCAGGTAAGATATAGTACAGTAGACTTTAGGCTATTTTGTACTGCAACAAGCCTTTAAGTTTGCGGAAAAATGGTTGGTAGATGAATGAAGTACATTTTTGCTAGTAAATTTTGAGATTACCCGGATAGCCGAGTGGTATAGGTCATCACCACGAAAATTAGCACTGTGCACGACGTGTCGCGGGTTAGATACCCGCGTAGGATAAGAATTTGTGCGTTCCACAAATGCGTGTTCTGAGATACACCCAGAGGCTTGTTCTAAGTCTGGGTGTTTCTGTGCATGAGATTTGAATATCTGTCAAACCCCCCGCAATACTAGGAATTCATTAGTGAATTGAATTCTTGATTTGTCAGTAATTTGCGATTGTTAACAATCCTTGCGACTTACCAATGGTGAATAAAAAGAGAGAGCTTTTTAAAGAACTTCATGTGATAAACTACCAAAAAAGTTAACCAGTCATTAACCAGTCAGTCCACCCTTGACCACGGTCAGTGCAACTCGGCCGTAACGTCGGGAGAAAAGGAATATCGAAATTATATCGCGTATAAGACCCGTTTGTTGACTAAAATATGTAATTAATCCGCAAAAAAAAAACTTTTTTACCTCCAGGCATTACGAGGTAGCAATGGGCGCGGGCCAGGCGCTAGGCGACCGCCTCGCGCAGATGGAAGCCATGGACGGTGCGGCGAGATGCCTGGAGGCTCTGCGGCTGCAGGGCCGGATCTGCAACTGCAGGCCGCTGGAGTTCAATACCCGGTTGTTGGAAGTCGCCACGTCGGTTGGAGCTAAGGTAAGAGCAGATGTAGAGATTAGAATGGATTACTCTGAATATTTTTTGTAAAATATTGGACCAGGTGACCGCAAGGTCAAATCATCGCTATGGTTTTGTGGGACTTAGGTTATAAGATACAATTACATTTGAGAAATAAAGATAAAAAAATAAATAAAAAAATATATATGTTATACCAAATTGCTGGTGAGCCAAATAAGCAATTTATATTTCTATGCTAAATTTTATGACGTCGTGCAATTGAAATGTTTTTATTCCAGGTATTTCTTTCTCAAGCATTTTTAAAACACTGGATGTACTTTATGTAGGACCATAACTAAATGGAATAAAAAGAGATTCCCGAATCACATAAACGCCTCGTTTTATCAGAAATATAAGATTAAAGGAAAGCGTTTGATACAGTGGACATATTTAAAAACGTAAAAAATATTGAAAGAGTATGGTTTGACACACTTTTCTTATAATTTATTACAGGTTAGAGTAAAACAAAAATTAGTACATACGTGTACAGCTCGTTTAATGCTTATTGAACTGAATAACTTTAAGGGGTCTCCCAGGGAAGGGTATTGGGTCCATATGACGGGTACAATGAGTGGTGGATGTGATGGGTCTGCCCATGGCCATATTCAAAGGTTTTGTAGCTTGCGAATTAAAATAAACCGTGAAGTCGTTAAATATGTATAACATAGTATTCCACGACTTTCACACTACGCCATCTAGTCTCAAACTAAGCAGAGTTTGTATTATAAAGGCAGGATAATGATGATGAGACAACTGAGTTATATATTACGCATCCCCTCCAAGTCGTAGGGGTATGTGGAGCTCCCCGGGAGCTAAGGAGGCTCCCGGTATAACCACTAAAAAACCCCAACGCCACGCCGGCTTCACCTTTGTGGAGAGGGCTTGGGAAACTGGTTGAACCTTCACTTCCAGACCCTCTCCGGCGAGTTCTGCTTATTGGGTGTTTGCGCCCCCGTCATCCCCCAGGTTAGGGGAAGATTCAGGGCACATTAATGCGCCCCTAGCCCGCCGTCGGGAGGCTGGAGGCGGTCATACATCCGCCTCCGTCGTCCTCTCGCGCTCGCTCCGCCGCCTCCTTCTGCGACATGACCTGTTATCAGAAGGAGGCGACAGCTGCCCAAGCTATTTGATTACCATAACACAAGCTCTGCTTAGCTTGGGATCAGATGGCCGTGTGTGGATATTTTCCCAAGATATTTATTTATACACAGATGTTGGTCCGGCGCGTCCGCCTGCGTCTAGCAGAGATATACACGGGGCTAGGCGACACAGCCGCGGCGGAGAGACAGAAGCGCGCGGCGGCGGCGTGGGCCGCGCCGGCGTGCGCGCGCTGCCGCCAGCCTCTGGCAGACACGCCCGAGCCACTCGCCTCGCTGCCCTGCGCGCATATCGTGCATCACGCGTACGTAACACACTACACACACTGCTACACAGAGATATACACGGGGCTAGGCGACACAGCCGCGGCGGAGAGACAGAAGCGCGCGGCGGCGGCGTGGGCCGCGCCGGCGTGCGCGCGCTGCCGCCAGCCTCTGGCAGACACGCCCGAGCCACTCGCCTCGCTGCCCTGCGCGCATATCGTGCATCACGCGTACGTAACACACTACACACACTGCTACACAGAGATATACACGGGGCTAGGCGACACAGCCGCGGCGGAGAGACAGAAGCGCGCGGCGGCGGCGTGGGCCGCGCCGGCGTGCGCGCGCTGCCGCCAGCCTCTGGCAGACACGCCCGAGCCACTCGCCTCGCTGCCCTGCGCGCATATCGTGCATCACGCGTACGTAACACACTACACACACTGCTACACAGAGATATACACGGGGCTAGGCGACACAGCCGCGGCGGAGAGACAGAAGCGCGCGGCGGCGGCGTGGGCCGCGCCGGCGTGCGCGCGCTGCCGCCAGCCTCTGGCAGACACGCCCGAGCCACTCGCCTCGCTGCCCTGCGCGCATATCGTGCATCACGCGTACGTAACACACTACACACACTGCTACACAGAGATATACACGGGGCTAGGCGACACAGCCGCGGCGGAGAGACAGAAGCGCGCGGCGGCGGCGTGGGCCGCGCCGGCGTGCGCGCGCTGCCGCCAGCCTCTGGCAGACACGCCCGAGCCACTCGCCTCGCTGCCCTGCGCGCATATCGTGCATCACGCGTACGTAACACACTACACACACTGCTACACAGAGATATACACGGGGCTAGGCGACACAGCCGCGGCGGAGAGACAGAAGCGCGCGGCGGCGGCGTGGGCCGCGCCGGCGTGCGCGCGCTGCCGCCAGCCTCTGGCAGACACGCCCGAGCCACTCGCCTCGCTGCCCTGCGCGCATATCGTGCATCACGCGTACGTAACACACTACACACACTGCTACACAGAGATATACACGGGGCTAGGCGACACAGCCGCGGCGGAGAGACAGAAGCGCGCGGCGGCGGCGTGGGCCGCGCCGGCGTGCGCGCGCTGCCGCCAGCCTCTGGCAGACACGCCCGAGCCACTCGCCTCGCTGCCCTGCGCGCATATCGTGCATCACGCGTACGTAACACACTACACACACTGCTACACAGAGATATACACGGGGCTAGGCGACACAGCCACGGCGGAGAGACAGGAGCGCGCGGCGGCGGCGTGGGCCGCGCCGGCGTGCGCGCGCTGCCGCCAGCCTCTGGCAGACACGCCCGAGCCACTCGCCTCGCTGCCCTGCGCGCATATCGTGCATCACGCGTACGTAACACACTACACACACTGCTACACAGAGATATACACGGGGCTAGGCGACACAGCCGCGGCGGAGAGACAGAAGCGCGCGGCGGCGGCGTGGGCCGCGCCGGCGTGCGCGCGCTGCCGCCAGCCTCTGGCAGACACGCCCGAGCCACTCGCCTCGCTGCCCTGCGCGCATATCGTGCATCACGCGTACGTAACACACTACACACACTGCTACACAGAGATATACACGGGGCTAGGCGACACAGCCGCGGCGGAGAGACAGAAGCGCGCGGCGGCGGCGTGGGCCGCGCCGGCGTGCGCGCGCTGCCGCCAGCCTCTGGCAGACACGCCCGAGCCACTCGCCTCGCTGCCCTGCGCGCATATCGTGCATCACGCGTACGTAACACACTACACACACTGCTACACAGAGATATACACGGGGCTAGGCGACACAGCCGCGGCGGAGAGACAGAAGCGCGCGGCGGCGGCGTGGGCCGCGCCGGCGTGCGCGCGCTGCCGCCAGCCTCTGGCAGACACGCCCGAGCCACTCGCCTCGCTGCCCTGCGCGCATATCGTGCATCACGCGTACGTAACACACTACACACACTGCTACACAGAGATATACACGGGGCTAGGCGACACAGCCGCGGCGGAGAGACAGAAGCGCGCGGCGGCGGCGTGGGCCGCGCCGGCGTGCGCGCGCTGCCGCCAGCCTCTGGCAGACACGCCCGAGCCACTCGCCTCGCTGCCCTGCGCGCATATCGTGCATCACGCGTACGTAACACACTACACACACTGCTACACAGAGATATACACGGGGCTAGGCGACACAGCCGCGGCGGAGAGACAGAAGCGCGCGGCGGCGGCGTGGGCCGCGCCGGCGTGCGCGCGCTGCCGCCAGCCTCTGGCAGACACGCCCGAGCCACTCGCCTCGCTGCCCTGCGCGCATATCGTGCATCACGCGTACGTAACACACTACACACACTGCTACACAGAGATATACACGGGGCTAGGCGACACAGCCGCGGCGGAGAGACAGAAGCGCGCGGCGGCGGCGTGGGCCGCGCCGGCGTGCGCGCGCTGCCGCCAGCCTCTGGCAGACACGCCCGAGCCACTCGCCTCGCTGCCCTGCGCGCATATCGTGCATCACGCGTACGTAACACACTACACACACTGCTACACAGAGATATACACGGGGCTAGGCGACACAGCCGCGGCGGAGAGACAGAAGCGCGCGGCGGCGGCGTGGGCCGCGCCGGCGTGCGCGCGCTGCCGCCAGCCTCTGGCAGACACGCCCGAGCCACTCGCCTCGCTGCCCTGCGCGCATATCGTGCATCACGCGTACGTAACACACTACACACACTGCTACACAGAGATATACACGGGGCTAGGCGACACAGCCGCGGCGGAGAGACAGAAGCGCGCGGCGGCGGCGTGGGCCGCGCCGGCGTGCGCGCGCTGCCGCCAGCCTCTGGCAGACACGCCCGAGCCACTCGCCTCGCTGCCCTGCGCGCATATCGTGCATCACGCGTACGTAACACAAATACTGCTTTGGTGAATTAGTATTCAAATCACTGAAGGTCAAGCACAGAACGAACGAAAAAGACAGGATAGCGTAGCACCAAGTCGGATGCGAGGCTGACATGTCAGTTGACGTCAACGCTAGCTCGGACATTGCCTATTCGACGGACGTCGCGTCGTCATGTACCGTTGTCGACATGCTGCGCTTTAACCGAAGACACAGTTTTTTACTTATTCTGTCTTTTCTATGTATGTACAGTTGCATGCCGGAGTCGTGGTCGCGGCGCTCGACGCGCAGCCAGAGCGGCGCGCCCGAGTGTGCGGAGTGCGCCTCGCCGCGCGCCCCCCGCGCGCCCCCGCCCGCGCCCCCCGCGCCCCCGGCGCCGCGCACGCTGCCCTCACAGGTAACACACTGTTGTAGCTCCCGACTGCACGGTAACACAAGTTCGTCTCGTATACATAATTTGAGACTAAAGGGCGTTATGGGAATGTTAATAAAATATTTAATATTTTGGTTTAAAAGGGTAATTTTATTTTTCCAGGATTTCCCATTCGGAACACCACCAACTCTGCGGGATTCAGATTTGAACTCCATAATATCAGACCACAGCAGTCAACAGGCCACTTCCAGCGTATAAATAATTTAACCAAAAAGTTTATTCATATTATTTACACTTATTTATATCGAGGCAACACCAAACACAATTACGACAGGCAACACTATTTTGACAGATAGGTAAAGTTGTTATCAAGGCAAAGGAATTGCATTATTGTGCCAATTTAAAAAGGTTTGCCTGTCCCTTTATTTTTAAGATTCCACATGAATTCACGAAACTATACAAATAACGAGAAACACTATTAATTGTTAATATATTTATTTTACATCGCTCGCATTGCGAGGGTGCGTAAGAAAATCGTCGTTTTCGGTGCAATAATTATTAAAGTTGATGTCTAAAATTATTGATAATATTAATTTAAATATTACGGTCTTATTATGTGGTAACATTTTCGGTCACCCATCTCATAACTATACGTGGCAAAAGTTGCTTAACCTGCAAGAATAATCTTGGCAAATTGGGGATTCCCCTTTGACAGTTCAAAATGATTGCCACATGGAAAAAATAAAATGGCGACCACATTTTAAGACTAAAAAGCGTGTGAATTTTGATTGAAAAAAAGAATGGTAAGAAAGAAAATATAATGAACGAATGTCCATATCCTTATTATAATTCTATAAAATAATTGTAATATTTGGAAGTATGTACATTGTCCCATGCCTAATATAAGGATGCCCATTCAATGTAAATGGCGATTTCTTTTTTATATTCGTTGACGCGACTAGTGATGTTACGTTGCAGTCTGTGAGAAAAATACGCTTAAAATAGATTTATTATAAATATGGGTATAACTAGCAGAAAAAATATTTATGTTCAAAAAGTAAAGATTCTATTCAAAAAGTATCGGTTTAGCTATGAAACCGCTGGTCCGATTTAGATGAAAATTGTTGTGAAGATAGCTCAAAGTTTGGAGAAAAGTATATTAATTGTGAATAACGTGAGCGGTAGATAGTTTATTGGATATATTATAAAACACATATAAATCTAGCAATATTAATTTTATTATTTTACTCGTATTACGTAAATTACACAAATATAAAATATATTATTATGTAAATAGTTACTTTTATTGTGTATTTAGGATATCGAATCCTTTGAAAATACGCTTTATTAAAATCGATTAATTTATTACGAATCGAGTTGTAATCAAATATACGGGTATTTGAATTTATATTAGAACTATTACAAACGTGAAAACTGAGTCATAAAACATTTAAATCTAGGGATGTGACAAGACTAGCTCTTTATCACTTTTTATCGACTATCGATAACTCCTTTAAAACTGTTACACACATCACTAGAGAGTTTTTAGTCTGAGAGGATTTAAACAAAAAACTGAATTTAAAACATATTCATATTTTTCGGTGGCGAAAATCGGAACTAAGATTTGTCCCAACAAATTTGATAGCTTTTAAGAATAACGACTGCTACTAGCGCCACTTTCAACAGTATAGATAAGTTTGTAATACATTTTGACTTGGTTTTAACGTTTGTAATGGATCTACTATAGTTATATTGGTCTGTCAAACGATACTGTGTATTTATTATATAGAGATTATTTACATTATAGGATAGACAAAGAGTTTAAATCTATTTAATTATTTAAAACAAAGTACATAATTATAGAAACTACAGATATTTTGGGCCAAAAGTTGACCCAACATTACACCAATATGTAGTCTTGGGCCAATATTGGCAAGCGAGTATTCGATACCTGATAATTTGGATCAAATATTGGCCAAACATGCAATGTTTGGTGTTTGGGCCAATGTGGAACCAATAGCAAGCAATACATATACAGATTTTATTATCTAAGTCTGCAATAATTTCTTAATATTTTATAATGTTTTGCTGTCCGACGCCTTTATCAAATCTGGCTACTGAATACTGAAACACACTGATCTATCTGTCTTTATTGAATTCCTTCTTACATTTAAGAGACAGTATGAAACTGAAGGTGGCTGAAAAGTGACGTTTCAGTATTAAGTAAAGTCTTTAAAGAACCATTAGAATCATTCTTAAATGATATAACGGTATACTCAAGCGTATTTATCGGGATAGCGGGACTAGTTTCGTACCCAACCGGAGTCCTTAATCAGAAGCAGGGGTCGCGAATCGAACTAAGTCAGTTCGCCGCCGGTTGGGTCCGAAACTAGTCGGGCTATCCCGATAAATACGCGTGAATAGCTAGACAAAGTTCCATCGCATTATAATAAAAAAATAAAAATCTTCAAATTTATAGGAATGACATTCCTCTTTGACAGATCACGTGACTGTGACTTGTCAGTTCAATACATTGGAGCGATTCGTCAGCGTTAGCGTGATGAGACATGTAACATGTCTAACGGCCCTCCTTTTTTAAATTTTGACAGCCAACTGACAGATGACTTGTCAGTTTTGTTTTTTTTTTTTAACATTTATGAGGTAAGCAATGTTGCATACAGGCTGATATAATTGTATTGTGATTATACTTTTTATGGGATATATAAGCTTGTATAGCAAGGATATTTGTTGCTGTTTTTATAATACGTTATAGTGTGTAGTTATAAGTCTTACGGAATAATATTTAATTAATTAAATTATAAAAATCATTAAATAGTGCCCCGATGGTTTTGGGAAATGGCTGGCAATGGCAGCGAATTAATTATAATTATTTATGACATTATATGACTTTGTTTGTCAAATTAAAACCAAAGTTTTCATTTTAAATGTACATGTTTATGTCGAATTATATTTGTTACTTTTATATTGATTTGTAAGCTAGCGTGATTTTTACAATTTTTAACTTGCGTTTTATTTAGTATTATTTTGGCGCTAAATAAAAAAATGGCAGCCAGCTAGGGATGTACCATCGGGGTTCAAAATCATAAGCATAGATAATAAATCAGCATTTAACAATTACAACTGGAATTTAACAATTATTCTAAATCCGTAATTAACTGCCAAATTTCTAATTGTCAATTAAGCATAACACGTATTAAAAATCATATAAAAAACAGTATTTTAGATGCACTGGTTTGTCGGGCACATGAAATATGGGATAAGAGGAAAAATAGGTGCTTTATGTAAACTCGTATTGATTTTAATCACCAAAAAAGTCCCCAATGAATTCACGAGTTGAACTCGCGGCAGGGTCAAATATTACTAAATCTGCAACTGCAAACAGACTGTGTTAAACTTATTAGTTCTTAATAAAACGTTTACTAATTACAGTTCAATAATTTCCAATAATAACCCATCTGTAATAACATTATATTTTATCAAAAAATCCTCGCGATATTTTCCAATTCTATAATTCGTGACTAAAAAAATATTGCCAAGTTCAGCACCTATTTTTCCGCTCATCCCAACCAACCACTGTTGTATAGATTAGCATGCGTATAGAGAAATATAACTATATCCGATTAGTCCAAAGTCTATCGTCGTTACATATTATAAGATTATAATAATGTTAAGTTTCCAATATCTATTCTATAGTCGAAAGGGTTTTGTGGGAGTATTTAATAAAAACCATCAGAAAAACATTAACAAAATAAAAAGTTTACATAAACGATTGAGGCATTATCTACCTTGCAAAACCAACGCGACATTGATATTATAATCAAATGATATTTTTCTACCCTTGCCTTACCTTACCTTTCTAATCTTCTACGATTACCGATCTGTGTTCAAAGACATTTAATTCCTTATAGATCTCTAACGTCTGTGTTAGAACATGAAAATAATACTACAAAAAATACGAAATTATACTATAAAGAGGTTGAATTAAATACTTCCACAAAAACGTCTCTATTTAATAAAAAAAAAACTGATGTAAAACCTCACTTCGTCCTTCACAGCAATTTCTTACTATAGCTAGACAAACTAATTTAGACTAATTTAATTTCTTATACAATACAAGCACAATGTATGACAGGAGGCATTTTAAAAGTCATCAAAAATATCGATACGAATCGAGTAATCTGTCAAATCGAAATAAAAGTTATCGATATGTGAAATGTCCCATCACTACAAAGCATTTAGATAGATAGTAATTAAATTTTAGTTAGGCATATTATTAAAAGTGTCTAAATAAGTCAGTCTAGCTAGAACGTAATATTCGTAACAGATTTTTAACTACCCTCTGGGTTTTGAAAAGATAAAAAAAAAAGACTACACTTTTGAGATACTGATAGATTGAATATGTTGTCAAATCAAGTGATCACGACTATGACTAGTTACTCACAAGACTTGCAAGAAATCACAGCGCTTATTAATAAATTTAACAGACGATTTTTTTTCCGAGCCTGTAGTGTCCCACAGCTGGACAAAGGCCTACCAAGTCCTTCCACGATTCTCTATATTGCGCCGCTTCGAACCATTTTAAATATGAAGATAGACGAGCTACTAGTTAACAACTTTTTTAGTTATCAGCGTTTGATTATCTAGAATCAGAACAAAAATTGTCTTAATGTTTTTAAACTCTCGCGTCTTGTACACATATTTTAGACGACAAACAACAACAAAGTCCACCCGTGACCACGGTCGGTGCAACTTGACCGAAACGTCGGTCGGGAGAAAATAAATATCGAATTATATCGCGAATAAGACCCGTTTTTCTGAAAAGTCTGTTACGAAATATTACATAAAATAATTTAGTGTTGGGTAAAATATTATGACAAAAAACAATGGTTTTATTAAAATACTGAAAGCTTGCCAAGAGAAAAGCAAGTCTGGTTATTTTGACAAGTGCATAATTAGTAATTACATTGCGAAAAAATAAATTCTCTTTACAAAGAGTGTTATGATTGTTTTTGTTCTATGATAGTCACAGAGACAGAGAAATGTAGTTATAAAACGTTTTTAGACAGCCCGGTCAGTCATGCATGAAAAATAAAATCATATAAAAAGAAGGGTTTTCTGTACAAAAATTACCAATAATAAGTTAATTTTCATGCAAAGCTGTTTTTAATGTCCGGGATTTGTTTAAGCACGTTGTATACAAATAGATCTCTCTTTCACCATTGAGCTATAATGGTATCCGTATAAATCACGTTTTTCCCAGCTCTACCTACAAGTCTACACGTTTTGTAGTGTCCAACATAAAAAAACCATTATAAATTAAAAGAATGACGTCAATTTGTCATTTACCCAACTTAAAAAATATCTTAAAATTAAACTGAATATAAATAAAGATTATAATATAGTATTAATATCTATTTATTATATGTACCTGCACAAGATATATCTGTGCTCAAATTCTTACGTATAAAATGTCCATTGGATTAAATAATTCACTATTTTATCTAGTCTTTTTTTTAAAAAACTGCAATGGACTGAAAAACCGTGGAGTTTGTGCACAGAAAAGAGTACCTACTTGTTATGCCTGCCTCTGAAAAAATACTATTTTAATTAAACTATAAAATTATATTTGTTGTATATTAAAATCTTGACTTTTTAAAAAGAGTATGAGATATTTATTGAGTCTTGTTAAAAAGTTAATGATTTTGTATTTTATGCATGTTGCGAGTGGTAATGCATGTATTTGAAAAGTTTATTGTTATTGAACTTGGCTGTTATACTGCCGTGCTCCTAATAAGAAAAATAAACTATAAATAGAGTAGGAGCCGAACGCAACCGTTAACTTAACTCCCGTACAAAGAAAAATACACTAAAATTTTATTAAAAATATAATAATTTAATGAAATGAAATCGTTTGTTCTGTAAATATATTAATTACACGTCTTATTTTTTGAGCTCGCTGGATTCGTTTTATCCAATTATTCATTAAATAAATACTATACTGACTTTACAACCGTTCGAGATATTTTGAACAATGTTTCTATTTTAAATTCTTACAAATATCAATGCGGAAAACCGTTTTACTTATTGTTAGTCAATGTGCAAATACACTATACTTCTACAAATAAGTGTAACATTTTTGCAGACTCACAGCCAAGTTCCATACAACTTCAAGAATTTCACATTCCCACTTGAACATGTACCTAATCTAAAAACCTATTACTTTGACAACTAAGTCTAAACTAACTGTCTAATGTTCCAAGAACTAACTCTCACACTAACCTAGCCAAAAGTAGATAGATTGCACTATTTGCAATAAGATGTCTCGTGAAATATTTAGTATTGTTTAAATCTCGCAATAATTATTGTATTCGTTATTTATTGTCTATGTGCGTTTGAAAGGTCGTATTTTATAGGTTATAGGTATATTTTAATTGACAGATCATGATTGTTGGCCGAGTTAAGCAAAGAAATACGTAATTCAAATTTAAAATGGCCGAATTTAATATTTTTGTTAGTTTATCTTAAATAATGTATAAATGTGATTAAACATGGGTCAAAAGTCTTGCTCTAAACTTTTTGTCGGCAAAAACTGACTGTTTTTTTTTCTTGTACAAACTTTTTTAAATATTACGACCTTTTTTGTTATCCATTACTTCATAATATTCTACTATTCTATAGGTACTATACTTATACCTGACACTGTGCCAAATTGTTCCAATTGTGATTTCAAAATAATTATTGATAAACTGTAAAATAAATATAAAAATGTAGTTGTGAAAATCGGCGTTGTGTTACTCGGTCATTACTAGAATAAATTAATAAAGGTTGAGAGTATAAATGATCGTTCGTTATATTTTAAAATTTTAATTGAAATATATTAATTTGAAAAAGTGCTGTTTTATTTTTACCTTGTATATTCAACCCTTAGAGTGGTTTCGCACTATGTCCGATTTAAACCCTAAAAATGTTTTCCGTGGTAGCCGTAGAACTATTTCTTTGGTAATTTACACACTAGATCCGATCTCCGTCATCTGATTTCTTTCCGTCATTCTAAAATTTCCATGCCGGATAAGATTTTTGACGGACCGAAGTAGGTAGCCATAGTAATATTTGTATGAAGGCTTGCGCACTGGATCCGCGCAGAGCGTGAAGCGAAAGCAGTTGACGTCGATTGAAAGGACTCATGATTAACGACCTGAAGACTTCTCTGTGGCTCCGCGTAACATATCCACGTATTACAAAAGATGTCTCCTGAATTGCTTGGATTTGTATTAGAAATGGGAGCAGTGCATAAGCAATATCCAAAGTCGGCCCGTGATTTCTAGACCAATATTTTCACCGGTTTGGATCGGACTTAGTGCGAAACCGCTATTAAGTATAAAAATTTCGCCAAAGCTCGATTATTGAAAACTGAGACGCGAGTAGAGAGGTCTTTATCGTTATATTTTTGTTGAGGCGGAGGAATCCTCATGGACTTGTCTACATCCGGGAAGAAGTGGGTAGAGTCAGACTCAACTTATTAAAACCGTCATGTAACGTCTCCCGCGTTTGGTCATGACAATGCGTAGCAATTCATGACGCATTAACTCGGCCAATAAATGCCGACAGCTACCTTTCGCGTTTAAAGAGAGGCGACCTCTCCTCTTAACACTGTCAGAGAAAGGAAGCCTAGCTTTTAAAACAGCTAGTCTTGTATTTAACAGGGATAAAACAAGCCTTTCAAAATAGGTAGATATCAAAACACTTGTTTTAACATGCACGTCGGTCACGATCACTTGCCGTGATCGATTTTTTATGTAATTTTCTATGCAGCTATATTTCCATTTATATTTAAACGTTTACTAAAATTAAATGAAAAAGTAAACTTCAAAAGGTACCTTTTTCAAAATCTGCCGCCACTTGTCGCTTGTCTGACAGGTGTTTCGTTCGAAAACCTTAGCTGTCATTGTCTGTCACATAAAAAAAATTTAACTTTTAGTCAAAAGACTATATTTTTCCGGAAACTATCATTTGTATTAATTTCTTACTATATTTTATGTTCAATAATACATCTGGGATAATTAATTTCAACTGATGAAAACATCTGCAAAATTATAAATTCAGATTTTGACAATAGCTTGGCTGTATGGAAGCAAACGTGTGCCAGCCTAAAAAACTACAAAAAGTTGTTTATAAAAAAAAACTTACATTTGTATTGATTTTCGCAGTGCTATCCCAGATTTTTCCCGTGAAAATACAGCTGAAATTTTCACGAAACAATTTTTTTCTGTGTATAAACACAAAGGGATAGTAGAAAAGCGTTAAAAGCATACATTACAAGACATAAAACCTACATTATACACTGTGTAGCCACCCGTAACGATATTTCTGAATATACTTTACATTCTAGTAGTGTTTTACACAAAATTAAAGTGTTTTAGGTAATAATGAGTGCTATAGCGCAACAAGAGTCTCTCGTTAAGGAGAGTTTATTTCAGTTTATTGTAAAACACATCCCGAATGCGGATTTAAGCGTGATTGACGATATTGTGCTCTCGTACGTGATTTCGATTCTGGAGGAGGCATCCCAGGACCCCTGTTTCGATATAGAAGGTAAGAAATGATTCTAAAATCTAAAAAATATCTTTACTTTAATACCTAGTCGTAAAACGCGTAATTTATTGAATAAAAATTTATTTAAAGTGGTTTATTAGTGCATACCGTATCATCTCTCATTATTGTTCATTTTGCATTGTTTTTCGTCACTCCACTGTGTCTTTCGATTCGTGTTACGTCGTCGCATAACAAAACACGCTCGCCTTGACAGATAATTCATAATTAAAACAAAGGAATTTATATAAAACTCATTTCATTGTTATATAAAATAGTTCGTATTTTAATATTGATTTATTGTTTTAGTAACTTTAAAAAAATATTTACAAGTAACTAAAAACAAATATTAGTTAAAATTTACAATTAAAATATTTCTTGGACATTTAGTTTTAAAAGAATTCCCGTACAAACATCCCGCAGGTTTATTTGAAATTGTAACGGTGAATAGCTGTTTTGTTTATAAAATATTCAAATCTATTTACATCAATGTAGGATTCTTCAACTTCTGCTCAAAACATAAACTTAACCGTTGATCTAATACTACTTAATGTAACATATTATTGCTATATTATTATCTTAAAAATACCTCGCTTGCTGTCAAGTAACTTCCATACTCTACATTGTCTAAATTAAGCTACAAAACTAATACTAGGAGATAACTACAAATTGAAATATACCAATATTATTGTTTATATTCCTTACCTAACTTAAAAATAGAAGCAAGTTGAGTTCCTTGTCTGTGCTCGCTCAAATAATAGCTACGGACTTCCCGTAGGACTTAACGGACTTCCCTAAACCTTATATTCTTTACCAAAACTTATGTTGTGGGCCTAACAGCTGGCTAATATTAGTAAAATGGTATTGTAAGTGGTAAGTCCCAAATGAGGTGTAAAAGCTTCCAAACAGGTAGCAACTTGTAAGCATAAGAAAAGGGACCACGCAGAAAATATGAGAGAACATAGTGGGAATAATTTGACTTATTTATTTGTTTTAAGGATACATTATACACTTTTTTATAATGACAATGTCCAATAAAACCAGTATTGGACATTAATAACCAGATGCTTTACTTGCTTTTTCCATTTATTGAAAATAGAAGAATTGAGTGCTGTCTACAGTAGTGAAACAGTTAATTTATCCATAATGTCATAGATAACTGAATGAGCAGATTTCAGGAATGGCAGATCCATTTTTTTGTCAGTTAGTTGATAGATTTATTGAGAAAAGCTATAGACTACAAAATGGTTTGTAAATAAATAAATATGCTGCAATCTAAAAGTGTATGATAAACCAGGGGAAACTAAAGAGTTTAGCTAGTAACAGCAAACATTTTCTATAAATTTTACACTATATCAAACTGCTATTTAAATGTAGGTATTTTACTATTCTAAAATAAACTGATTTGGAATTCAAAATAGTCTTGGCCCTATTACATATAATGTAGAATCCAGTATTGCGTTTAAATAACAAAATAGTATTTTATATACAACATAAGCAAGTTTGACATAAACATATTTTTGCCAGCTGACTTCTCATTTAATGATTAAAATATTAGTTAAATGTCCGTCAAATCTCATGTTAAGCTCTGTAATTGATCGTAAGTCTTGTGATCAACGAATCACCGTCGTGAATCGATCTGTGTTTGAGAAATTGGGGATTACCCCTGTTTTCTGCAAGAAATGAGATTACTATTTCATTACCCAGCTTGTTTCCTAGTTGAAAAACATGATGCAATTATATGCAAACTTCGAATGATGGAATTTCCAATAAGATTTCGTTATTTCAAATAACATTTTCAATCATAAATCACCTTTCTTAAAGGTTTTCAAGCCCTTAGCTATTGCAAATTGCATTTTTATTCAATCAATTATGTTATAGATTTATATAAACAGACTTTCAAACTGAAATAAAAATTCCACTGCACCGCGAATTGGTCGGAAATGGGATAAAAATATGATTAGGAATGCAGTCTGGGAAGAAATCGAAGATACAATTTCCGATTGCGCTCTATTTTTTATTCCTTTTAACAACTCCTGCAGTGAATAATAAAATACTTGAGTCGCGTAGTGTTTTAGACATAAACGCATGGACAATTTTACACACAAGATAAGAGCAGTCGGTTCGACTCGCGACCCTGCCGCCGCGCCGCGTCAGCTCATGATTAAGGACTCCGGTTGGGTCCGAAACTAGTCCCGCTATTCCAATACATACGCGTGAGTAAACCGTTATAACGTTTAAGACAGATAAGAACAAGAGTTTGTAGATCGCGTAAATAAGGAGATCGAACCAGCGACACATCCCGCACAGTGATGACATATACCACTCGTCTATCCGTGCAGTTCGACTAAGGTCTGAATGAGGTCTTAACGAGTGGTCGTCTTGTGCTTAGACTTGTCCCAAGATATCATTAGTTGTCGGCCTACAGGGCATTAGGAATTATTGTCATTTTTGTTACGTGGGGAAGATAGAGCGTTGAAAGCTTATGTGATGAATTGCTACGCTTTGCAATGTTTCGACCAAATGCGGCAGATGTTATACGGCCAGTTCAGGTTTAGTTTAGTAAAAATATAACACTACTCAGCACTACTCACTCACAGCTCATGATTAAGGACTCCGGTTGGGTCCGAAACTAGTCGGGCTATCCCGATACGCGTGAGTAAACCGTTACAACGTTTAAGTATGAATCATCCTCACGAAAGTTATTATAAAAAAACTACATTTCCACTCCGAAGAGGTGGTCCATAAGGATTCCCCGGCCTTAACATAAAATAGTGGTGATGTCAGACTCTTACCAACTCCTAGCGCTTGCACTGGGGTAGCGCAAAGGCATTAAAAGCCACTGTAATCCCTAAGCCGGTGCTTGGTGCAAATGCTTTTAATATTGAAGTCTTGCAGTTCAGTCCGCGGCCAAAAAGATCCTCTTTATTCTATTTCGCCACTGACTATTACAAATACTAAATTTGCATTTTGATCTTTTGTTTTTGACCTTTTGTCCTAGAAACATATTTTGAGTTATCTGAAGATTCTCAATAAGGACTTCAAGTTTGTATATACCAGGGCTTTATTTACAAGGCGTATAGTAGAATCTCGCATCCACAACTGCCACAGTCAGAGGAGTTGGTTAACTCTCAGATTTCATTATACCGTGCAGTGTGTCGCCTTGCTTTCACAACAAAATCAACCTTACTTTAAAAGTTAGTGATAGATTCCCAGTGCGAATTTCTTCGATAGTAATACAACCCTCTATAAATGTCCCACCGGCTCAGGCCTTTTTCAGTAGAAGAGAAGCTTAAAAGATCTCAGGTTTCCTCACGATCTGCCGGGGCTGCGAGATGTTCGTATGGTCTTTAGGGCATTAGGGATAATTCCCATTTATGTTTCGAGTCGATTACAGACTATGTGATGAATTGTTACCGCGACTCTGGCACTCAAAGGGCTTTAAGAGGAACATAGTGGGTTTTAGTCAGTAACAGTCTGATATTCCCTTCGCTGCGCCCATAGCGGGCGGGGTCATGTAATGATTTTCCACGAAAAAAAAAGTTTCCTCACGACATTTTCCTTCGTCAGTCATCATTCCCCTGCCATGAGTTCTTCTTCCACACATTTCTATCCGACGTCATCTCGCAAGTCACACTCTTTGCAGTCATATCATCTTTCATGCAATCCATCCATCGATTCTTTGGTCGTCCTCTTCCCCTATATCCATCCACATTCATGTCTAGCACCTTCCTTACCACGTGATCCTCTTTCCTCATCATGACATGTCCAGCCGGTTACCACGAAGTTTTTCTTCGTCATTGGTGCCTTAGAATAAGTTTCTTCCTAAACTGTTTGATTTATTTTCAGGTTTCATAGAGATGATGTCAGCATACGTGCCAGAATTCGCGCACATGGATGCCGGCGTTGTATGCTCGTGGGTGCTCGAGCTCGAGGCTGAGCTATCCCGTCGGGACGACACAGATTCCCTGTCAAATCATGGTGAGATTCCACTGTACTTACTAACATTTTACAGGCGATTAGACAGGGGTGCCAATCATAAACGGATACAGGCATTAACAGGGGTCGTGCGATTGACCTGCTCCCGATATTGTGATTACCTGAATTGTTTTCACATCCCTGGTTTCATAAAATGAATTAAAATGACAGGCCTATTGGTCTAGTGGTTAGTGGTCCTGACTGCTATACTGGAGGTCGTGGGTTCGATCCCCACCCAGGACAAGTATTTGTGTGATAAGTATGATCATCTGTTCTAGTCTAGGTGTAATTTATGTACAATATGTATGTATTTAGAAGTATATTAGTATGTTTATCAGTTGTCTAGCACTCATAACACAAGTTACTCTCGTATACTTAATTTGAGACTGGATGGCGTTGTGTGAATATTGTGAAATATTTATTTATTTATAGCTTCTACGATTTTTGCAATCTTGCTTGATAACTGGACTTAACTCTGTTGTTAATATATTTTTTCTAATATAGCATACTTCCCCTTTTTGACTTCCGTTTGCAGTGAAGGGATTTGGAAATGTATAATTCGTTTCACTCAATTTACTACTTCTGAATAATTTCGTTGAGGGTTCCAAAACTAATCGTTTTTGGACACACCAAGCTTAAGTGCTAGGTTGTATTCGTTGGCTTTTCTTGATCCTGGTTTCCAAAATTACGGGTTCAACGACGGTTTTAAGGGTGTATGTCGTTACTTCAGAAGGCTATACATCAACCAAACTGACTGCTATAACGGAGGTCGTGGGTTCGATTCCCACTTAGGACATGTATTTGTGTGATGAGCACGATCATTTGTTCTGTGTTTGGCTGTAATATCTAGAATATGTAAAAAGTAGCAAATATACACATGTATACTCACATACTTTGATGATGAATGATGTAATGATATTGCTGTTAGCTGTATTACATAATGAGTTTTCTGTATTATTCTAGTGTTTAAGTTTCTTTGTCCTATAGTCCTAATTCTAAATCATTGTATTTATTTTCTGAATTATTGTAGTTATTGTTTTAAGTAACTCTATCAACCTTTTGCCGAAATGTGACCACTTACAAATAACATTGATTCTTCAAAATGTGTGCTTTTTATTTATAGATACTAACATTAGTGATGGGTCGTTGAGTTTTAAAGCGTGTAAACCAAGTTGACCTCGATAATTTGTGTCTTAAAATAAATTGGGCCTTCTTATCTAAGGGACTGTTTTGTCCAAAATTTTAGCTATGCAAGCAAAGCGAAACTTCCATCCTTGTTTTAATGCATTTTGTTAATAGCGCCAAATAGAGTGTAAGTTTTATATTTACAGATGATTCCGCTGGCAGCGATAAAATTAGTCTAACACTACAAAACTTGAGTGAAATGTTACCACCTATCACTAAGAATAACCGGTAAGTGAGAATATTAGTAATTAAGAATAATTTAATAATTAATTGTGTCAATTAAATCAAACATAGAAGAAACCCTGAATCCTTCACTAGTTTTGTGAAAGATTAGTAGTTGCTGTGTTGTTAAGTCCAGTCTCTTTCAATCGATCAAGTGACGGGCCTGTTGGTCTAGTGGGTAGTGTCCTGACCGAAATACCGGAGGTCGTGGGTTCGATTCTCATCCAGGACAAATGTTTGTGTGATGAGGACGATCATTTGTTCTGTGTCTGGGTATAATTGATCTATAATAAGTATGTGTTTAGAAATATATAAGTATGTTTATCAGTTGCCTAGTACTCATAATACAAGCTCTGCTTAGTTTGAGACTAGATGGCGTTGTGTGAAAGTTGAAGAATATTTATTTATTTGTAGATCTCATTCAAACTCGGAATCATCTGAGAGCGCGGAAGGAGGGCGCCGGTCTTTGCTTGAAGGTGACGAGCATGCGGAGCAGTGCAGAGCTCTCGCAGAGATGTTCCCCAACTCCTGTGCCATGGAGGTAAACAAACACACACACACAAACACACACACACACAATCAAACACAAACACCCACACACACAAACCCACACACACAAACACACACACACACAAAACCCACACACAAACCCACACACACAAACACATACACACAAACACACACAATCAAACACAAACACCCACACACACAAACCCACACACACAAACCCATACGCACAAACCCACACACACTCATACACAGTTTCCGCCGCCGCGTCCGTTGATTGCCGCTACCTGCATCTCCTTTCTCCTAGACTGACGGTTTATTATCCGTCGCGTTTTCTCTCATAGCATAGGATAGCATTCTGAGACCTACATATACAACGTGTAACGGAAATAACGCACATCCACAGACACCCCAAAAAGAATATCCTTTTTTATCCACAATTAATGTATTGAAACATTTTTATCATTTTCTTAGATATTTGTTTTTATTACATATTGTCAGAATAATGTGTACAAATAATTGGCAAAACGCGTGGGCGCCCTATTGCTCAATACGTTACTTATAGCCTATAGCCTTATAGCCTTATTGCATCGACTTAAGGCTCATTTTCGTTTACTTCGAGTGCTTTATGAAAATAGTGTCTACAATTTAATTATTTCTAAATAATTTTTTGGTAAAAAAAAATATTTATTTTTATTAATGAAATGGATTCTGTTATCGATTCTGAACAAAGTAGTTTCAGGATGTGCGTTAATTATGTTACACGGTGTATAATATTCTTCCAGATCAAACACTGCGTATCGATAGCGCAAGGCGATGTAGAGCGAGCGGCCGCGACATTACTGCACCGACGTGAGCAAGGCCAGGCTCTGTCCGCCGCCGCCCTGCACTCAGCCGCCAGGCAGCCGCTGTGTGATGACCACGAGCTGAAGAACAGGATCATAGCCAGGTCTGTAGCATCTTCTAGAACATTCTGTGTTACACCGGCGCGAGCAAGGCCAGGCTCTGTCCGCCGCCGCGCTGCACTCAGCCGCCAGGCAGCCGCTGTGTGATGACCACGAGCTGAAGAACAGGATCATAGCCAGGTCTGTAGCATCTTCTAGAACATTCTGTGTTACACCGGCGCGAGCAAGGCCAGGCTCTGTCCGCCGCCGCGCTGCACTCAGCCGCCAGGCAGCCGCTGTGTGATGACCACGAGCTGAAGAACAGGATCATAGCCAGGTCTGTAGCATCTTCTAGAACATTCTGTGTTACACCGGCGCGAGCAAGGCCAGGCTCTGTCCGCCGCCGCGCTGCACTCAGCCGCCAGGCAGCCGCTGTGTGATGACCACGAGCTGAAGAACAGGATCATAGCCAGGTCTGTAGCATCTTCTAGAACATTCTGTGTTACACCGGCGCGAGCAAGGCCAGGCTCTGTCCGCCGCCGCGCTGCACTCAGCCGCCAGGCAGCCGCTGTGTGATGACCACGAGCTGAAGAACAGGATCATAGCCAGGTCTGTAGCATCTTCTAGAACATTCTGTGTTACACCGGCGCGAGCAAGGCCAGGCTCTGTCCGCCGCCGCGCTGCACTCAGCCGCCAGGCAGCCGCTGTGTGATGACCACGAGCTGAAGAACAGGATCATAGCCAGGTCTGTAGCATCTTCTAGAACATTCTGTGTTACACCGGCGCGAGCAAGGCCAGGCTCTGTCCGCCGCCGCGCTGCACTCAGCCGCCAGGCAGCCGCTGTGTGATGACCACGAGCTGAAGAACAGGATCATAGCCAGGTCTGTAGCATCTTCTAGAACATTCTGTGTTACACCGGCGCGAGCAAGGCCAGGCTCTGTCCGCCGCCGCGCTGCACTCAGCCGCCAGGCAGCCGCTGTGTGATGACCACGAGCTGAAGAACAGGATCATAGCCAGGTCTGTAGCATCTTCTAGAACATTCTGTGTTACACCGGCGCGAGCAAGGCCAGGCTCTGTCCGCCGCCGCGCTGCACTCAGCCGCCAGGCAGCCGCTGTGTGATGACCACGAGCTGAAGAACAGGATCATAGCCAGGTCTGTAGCATCTTCTAGAACATTCTGTGTTACACCGGCGCGAGCAAGGCCAGGCTCTGTCCGCCGCCGCGCTGCACTCAGCCGCCAGGCAGCCGCTGTGTGATGACCACGAGCTGAAGAACAGGATCATAGCCAGGTCTGTAGCATCTTCTAGAACATTCTGTGTTACACCGGCGCGAGCAAGGCCAGGCTCTGTCCGCCGCCGCGCTGCACTCAGCCGCCAGGCAGCCGCTGTGTGATGACCACGAGCTGAAGAACAGGATCATAGCCAGGTCTGTAGCATCTTCTAGAACATTCTGTGTTACACCGGCGCGAGCAAGGCCAGGCTCTGTCCGCCGCCGCGCTGCACTCAGCCGCCAGGCAGCCGCTGTGTGATGACCACGAGCTGAAGAACAGGATCATAGCCAGGTCTGTAGCATCTTCTAGAACATTCTGTGTTACACCGGCGCGAGCAAGGCCAGGCTCTGTCCGCCGCCGCGCTGCACTCAGCCGCCAGGCAGCCGCTGTGTGATGACCACGAGCTGAAGAACAGGATCATAGCCAGGTCTGTAGCATCTTCTAGAACATTCTGTGTTACACCGGCGCGAGCAAGGCCAGGCTCTGTCCGCCGCCGCGCTGCACTCAGCCGCCAGGCAGCCGCTGTGTGATGACCACGAGCTGAAGAACAGGATCATAGCCAGGTCTGTAGCATCTTCTAGAACATTCTGTGTTACACCGGCGCGAGCAAGGCCAGGCTCTGTCCGCCGCCGCGCTGCACTCAGCCGCCAGGCAGCCGCTGTGTGATGACCACGAGCTGAAGAACAGGATCATAGCCAGGTCTGTAGCATCTTCTAGAACATTCTGTGTTACACCGGCGCGAGCAAGGCCAGGCTCTGTCCGCCGCCGCGCTGCACTCAGCCGCCAGGCAGCCGCTGTGTGATGACCACGAGCTGAAGAACAGGATCATAGCCAGGTCTGTAGCATCTTCTAGAACATTCTGTGTTACACCGGCGCGAGCAAGGCCAGGCTCTGTCCGCCGCCGCGCTGCACTCAGCCGCCAGGCAGCCGCTGTGTGATGACCACGAGCTGAAGAACAGGATCATAGCCAGGTCTGTAGCATCTTCTAGAACATTCTGTGTTACACCGGCGCGAGCAAGGCCAGGCTCTGTCCGCCGCCGCGCTGCACTCAGCCGCCAGGCAGCCGCTGTGTGATGACCACGAGCTGAAGAACAGGATCATAGCCAGGTCTGTAGCATCTTCTAGAACATTCTGTGTTACACCGGCGCGAGCAAGGCCAGGCTCTGTCCGCCGCCGCGCTGCACTCAGCCGCCAGGCAGCCGCTGTGTGATGACCACGAGCTGAAGAACAGGATCATAGCCAGGTCTGTAGCATCTTCTAGAACATTCTGTGTTACACCGGCGCGAGCAAGGCCAGGCTCTGTCCGCCGCCGCGCTGCACTCAGCCGCCAGGCAGCCGCTGTGTGATGACCACGAGCTGAAGAACAGGATCATAGCCAGGTCTGTAGCATCTTCTAGAACATTCTGTGTTACACCGGCGCGAGCAAGGCCAGGCTCTGTCCGCCGCCGCGCTGCACTCAGCCGCCAGGCAGCCGCTGTGTGATGACCACGAGCTGAAGAACAGGATCATAGCCAGGTCTGTAGCATCTTCTAGAACATTCTGTGTTACACCGGCGCGAGCAAGGCCAGGCTCTGTCCGCCGCCGCGCTGCACTCAGCCGCCAGGCAGCCGCTGTGTGATGACCACGAGCTGAAGAACAGGATCATAGCCAGGTCTGTAGCATCTTCTAGAACATTCTGTGTTACACCGGCGCGAGCAAGGCCAGGCTCTGTCCGCCGCCGCGCTGCACTCAGCCGCCAGGCAGCCGCTGTGTGATGACCACGAGCTGAAGAACAGGATCATAGCCAGGTCTGTAGCATCTTCTAGAACATTCTGTGTTACACCGGCGCGAGCAAGGCCAGGCTCTGTCCGCCGCCGCGCTGCACTCAGCCGCCAGGCAGCCGCTGTGTGATGACCACGAGCTGAAGAACAGGATCATAGCCAGGTCTGTAGCATCTTCTAGAACATTCTGTGTTACACCGGCGCGAGCAAGGCCAGGCTCTGTCCGCCGCCGCGCTGCACTCAGCCGCCAGGCAGCCGCTGTGTGATGACCACGAGCTGAAGAACAGGATCATAGCCAGGTCTGTAGCATCTTCTAGAACATTCTGTGTTACACCGGCGCGAGCAAGGCCAGGCTCTGTCCGCCGCCGCGCTGCACTCAGCCGCCAGGCAGCCGCTGTGTGATGACCACGAGCTGAAGAACAGGATCATAGCCAGGTCTGTAGCATCTTCTAGAACATTCTGTGTTACACCGGCGCGAGCAAGGCCAGGCTCTGTCCGCCGCCGCGCTGCACTCAGCCGCCAGGCAGCCGCTGTGTGATGACCACGAGCTGAAGAACAGGATCATAGCCAGGTCTGTAGCATCTTCTAGAACATTCTGTGTTACACCGGCGCGAGCAAGGCCAGGCTCTGTCCGCCGCCGCGCTGCACTCAGCCGCCAGGCAGCCGCTGTGTGATGACCACGAGCTGAAGAACAGGATCATAGCCAGGTCTGTAGCATCTTCTAGAACATTCTGTGTTACACCGGCGCGAGCAAGGCCAGGCTCTGTCCGCCGCCGCGCTGCACTCAGCCGCCAGGCAGCCGCTGTGTGATGACCACGAGCTGAAGAACAGGATCATAGCCAGGTCTGTAGCATCTTCTAGAACATTCTGTGTTACACCGGCGCGAGCAAGGCCAGGCTCTGTCCGCCGCCGCGCTGCACTCAGCCGCCAGGCAGCCGCTGTGTGATGACCACGAGCTGAAGAACAGGATCATAGCCAGGTCTGTAGCATCTTCTAGAACATTCTGTGTTACACCGGCGCGAGCAAGGCCAGGCTCTGTCCGCCGCCGCGCTGCACTCAGCCGCCAGGCAGCCGCTGTGTGATGACCACGAGCTGAAGAACAGGATCATAGCCAGGTCTGTAGCATCTTCTAGAACATTCTGTGTTACACCGGCGCGAGCAAGGCCAGGCTCTGTCCGCCGCCGCGCTGCACTCAGCCGCCAGGCAGCCGCTGTGTGATGACCACGAGCTGAAGAACAGGATCATAGCCAGGTCTGTAGCATCTTCTAGAACATTCTGTGTTACACCGGCGCGAGCAAGGCCAGGCTCTGTCCGCCGCCGCGCTGCACTCAGCCGCCAGGCAGCCGCTGTGTGATGACCACGAGCTGAAGAACAGGATCATAGCCAGGTCTGTAGCATCTTCTAGAACATTCTGTGTTACACCGGCGCGAGCAAGGCCAGGCTCTGTCCGCCGCCGCGCTGCACTCAGCCGCCAGGCAGCCGCTGTGTGATGACCACGAGCTGAAGAACAGGATCATAGCCAGGTCTGTAGCATCTTCTAGAACATTCTGTGTTACACCGGCGCGAGCAAGGCCAGGCTCTGTCCGCCGCCGCGCTGCACTCAGCCGCCAGGCAGCCGCTGTGTGATGACCACGAGCTGAAGAACAGGATCATAGCCAGGTCTGTAGCATCTTCTAGAACATTCTGTGTTACACCGGCGCGAGCAAGGTCAGGCTCTGTCCGCCGCCGCGCTGCACTCAGCCGCCAGGCAGCCGCTGTGTGATGACCACGAGCTGAAGAACAGGATCATAGCCAGGTCTGTAGCATCTTCTAGAACATTCTGTGTTACACCGGCGCGAGCAAGGTCAGGCTCTGTCCGCCAATATGTGCATTATGGGAAAATAGAGTTCCCAAAAAGGCCTTTGTTTGTTAGACCTGTGTCCCCGTTTAACCCTTTAGAAAGGGCCAGGTTTCTTCCCTTGCCGTATCCATATAAGAGATACAAAATAACAATTCATCTTCACAATTTTCTAGATATTCATACGTGGACAAGAACTCGGACCAGAAGGAGCACAAGCCCCTCGCGCCTAAGATTGAGCCGAAGAAGATGGTACGCTACAGGGACAACAAGATCGTGTCGCTCAAGGGAGAGAGGTATACTGAGGTACGTATCATACACTGCGGGATGACCCTGGCACTCAAAGGGCTCCAGGAGGAACATTACTTTACATTTGATTTCCAAAAGTTACAAAAAATAAGGTGAAATGTAGTGGGTGTTCTTAAACTTTCGTGACTCGAACTCATATTTAGACGACGTTTTGGCCGAGTTGCACCGACTGCGGTCACGGGTGGACTCGCAACTCGGCCAAAACGCCGGGAGAAGAAATACCGAATCACATCGCGAATAAGACCCGCTTGTTGTCAAAAATATTAATATAGTGGATTTTAGTCAGTAAAATGGACTGCACGGATAGCTGAGTGGTATAGGTCATCACGCCAATTACCACTGTGCGCGACGTGTCGCGGGCTCGATCCCCGCGTACGGACAAGAATCTGTGCGATCCAGCAAAGGTCTGCCCTCAGTCTCGGTAGTCTTTGCGCGTGTGAATTGAATGTCTGTGAAATCCCCCGCGATACAAGGATTATATTCCTTAGTACGGGAGTAATTTTGTAAAAAAGAGTCTTACAATTCGTTAAGTCTGTCTAGCTAACATTCCTAAACGATTTGTACCCATTATTGTTTCTAGTCAATAATTCAAGAGCCACTGTGACTTAAGCTCTCATCCTACTATATCCTATATTCCTTTATTATAGAACCTTAAAAATCCCTACTAATACGAAAATACAAAATTCCAGGTCCCCAAATCTGGTATTGACGAGGAACACTTGAAGAAGCCCAAAAAACAGCATTGCCCTTAACCATTAAAACCACGTCAGTACAGTGGACAAGCGGAGCCCGCGCGCGACCCCCTGTGTCCCCACCCGGCCCCTTCTAGCCCCCGTAGTCACTTTACTAGATATCCTTTTGCTAATAGAATTACTAAGTGTAGACCGATTGTCCCTACTAGTTGCCGAGGCATCTATGACCTCTAGTAATAGCCCCTTTACCCCCGTTCCTTGTGACCCCATTGTACCTCTTCCCTGTTTCTCCTTTAGGGGAGACCCCCTGTGACCTTACTAACAGTAGCCCCTTTTTCCCTGTTCCTAGTTCCCCTGTCCTCTATAGTCCCCTTAGTCCCTGTGACCCCACTAATATTAGCCCCTTTATCCCTGTTCCTAGTAGCCCAGTCCCCTGTGCCCCCAGTAAGTGTAAGCTCGATGTAAGTGCCCCCTGTAGCCCCCTCCGCAGTGACAGTAGCCCCGCACGCCCCCAAGCGGATCCCGTCGTTACTAACCTAGTGTCAATAATCATCTTAAACTTGACTGCACTTAGAAAGTGTTATATTATTATCCGTAGTGTGTATATTATATCGTCATATACGACTTTAAGTGTCGGAAACGGATGTGAATTTGTGAATTTCAAATTTCGAACGTTGAGTGGTGTTGGTATTACGGAGTTGTGTCGGAATTTAGGGTTGCCAAGTTTTGAAATATTAGACGGTTTAAGTAATAATAATATAGTTAAATGTGATTTTAATTCACACATACGTGATTATTATAATGGCGGGCGTGCGATTCGTAGTTTTAGGATTAAGAAAGTGCGTGTTCAAAAACTTTACGTTTATCCGCTTAAATCCAGTACTGATTTTGTAATTAATTTTAATACGTCACAATTAGTGTATAATTTAATTGTAAATTTGATTTCGAATGTATTTATTTGTAATTTTAAGCTTTTTAGGCACAGTATTATTTCTGTGGTGAATATAAAGGTGTGTGTTCATGATAGAACTAAGGTAAGTGTGAATGGGTCTCAAGCCATATGTTTGACGCGAGCGCTAAAATGTCGCACGAGATGCGATGACGGTTATTTCGAAACTTACAAGGTTAGAAAGCGTCATATTAACGGCCCGGCCAGCCATTTTGAATTTCCAATAGTTTTAAGTATAATGATCTGTTTACCTGTGATTTCATATTATTATAATTTTATTATTATCATTAAAAATGTGATTCCTAAGATAGATTTACAGTTTTTACATACATCTGTGATTGTGATGCCATTTTATTTGATAATTTACCCTTTAAGCGGTTTTTATATAAGTTTAGGTTCAAAAAATAGTTATTTGAAACGTTTTAATGAAAAACGTTTGCGGCTTTTGTGATGATTATTTTATTTAGTTTAATTGATGATTTGGTAATGATTCATGTTTGTATCTTTGTGTCACTCTATCTCGAAAACTGAAACTCAAATTAAATAACTATTCGTCTATCTATATTAGTAATAAATTGGTGTTGATTGTCTATATCTCGTATTTTAATAACTATTTAAAATGACTATTTACTATTAGAAATTAGTTTAGGCTCAGCCGGCTAAACGGTGTTTGATCAGACTGACTAAAAAAACTTTAGTCAGTGGATAATCACAATCTGACTTAGATAGACAACAAATAATAACACTATACTTAATATTGTGGTCTTATTAGTCTATGACAATTAAATAAAGACTGCATGGAAATTTAGATTTAGTCAGTGTCACTTTATAATTTTTTAGCCATACAATAAACTAGAATACTTCCAAATCTTTAATCAATTTTGAGTTGCCATTAAATTTTAAAATGAAGTACGTATGTATGTGACGTACTTATAACGTACTTACTAAATTCAAGTTACGTTTGATTCATGGATTTTAGTCACTTTTAGCCACACGATTTTAGTCACTTTTAGCCACACGATTTTAGTCATTTTACTCGACTGAAGACAATTAATTTTTACGAATAATGAATCATTATCAATTATCAAGTTATTTAATAAATTATTTAAATAGTTTCTGAAACGACTGATTTATTTACGATTTTTTCTCATTGAATGAGATGTTTTTTGTTTTATTATTTTGGATACAGCGTAGCTGTGTACTCGTCTCTCTATTTATTCTAATTCGCAAGCCTTTTGTAGGATTAATTTTAATATTTTCGTTAATTAATGACTTGGAAAATCTAAATATTTATCTATTACTCATTAACTTTGCTTTTACGAACAAAATTCGAATATACGAATATCACTTAACGAAAATCGACAAAGTAACTTAAAAATTGACAAGTGTATAATATTTTTGACACTTACAGTGGTATTATGTATCTTATAAAAGCGATGTTACAGCAATTGACAGTATACAATGTATGCTGTCAAATTTCTTTTCAAGTGCTGTGCGATACAATTTTACATAGAATACTTTATCGCTATCCTTTTGCTAAAAATACCACTTTCGGTAATGTTTTACTAAAAATGTCTAAAACAATAAATTAATAAACGAAAATATTAAATTATTCCCACAAGGACCAGCTTATTTATTTGGGCTTTTTAATTAAATAATGCAATTTGGATTATTAATAATACTTTGAAATTGACATACTATAATCTACTAAATAATCACATCTACTCAAAAACTAAGCTAACGTTGAGAATTTATAAATGCATTCGAAAAAAACAATATATGGTTTTAGAAATCTCTAAAATGATATGAATGAAAAAGCCAAGGAGTGAATGATACTGTGACGTCTGATAGAATAGAAGAAAAAAGCGTGTTGCGTCAACCCCAAGTAAAATGGGATAAGGGCAGGAAGATGACGATGATTATGAAATCTCTAAAATATTTTTTGTCTATTAACTATTGTCTTTATAAATCTATTCAAAATTTATTTATTTGTACATTATGAACAAAAATAACTTACATTAAATTAAATAAACGCATAAAATTGAACCTTTAATTAGATTATTGGGTTTGCTTTGCTCTTTAGAGCCATTTCTTTGTAAAAGAATATAAAATTTCAATAAAATTGTAAAATATAGCATACTGTATCCGAGTAATCCATAACTGTCCCACTGCTGGGCATACGCCTCTTCCCATATGGGAATGGTTGAAGCATTAAATTAATTTAATTTTAGTGTACTTAAATGTATACATATTTAAAAGGTCACCAGATTAAAATCAATTTCAAATTATTATTAAAAGAAAAATTGTATTGAAAAAAATGATATTTCGCCAAAATTTGGTGCTAAGTCGTATGCCAAAAACGCTATAGATAAAACTTAACAAATTCTCGAATTTAAAACGTTAAGAAATCTATCTCTTAGCTTCGCTAATTTATTTATTTATTCTTATTTTATATTAATTTAGAATTTTAAAATGAAGGTAGAAACACGCCATTTCTTGCCAATAATATTTGTACTTAGTATATGATAATTATTTGGTCCCACCGCTGGGCAAGAAGGATATTTCCAAAGCTAAGTCATGATAAAAAAAAATACTTATTTATTTTTTAATTAATACTTGGCAAAATCTAAAATTCCTAAAATTAAAAAAAAAAACCCTCATTTTGAATTCTAAATTAATATTTATTGACAATTGAATCTCATTATTTAAATCGAATTTACTTACTATTTATTAAAAATAAATTTATTAACAAATTCAATTCTTAAATAGCCAAATATCATTCATAGATTGTTTTAAGGGTTCAGTATTTATTAAGAATCCTTAAAATCAAGGTACAAAGCGGATGTATAAAAAGCCTTATTATAAAAATATTTAAGTACCATCTCTCTCTTTCTAATGTACTCAAACTGAAAAGGATAGATTACTTAAAATGGAAAATCGATTTAGTCCACCAGATAATAAAAACATGTTAGGTAAAAAATGTTTCTAAAGAGAATCATGATTTTGGGACACTACCCCTGGTTTCGCAAACGCTGATGAACACAAATAAAATCTTAATCGTCAGTCAAATCTCATGTTAAGCTCTGTGATTGGTTGTAAGTTTTATGGTCAACCAATCACAGTCGTGAGTTGATTTGACAGCAGATTCAATTGATCAGCCTTCCAGAAACCGGGGTTATTCATTTTCAAATCAAAATACAATATTATTGTTCTACCAAAGAGTTATTAAAAATAATTATAAATTAATTAGAAAAGAAGTGTTTTACTTAAATATTTTTATGGAGGGTACTATAAAATTTAGTCATCGGATAAATGCATATTTTTAAAGTATGAAAAGATAATATCTGTACAACATATCTAATTCAAACTAAGGCTTTTGAAAATACGCTGTAAATATAAACAAAAATAAAGTCAACGAAAGTCACGTCAAAACATGTTTTGCTATCGATTTTCTTTAGATATTGTTTTATAGCATTAATTATTTAAAATCGACAAAATTTGTATTATTTTTATGACTTATATTAGGTATTATGTTTTATCCAATGACCGATTTTAGAATACTAGACGTGTTTATATTTTGACTTAATTAGTGATTATTCGTTGACTTTCTAAAATTTATTCTTGTTGTGAAAGACAAACAGTTTTATATAAAAATATCTATGAATGATACAAAGCTAACTGCGAGACGCCGATAACAACTGTATTTACGTTTAATATCGAATATTGTATTTAAAATAAACCATACGCTGTCATACTAACAAATCAGAAATCAGCTCTTTAATTTTCTAAATCTTTTGCACATTGTAAAGTGCAAGGTAAATCATTTCAACCTATAAATATTCCACTACTGGGCACAGGCCTCTTCCTATGAAGGGAACACATAATGAAGTATTTTTTTTTATTATAGACAGGTTGAGAATTTCTCCTTGGTCAAAAAAAAATAAAAAGGCATGTATACTTTAATCTACTAGCAATGTTTTACTCGTTGGAACATTTATAACAGTTTGACCATCTTAACTATTGCAGTTGTGGAAGAGAGTCGTCGTATACTTTGTCTCGCTTCCACAAGTCTTTAAAAGGTGGTGTTTGGCACACGAAGCCATTTATTGAAAATTATTTGATTTAAACCTGTTGGTCGACTTCCAGTCTCGCCGACAGCTGAACACCGTATGTCACAGAGCGACTGTCTATCTGACCTCCACAACCCAAGTTACTGGGTAACACAGTGTCCCATAGTAAGATGCTAAAATGTTAATTAATTTTAAAGGTTTATTTTAAATACAATTTTTGATATAAAACTAGAAGGCGACAATCACAGGTGCAATGAAAACTATAAGTCTCTCCCCGCATTTATTTTCTATGATTTTTTTTTGTATTTAAATACTGTATTATAAATAATAATTGTGTATAGTTATAATAAATATTGTAAACAGTACCGGCTTTCTGAAAAAACAGTATTTGAAGCAGCTGAACAAATTTGTATTTTTTATTAATCTTTTTTTTGTGTATAGTTTTTCTATATATCAATAGATGGCAGTATTTTAAGAAATATATACGACTTTTATGAATTTTAATTTGTTGATAAGACTATTTATTTTTAATTTTGACATGTATTGAATCTCATTAGAAAATAGCTGAATCTAATTTTGTATCGATAAACTGTTTTTTTGTTTATTATTATGAAATTATCTTACTTATAGGCATAGGTATTTGTTTTATCAACTAATACAATCAAACTGTTCTTCAATGATCTTGCATTGATTTAACACGCTAATGAACTGCCCCAAGGTGGGCGCCATTAGCTATAAGACTGCCTGACAGATATTTGACAGATACGAAGCATTGATCACCATACCTACGTGCTGCCCCACGGTGGGTGCCATTACTGACGCTAATAACAATAGCGCGAAACTGTCCCACTGCATGCCTCTTATACAGAGAAATAGCGCAATATAAGTACTACGGGTTTCCCTAACCGTATATTTCAAATTACCTGACATAAGTTGAATGCGGTTTTGGAACAAACAGACTAACGCCAAATGTGATGTGCGAATCAATGGTACGCTGGACAATATTTTGGAGACATCACTGATCAGTATATACATTATGCACTAAGAAATATATGTGAAAACTTCTCAGCGCACTGCAAGAGTTTTTTATAGCTACAGGGGCAGGTCCATGCCATACTAAATGTCTAGAAAAATGCTTAATACACAAAGGTTCGCTATCCCTGCCATAGTTCACCGTACGGGGTGGGTAAGACGGCAGCCTAATTTTACTTGCTAGTGCTCAACAAATTACAAGCGTAGGTACATTATTTATAAACGTAAGCAATAAATACCAAGTATTATTTATGTCGGCAGTAATTTAAACCTATATTTATATTGAAACTAAATGTAAGCGAAAACTCACTTACTATTGTGAATATGAAATACATTATTATAAATGTGTGTCCTGCTTGCCTGATCTCTCTCCGGTCGTGTCGGATTGCCGTCCCATCGCGCTATGAGAGTAAAGGAACAGAGAGTGCACCTGTGTTAGCACACGCTTGTGCACTATAATATGCTCGTCCCGCGTAGCTGGCTGGTGTCATAGTAACACTAGCCGCCGCCGTCCGGACATTATTATTGTGAATATAAAATACGTTATTATTATTATTCTTAAAGCCGGTACTGCTGCAGGCGTGATCACGCACGTTGTCATATCTAAGTCCTGTGTGAACAATTGTACTGAAGTATATCATTGATATCCCTATAAAGTTGTTTTATTTAATACTAAAATACAGGTAAGTATAACCCCCACTACTTACAGAACACCTTTATAGAAACGGAAGAACCACTGCTAATCTTTCCCCTGCCCTTATCCCAATTATTATTTGGGGTTGGCGCAGCATGTCTTGTTCCACACGTTCCTATCTGACGTCATCTCGCAAGTCACACTCTTTGCAGCCATACCATCTTTCACACACTCCATCCATCGTTTCTTTGGTCGTCCTTTTTCCCTATATCCATCCACATTCATGTCCAGCACCTTCCTTACCACGTGATATATAAAAAGCCATCACTTTTGACAGTTGAGTTGATTCTTGTTGCGAATATGCATACCAGCGCCCTCATGTTAATGTCATCCACGTGCCGAAAGATCCTTGTAGTTCTAGATCAGTAAAAGAATGATGTAGTAGTGGAAACACGACAGCACACTACACAACGTATTGTGTGCTGTCGCAGCGACTCACTTCCACAACTGCAACAAGCTTGAGTGCTGATCTGATGGCCAATTAATTACTCACTTAGCAACAAGCCACATACAACAGTTATTTTATACTCGAGACACGCCTTAACGAGGCGACAGGACAACATGTCGACTTAACAAAAAAGGGTGCACAAAAAGAAAAATAAAATCAAACAAAAACGTGTCGACCTGATAATTTATTAATTTCCTTTCTACATTGAATACTTATAATTAGTTAACACCGTGTTATTCTTGATACAGTCCTCCACGTTACCTGAAATTCGGAGAACCATTGTTAGTATTAAAACTGCCTACCACGTCATTTCTCCAGTCGTGAAAAAGAAACGCCCTGTAGAGCCCAGCGCACACCACTAAAAGCGCTACGGAGAGCAATGATATATAAACCGCAGCTCTACTATAAACTGCATCCCAACTGTAACTTGCGGTTGGATTGTAGTTGATGCGGTCCGTCTGTCTAGAACCTTAAGGTTTATAATTAAGCGTTGTCTTCAATTGATCTTCGCTGCACTGAAGTGGTATGCCCTGGACTCTACATTGCGTAGAGCGGCGTCTCTCTTTTATACAACGGTGACTATCTTCTTTTAAAAAGCGATGGTAGGCCTTTTGTTGCAAAATAATATAAAGCCAAATAAACATCCCACTAATACTAAGCGTGCTGAAATCAATTGTAAACCAAGACATTTTAAGGTAAAAGCTCACAGCTGCATGCAAGAATGATACATAGGTAAGTAAGGTTCTAAAATGTTCATTTATCTCTACATTTCACTTGACCATGACTGCATAGTCATGCAGTCAATGCGATGTCAAGAGCGATGCATAGCAAAATATAGCCTTTAGAGTCCAAAAGGCTATATTTTGCAATGCATCGCTCTTGAATTCCGCTGTTTGTCCATCAGATATTGTGAAATATTTATTGTATTGATAACTACACCCCACGGCTCTACGCGGATAAAAATTGCCTTTTTTTCAGTAGCTACGAATCCAAACCTACATAATAATTAAAATCTGGCTGACCAATGCCCACATTGGTCGATATTTCTCCTATAACATAGCCTATGACACTCACAAATAATGTGATTTTCTTTTAACCGTTTCCGTGCGGATGATGCCGCACAGGCACCATGTAAATCTATTGCGTATGGCGTATGGTGCCCGAGAGGATACAAAACTAAATCATACAAAACTCGGCTTAAACGACATTCGTCAAAAGAGCCCCCTAAATAAAAGTGTCTTTATTTGTCACCCTTATCATGCCCACAGTGTTCGTTTTAAGTAATTTCGCAAATTAGCTGACATCAGGGGTTGTAAACCAAGTTGCCGACACATTTTATTATTGATTATAATTCTAACAGCCCACTTTCTGGAATGTTTCTCAAAAATCAAATGCTTTTGTCATAAGGTTCATTGTTGCCTAAAAACGTACAAAGAGTGTGCTGTTCGCCGGCCCTTCGCCTACGAAGTACCGTATTTCCTTGCGTATACGGTTGATTATTGTTAAAATTGTTTCCCTACAAAACGCTGTATTATAAATAATAATAAATAAATATCACCTCGCGACAAACTCAAGTGGTACGTGTATAAATTCTTTACAACACTTGAATAAATAAATCCATGAAATAATGCAAAAAGGTTTACGACCCCTAATATAAATTAGTCACTTACCTTCCATTTCCATAAAAACACACAGATCGTCACTTTTAAACGCACTGAACGAATTTACTGACTGCCTACGTTAGATACACAATGTCAAATGATTATTTTAGCAAGTAGAAACACGAAAACAAGCTAAAAGTGACAATTCATGGCGGATGATTCCCCAGGGGAATCATCAAACTTTCTGGCGCTTGGTGCCTCAGAGGCATCACAGAATTTTTGTTTGACGCCAGGCACTAATGATTGCTAAAAAGACTTCCGCACGGAATCGGTTAATGGGATAATTTCCGAAATCGGTTCAGTAGATCCTGAGATCTACCCCCTAGAAAATCATAAACTTTACCTCTTTATAATATTAGTATATATTGGTCCAGTCGTTCGAGCTTGACAAACATAAGCCTGTTGCAATATTACTCTTGTCTTGCTTTCTTGATCGAATACGGGCTTCATTATGAAAATAAAACTTATTTAGGTGTTTTTATAATACTTTCGTGAGGATAATTCATACTTAACGCGTTTTTATAGGGATAGCGGGACTAGTTTATATATTTTTTTAAGATGATAAATCTTAAAAAAAAATATATAAACAAATAGAGTGTCTAATACATTTTTAGTCATACGCCATATTGCGTCTCATGAAAATAAAGCGATGATAATAAGCACTCCATTTGCATATTAACGGTCGAATACTGAAACGTCACTCATTTTTAAGTAGCCTTTAAAAGTAATGCTGTCTCTATCACTCTACACTACATAGTATAAAACAAAATCACTCGTCTATTCGTCCCTATGTATGCTTAGATATTTAATACTACACAATGGATTCTGATAAAGGTTTTTTATAGGTAGAATGTTTGAAGAGGAAGGTTTATAAATGTAAAATACATTAGTATTTCACCTGTGCGAAGCTAGTAAGTTATAAATAAGAGACATATAGACATTTAAGACCAACTTAAAGTTGAGTTTCAGTATTCGAAAGGTGTAAAAATAGCAATAACAACACTAAACATTAAAATTACCAATTTATTAACAATATCATCTACAATAAAATAAATAAGTAACTAAAACATGATCATAATACTTTCGGTCATAAACAAACTGTTGAGATAAATATACAATTGTCTATTATAAAAAGTTGCGTGAAACTTCCGCTACGCGGGAATGGCGCTAGTGAGACAAGAGTTATTATTGGCACTTATATTTTATCTGTGGTCTGTAAAATAGACCACTTTTATAAACGTTAATGCAATTTTTTGTTTAAAAAAAGATACTTATATACATTATTTTGACGATAAGTTGTGCTAATAAAAATATAAACTTTGGAATCGATTTCAAATATAATTATTAGCTTATTTGTCTTATAAATTATAAACTTGGACTCACTAACGCCATAAAGCGACGGTAATACTATGGCGAGCAACTAAATTATATTTGGTTGGTATAAAATAATTTAGTGGAGAGATAAAGAGCAGAGTGTAAAATCTCAAAGAAACTTAGATTCTTTTATCACAAATACTCTTTTAGAGCGTAGGTTTAATTGACTAAATCTTCTTAATAATGGTAAGGCAAGTCTCTTTACCCCTCTGGCTGCAGTCTCCTGCGCGTGCGATACGAACCTCTATGAGTGTGTGTGGCGGGAGTCGAACGCACTACAAGTAAGCAGACTTGCTTTGTTACATTTAAGAAGTCTACTATAATAAATAAGGGTGAATTGTGTAGAATAAACTACTTACTGTTTGTATAAATCATGTCTAAAGCAACTAGACTCACTACTTACTTTAAACATGGTTTATTTTTGTGATTACAACAATATAAAAATACTTACGTATGTCGTATTTTGACTATACATAAATACTCGGTTTTTGAAGGCTGTTTAATATAATCTGTTGTCAAATCAACTGATCACAACTGTGATTGGTTGACCACAAGATTAACAAAGTCATAATGCGTTGGTCAACATTTAAAAAATCAGGAGTGAACTAAATCAGTGCAAATTGTAACAAAATAATCGGCACACAAGCATTTAAATAATTCCACACCACATTTCTGAAATTATATCAATTTTTTGCCGTCGACATTAAAAATTTTAGATACTTTTTTGTTTAAAAATAAACTTGTCAATTAAAATATGCTACTATATTATTAAAATATAGAATTCGTTTTCAGAAACTAGGTTGTATGTGGTCAAAACTAAAGCGTGGAAAATAACAATAATAAATGAATTCTACACAATTATACTACTTCATTGTCATTTCTTTTACCAATAGTTTTGTTTTTTCAACTAGTTTTATTGTACTTTTATAAAATAAAACTATTCGTAAACTAGTTTAGTCCAAAAAATAACACTACATAAAATAAAAGGCTGAAATTTGAGGAATTTCTGTCAAATGCTGTAAATTAGCCTGTACGAATTTGATTGAAAGATGTTGTGGTGCCCTTGCGGTTTTATGTGAGGTTTTGTATGCATTCGTTGCAAATTCGATCCTAACCGCAGGCAACAAGCCAATGTTTCTTTTTCCAATTTATATGTTCTTTTTTTAATTATTCAAAGACACTACTGATAAACGGTGAAGAAAAACATCGTAAGGGTTTCTTAAACCTGGATTTCAAATATTCGCAGTGAGCTAGCGTGGTGATCAGTGCTCAAAACTTTCTTTACTCCCGAAGCGGCTTACGCCCAGAAATTGAACACTGGCTGGTATTAATACAATCAACACTTACAAGCAGTAACACAACATTTGACAGAAAAAAACCTCAACTTAAAACACCACTCTGCTCTATAAAACTTATTAATGCCCAATATTACCGATGATTGCGTTCACAACGTCTGTCGAGGAAGCCGACCCGCCGATGTCTGGTGTCATAACGCGGTCCACGTTGATGGTCTTGTCGACGGCGGCCCGGATAAGATCCGCGTGAAAGTGGTGACCGAGGTGCTCTAGCATGTCCACTGAGGCGTTGATCATTGCTATGGGATTTGCTATGTTCTTGCCGGCGATTGCGGTACCTGGGGATATGATAAGTTGTTGTTATAGTATAATAAAATAAGATCAAAATACAATGGACAGCGTGTGTGTGTGTGTGCGTGTGTGTGTGTGTGCGTGTGTGTGTGTGTGCGTGTGTGTGTGTGTGCGTGTGTGTGTGTGCGTGTGTGTGTGTGTGCGTGTGTGCGTGTGTGTGTGTGTGCGTGTGTGTGTCCGGACTGATTTTGGTGGTCACGGCGGCTAGTGTTACTATGACACCAGCCAGCTACGCGGGACATATTATAGTGCACAAGCGTGTGCTAACACAGGTGCACTCTCTGTTCCTTTACTCTCATAGCCCGATGGGACGGCAATCCGACACGACCGGAGAGATCAGGCGTAGGATCCACATTCTTACGTGCCTTCCGAAACACGGAAGCTGTGATATTTATTTCTAAAACGCATACGACATTCGAAAAGTCGATGATTTTAGGTTAAAATTTATTGGTACTACCCCAGTACGAAGTCTGTCAGGTCAGCTAGTATGATGATATAATGTGACAACATACCAGTGTTCCTAGTGCCGGGCTCGAACACGGCGTAGTGGTCGCCGTAGTTCCGGCCGGAGAGCAGTCCCGCGCCGCCCAGAATGCCGCACACCACGTTGGACACGATGGACCCGTACAGGTTGGTCATCAGCATCACGTCGAACTGGTGCGGTCTGCGGACAACGTTAGGTGAGGTTAGATAAGCTTTATTTGTGAGTTAGAGACCTTCCTACACTGGTGTGTTTAGAGCGTCGTCAGTAGTGCCAAAATGGATGCCGACGAAGAAACACTGCTGCTGATATTGAAGATCCAAAAATTACGTAAACGAAAAAGGAAATGTCGTCAACATTGGGAACATCCTCTGTGTAGTGTTAGGTTTCAGGAAAGCGATTTCGAATTGTATAGTCAACATATTATATAAAACTATTTTATGAATATTTACGGATGTCAAAACGAATATTTAACGAACTATTACAATTGATAGCGGGGCAAGTAAATTGCGTTGAGCAATGTACTTGTTCACAAAAAACGTTGAACTGACATCGCGTCGCCGCGCCGTCGACGTCGCGCGGACGCTGGAACGACGACGACGCTCGAAACACGCTAGTGTGGGGGGGTCTCTAAATGTTAACAATTTTAGCGTTACTTTTTATCCAAATTTTTTCCGTGTGGTGTCCGGATATAAAGAATAGCGCCACCCCATATCCTCCACTGGGTGTCGTATAAGGCGACTAATGGACCTTAAGACCCAGTGCACTGTACCAAGCACCTTGGGTCACCCGAATGGTTCGGGTAAACCACCAACAATCGCATTCCCAAAGAGGGTTAGTGTCAGGCAGGCGGCCGACTATAAAACCATAGCCAAATCTATTAGCAACATGTTGAGAAAAAAAAACATGTTGCGCCGACCCTAAGTATAATGGGATAAGGGCAGGAAGATGATTTTATCCAAAAAGAATAATTTAAGAGTTTGATATTACTACTTACAAATCAAATATCTATAGTTTTAGAAAACTGAATGTATTTCAAGTTATAAAACGTATCTTTTTAAGATCACATTTTGTATAAAAGACAAATTTTGTATCAAATACAAGGAGTATAAGTGTATCATCATCATTCCCGTGCAATGCTTATCCCAATTATTATTTAGGGTCGGTCTTCTTCCACGCATTCCTCAACATTCCCACAACGCCATCTAGTTTTAAACTAATTATACGAGAGTAGCTTGCGTTACGAGTACTAATCAACTGATAAACATAGTTATATATTTCTAATAGTATGAATGTTGATGGATGGAGATGAAGGGGAAGGCCAAAGAAAAGATGGATAGATTGTATAAGGAACGATATGAATAAAAAAGGAGTAAATGATAGTGTGACGTCTGATAGGGGAGAATAGAAGAAAAAAAAGTTTCCGCGACCCCAAGTAAAATGGGATAAGGGCAGGAAGATGCTATTTCTAATACATACATCTATACTTATATTATAAACGTGAAAGTTTGTATGTATGGATGTTTGTTACTCTTTCACGCTCAAACGGCTAAATCAATTTTGATGAAATTTGGTATGAAGTTAACTGGCGCCGTGGAATAACACATAGGCTACTTTTTAATCGACTGCGTCAGAGAGGGGTTATGTTATTGCCACTAAATCTGATATTTGCGCGAGCGAAGTCGCGGGCAACAGCTAGTAATAGATAAAGCTACTCACTTAGCAACAAGCTGCATACAACAGTTATCAATGATCATGTCGTTGTGTTCAATCTCGGGGTATTCCTTGGCCAAACGACGGGACGTCTCTAAGAACAGACCGTCTGATAGCTTCATAATGTTGGCCTTGTGAACTGTTGTCACCTGCGGAGAATAATGGTCTTTATTAGTGAGGGATAAGGTTGAAATTTGTATGTTGTTTGGAATTAAAACAAAGAGAAATAGACATTATTACTGTGTGGTAAGGGCAAGAATAGTTTTATGATAATGGTGGGAGAAGTTGAAAGTACAAGGGATAGATTTGAGATTTTCAGGTTAAAAAGTGATAACTTATTTCATGAAAAATTAACTTAATGATGTGACAGAAGTCTTGGTGAATCCATGATGGGATAATACATTTACTGGGATAAGGTTTAAATTAGCTTGGCATGTAAGTGAGACATTAACTTTATGAGACAGTGAATGTCATCACTAAAAAGTTGTTGGTATTAATACTAATATTATGGCGGTTAAGCATTTATGCGATCCAATTTGATCTTTATTGCGTCGTCATTAGAGAAGTAAATCATTGGCTTTCCGCTATGCATTTAATGAGAGGTACTTGGGTAAGTTGGATATTGCGCGAATTGTAGATGAAATTGGTAAGGTGATATAAGTAGCGACGTCTTCTTCATTTGTTTTTTAACGATTCCCGCACTAAGAAATTTAATCCTTGTATCGCAGTATGTATACAGACATTCAATTCACATGTACAGTGACACCCAGACTCAGAACAAGGATTTGTGGAACACACAAATTTTCGTCCTACGCGGAGATCGAACTCGCGGTACGACGCGTACAGTGGTAATTGGCGTGGTGACCTATACCACTCGACTATCCGTGCAGTCAAACATCAAAGTCAGGTCATTTACATGTATTGGACTACAATCAGTAATACAATAATTACCTTCTTCCTGTTATTCTTCCTGGCGAACTCGAACGCGAATCGTGCGACCCTCTCGGAGTTGCTGGCGGTGACCACCTTCATGGACTCGATGACGCCGCGCACCGACTCGTGCTCCAACATCGCGTACTCGCCTTCCGTGTTCTGTCTGTGATAGTGGTATAAGTAGATAAGTGGTTGGTGATTGATGGTAAAGAAAGTTTTAAGTGTGTATGAGTTGAAAAAAAACCGTCCAAGTGCAAGTCAGACTCGCGCACGAAGGTTTCGTACTATCAATCCATGATAGAAAATCACTTTTGTAGGTTGTAGTTATACTAATTTTAAGTATGCTAATTTACCTGTTTATAAATATCGAGTATAAATTGCTTAAAAATTAAGTTTATTGGGTCCCCCTAATTTTTTTTTATTTTTAGTATTTGTTGTTTCAGCTCAGAAAATTTCCGCTTTCTAGCTATTATGGTTTATTGGATACAGCCTGGAGACAGACAAACAGACGGACAGCAGAGGCTTAATAATAGGGTTCCGTTTTACCCTTTGGGTACGGAACTCTAAATTAAAGTTGATTGTTTACTGTGGTCAGTTGGGCTAAGATTTTTTAAGTAAGGACCCACATTTTTACCTGCCTTTCAATACACAATAGCTGTGATATTTATTTCTAAACCGCACACAAAATTCAAAACGTCAGTGCGCGCCGTGGGGATCGATCTTTGACTTGGCTATCACAGCTTCATCTTCAGGATAAGAAGTAACGCAATCTTGGCGTTACTTTTTATCCATTTGTTTAGGGAGTTTACATTTAGTTAATTAACTAAACAAATAGAGTATAGAAGACTCTCCTCACCTGATAATCTGAATATTGATATCCTTATGCCTGGTCTGCACGCCGGGGTAGGACTTGCAGTTGAGGACGTAGGCATACATATCGAGTTCGTTGCGGAGCGCCACGTTTCGGGACGTCACGTAAGCTGCCTCGCTCTTTGTCTCAATGTTACCCTGGAATTACATTTGAAACGTTAGCTAGCCGGTATAGATTTGGTTAAAATGGTTCGTCTTACTTTTACCTAATTGCATTATAAAGAGGAGTTTTTTATGTAGGCTGTGTGAAATCCCACAGTTAGGCAAAGGGATCCTCCATGATCTTCCAAAAATACATAGAGAAACAGATCTCAGTGGCGTGTACTTGAAGAGGCCTATGTCCAGCAGTGGACTGCGATAGGCTGATGATGATGATAGAAACTAACATACTTTTGCCTTCGATTTCAGAAGTCTTAAAAACTTCAAGTTTTAACTAAGAAATAGCCAGGTGTGCAAATATATTAGACACAGGGTCAGTCTCTTTTGCCTGATGACTGTAAACTCTACTCGACGATAAAGCTGCGGTCATAAGAATGTTCGTAGGGGACAAAGTCATCTTATATGGAATGTTAGTGTCGCCTCGTGTTCAAAGAGCCTCAGACACAGATTATGCTATCTCCTAGACCTAGACCAGATCAGAGAGAGGATAGGTCAAATCAATTAACAAATAGATAAACATGAAGAAAGTGATATGAAAATCTATACTTCAGTCTGATACACTTTGAAGGCTAAACTGCAACAGTGAAATTAGATAAAGAATTCGTCGGCACTCATAAAAATTACGTTGTGAAGTAATTTTTCAGAATATCTGTCAAAATACCTATACTTCACAACTTTACGACCAAGTAGACTTTAAGACTTGTAAGACTAAGCATGTTTTCACAAAATCATTATATCGGATCGAACCGGATTTCGGATCGGATGTGCAAAAGCTATTATTTGCAACAAAATAGTTACAGTCAAAATAGTTTTCACCCATTTAGCTGTTTAAAATCTAAGATTTTCTAATCACAACATGCTATCTAGTAATAACACAGCATCAATACAAAAGTCATTGTTTATGAGAGCAATTATCATAATTAGTTCTGTCAGTCGCATGACTAATGTGTCACGAGATAATTAAGACATGTCCGGTTTGCTTTGAGACGAGATTAATTTTCAGATATAAATGGATGTATTTTCTCCAAGATATGTAATGAAAGAATATCTTTTTGATATTTTGTTTTATTTTTTTTGGGTATCTCGACAGGAATGTGTGATAGAGGACAACCAAAGAAACGATGGATGGATTGTGTGAAAAATGATATGGCTGCAAAGAGTGTAACTTGCGAGATAATGTCAGATAGGTACGTGTGGAAGAAGAGAACATGCTGCGCCGACCCCAAATAATAATTGGGTAAAGGGCAGAGGAATGATGATGATGATGATGATGATATCGACAGAAAAAAACGGAATTGTTAATAGGATTACTTTGTTGCCTGTATGTTGGTCATCTGTCTGTCAAAACCTTTTTGTTGAACCACCAATGTCACAAGTGATTCGTACTAGACTGTTTTCTATATCAGAAGTCTTTATTTTCATCTAAATCAATTCAGAGATTTAGATATGGAAAATCTTATGTGATAACAAGATTTATGGATGGATAATCTTACTTTTGTATTGGATGGATAAGAAATATGTTTAGACAATTTTTGTACTGATTTTCGTCAAGCAGCGTTCTTGTATGTCTCTTCTGTTCATAAAATATTCATTTGTTTGTTAAGCTTTCATACCGGTGTTTCATTTATAGTCAGAAACAGGAAGCGACTTTGTTATAAACTATGTAGTAATAGTAAAATACTAATCTGATTAAGGTAGTGCTTGGCAAATTTTCCCATGTAGTTCCCTTTTTTCTGACTTAGCTTTTGCTTAAAACATTGAAAGAATGTAAACATTACCTTAATACAGACACCGTTCCTCTTGATGGTGGTGATAGCATAATGCACATCCTCATCGTTATCAACAGTGGGGTCAATATCAACCACTTCAAAGTCTACGGGGGCTCCGATGTATCTGAAAATAGGTGGATATTATTGTAAGGATGATAATCATGTTTATGGTGTAATTTTGTTTTCTTAAGATAAGGATTAACTTAGTAGAATATGTCTTAGAAATAAGCTTGTTTCTGCACAAAGAATTAACAATGATATTCAACATAGTAATAACGCACGCCTTCTAAACATGTTTCCCGCCATTGTCAGAGATGGAAAAAAAATTTTGATGCTCTGTAAATATCTTACTTTTTTATAGGCATATAAGTTTATATTTAAATGTAGGTTTTTATTGTTTTGTAATATGTTATATTCAATAAATATTTATTTCACTTAGCATTAAAATGTTATAATGCAAAATATGTTATTAATGTAAGTGTATATATAGTTTTATCTCAAGCTATTTGTTTGTGTGCGATGTGTTTCATATGAAGTAATTGTCTATCTGGCCTTATCAACAATTTTACTGGATCAAGATGCGACAGAAAGTAAAAAACCATGCAAAAGGCATTTTTACTCAAGAAGATGTGCTCAAGAAGAAGACGAGACTACTCACATATTACAAAATCAGGAATTTTAAGAATCTATGAACCTTATACAGCAGTAAAACTGTTAAAAATTGCATTACTAGTTGTCTATGAAACCCTAAAAGATAAAACTGAAGTGGTTATTACTCATAGACAGTAGGATAATATAGGATTTATAGATTAGATTAAGATTAACAATAATATCTAGCATTGTTTATAAATATTATTGTTTAGAAAGCATATAATAAAGGTTGCAATAAACAGCAATTAACAGAAGAATGTAAAAAGAGGAAATAGACACATTTTTCCTGCTGTATAACAGTATTGCTTATAAGATAAATAACATAATAAATTGTGATACTACAAATATAGCTAGTTACATTATATGCTATTATTTCAGCAATGATATACAATACTGGCACTGTAGTGTTAATTAAACTATTTATAGAGACAATTTACAATTTATTTCAGCTAAAATGTTATTTACATAACAATGGATGGTAATTCAAGGTTTTACTATTAAAATATTAAATTATTTCACTATATAATATGTTATAATTACAGATTATGAATAGATATAGCTGGGGCTAGGTATAAAAGTCGTGGTTATAACAAGTATAGTGAATTAATTGCGTTTTATTTAAAGAACTAGTCAGCTGATCAGGATAGTGACAGAAAATTAGGTTAGAACTTACTTGAAAATGTCTCGGACGTAGCCCATGAGCTCGGGGCCAATGCCTCCACCAGGGAGCATGGTGACAGCATGACGACCACCGTAGTGTGCCTTAGGAATCAAGTGCTGTTTCCTCACCACTGGGGTCTTATGTTGCATATCAAAATCCGACAGCGAGGCTGGCGCGGCCGCCGAACTCGCGTTCGCGATACCGCGAATCTCAGGCAGAACCTTTAATTTCGATAATAGTCTTACAGCCATCGTGTATTTTGTGCAAAATTTTTGCCCCAACTGTTAAATAATCACAGGAAAAGGAAGGCGAAAATGGCAGATCGCAGTGCGCTTTTCTGCCGTCAGGGAGCGCTGTTATGTCAAAGCGTTCGTGTAGATGGCAGCATTGGTTTTTGTTTGACAGTTAGATAACGAATTCTGTTTGTAAACATCGAGTTAACTTGGTAAATATCTGTGAAACTTCATGTTTTTACTGTAAAATAGTTATATCACAATTAGTTTTAAAATTATCCTGTTCAGATCAACTATTTTAACTTAATCTTAATTCATGTTTTAAATATTTTTTAAATATTTGACTTCAAAATATGAGTCGAGTATGGCAACATTGAACGGCGATGACTTTTTTTCTATGTGCCGTGAGTTTATGCTTTTCCTTTCTCGGCGGAGTTCTTGAGTACGAACGGGTGGAGAGCGGGCGTCCATTTTGCTTCGCCATATTGAATTTGGTCGGACATCTTTGGACGCCATGTTTAGTCGGACATATTTTATAAACATTTTCGCGTAAATTTCAAATATTTTTGAGCCTAAATATCGAACTTTTTTTCACTGAAAACTGTGGCACTAGTTGCGGTAAATATTGCGTTGGAAAATTCCGTGCCAACGCATCTGTCCATATTTGTCTTCTGGGGGCCGTCGGTGCTTTTGTTACTGGATAAATACAGGTAAATTATTTCTATCGAAAACATAGTACTTTTTGACGTATCGTAACAAGTGTTTTGTATTTTCTATGAATTTACGTGTTTAGTTGTCCTATCGAGGGCGCTAGAATGAAGGTCATTTTATAAGGTATCGATGTGTGTAGCGTTTGGCGTGGTCATTTTATAATTATCTAAAAAATCGTCTGGGTCGCGGGCCCGGCCGGTCGAGTTGCGCCGCCAGTAGACTCGCACCTGCCCCGAGAGATAGTTGTTTGACTCCAGTGCAGCATAATGCGGCACAATAAAATGTATAAAAAATGTTTTATCTCAGTGGGAGGCAACAAATTCTCATTAAAACTTGTACTGTGACGGATGACGTATATATTAACACTATTTACTCTAAAATCACAACTGTTTACGTGTTTCACGATATGTTCTAAAAATAAACTGTGAAAAACATATTAAACGCACTCAATTTAAGTTAGTGAACTGTAGAAATGTTTTATTTACATCGATAATCCGATGTTGTCGTAATCTACAGCAAGTAAAGATATTGTTGTTTTTCATTGTCATTATTTTGTCATCTTATCGTATAGGCAAAGGTTTGTGTGCATTCAGCCTCATGAATTTATAATAGAGGTTTGATTAAAAAGTCATTGCTCTTGTTTAATTACATAAGTATTATTAAATATTTCACTTGTACTATCTTTGTTATCTATACTTATTTTATAGCTATTAGCAGTGGGTCTCAAATTAATTAAACAATCAATAGGTTTGACTGATTAAATTATGTAAACAATTTATAAGTGAGTTTGAAACAGGTTTTTTAATTAGCAGCACTTAACTTTGTTAAGAGTTAAGACAAAAGAATTTCTTATATCAAGAGTTATAATGTTTTGTAACTGTCATTTAGAATCATTTAAATATTCTAATTAGACTCCTAAGTCTTAAAATTTATATTATTCCATAATGCAAGATAATTTATTTAATTATGCCATTAACAAAAAATTATTGGTTGGGGTTAGTAAACAACTGTCTATCACTGTAATGTGTTATATAGCTAAAGAAAATTAAAATTATTGCTACCCTTCTATTTAATGTATAGTACTAAACTTTGTTAGTAACCAATAGGACTGTCAAAGACTTCAGTGTAGGCTCTAGGGCTCATTTAACTAGAAAAGTGTAATTTTCTAGCAAAATAAAATTATTTCTATGACCTTTATTTAAATATTAACATCACTATACATTTAATAAAAATATAAAAAGTAGTGTTCCACTGGCATCAGAAATAGGGTCCAAGCTGCCGGTGGTCAAGACCCCAGAGAGAGAGACAATTAAAATTATTATAATTAAAAATTTTACTACTACCAGTTACTTTTTAGTATTAAAGAATTAGGCTATTTGGGGGTCTTCCTGTATACATGTTTTATTAAATGATTTTGAAAATGAATCTGAAATTCATCACTTCCAATATACCGAGTTTAAATAAATTCATAAACCAGAAAGTTATGTATATCCAGTAAGCTAAAAAAGGTACTTTAGAAAAGTTGTTTGGAAACCCTATATATGATTAAAAACTCGTCTTGATCTGTGCTTGAGAATATTTTATAAACATTTGCTTATTTTATGCTTCAAGATGAATAGATTATTTATAGCCCTAGAGGAAGTAGCTTGGATAAGACTGCATTCTGGTAATACATGGGTTAAAGATAAATGATTATTTAAAAAGTTATTTCCTTGTTTAATTTTCACGGTTTTGTCCAGCAGATGGATATAACAACTTGGATATAATTATATATAGGGAAGGAGGACAACTAAAGAAACGATGGATGGATTGTGTGAAAGATGGTATGGCTGCAAACAGTGTTACTTGCAAGATGACGTCAGATAGAAAGGTGTGGAAAAAAAAGACATGCTGCACCAACCCCAATTGATAATTGGGATAAGGGCAAGAGAATGACAAAGATCAATAACAGGTCCACCTATTAATTGATATATATTTTCATAGTGTTTGTTATCTCTGCACAACCTCGTAGTGGACTGATGGAATTGCCTCAAACATTAATCTCTGGTTTTTCAAATGCTGATTAACACAACATTGGTCAAGTCAACTCTCATGTTAAGCTCTGTGATTGGTTGTATGCTTTATGGTCGGTAAACCAATCACAGTTGTGATCAGTTGATTTGACAGCAGATTCAAGTAATTGGTCTTCCAGAAACTGGGGGTGTGTCTGCTATTATACGTATTTGCATAAGAAGTACTAAATAAATAAACCTACAGCTGAATCCAGTCACCATGCAGCTTGGGAACGTTTCAAGCATACATTCTAGCTAAAATTAATACAAATTCTTGTTTCCAACATATTAAGTAGTTAATATGCAAAATGTTTTAATTGCTTCTGTCATTAGTCTGCATAGTTTAACGAGAAATCTCAATGAATCTATCCATACTGATATGTAAGTAGGAAAGCAGTTTATATATCTCACCCTGGGTTTCTGTTAGGCTGGTATTTGCGGTATTCACAAATCAATTGATGACTACTGCCATTAGTCAGCCTTAAGACCAGTTCAATAAAGCTACAAGGATCTCTTGGCTTGTTGATGACATTAAAATGAAGTTGTTGCTGTGCATATGCATCATTCTAGAGAATCAACTCTGCTGTCCCTCAAAAGAGATGATTGTCCATATATGGTGGCATTAGTTGCAATTGCAGCCATGTGCCAGAAGATCCTTGTAGCACTAAAGCGATAAACAAAAAAAAATACAAAAGATCAACGATGATTTGTGTTGGTTAGTATTCTAGGAAACGTCTCAGCCTGTTGCATACTTGATGCTCAGATAATTTTAATTAAACTTTGCAAAGAAACTGGTACAGAATAAGCTACAAGGAAGGTATTGAAGTACTTTATCCCATGTTGACTGACACGGGCATATCCACTTCCAGAATCTAGTATACAAACTGAAGAGCTTCTGTATGTCAATACAAATTTCTAGAACTAGAAGATATTTATTATATTCTTGAGGAAGGTTCCAGTACAAGTTTAACACACAATAATGTCACTATTAGTACCAAATACCGTGTGCTATTGTTACTAAATATGCAAAAGGATGAAACATAAATTGTTCCAAAGATGATAAGACAATAGCTGATTTAAATTATCCAATGATAATTAAGTTGCATCCAGTCTCTGGATACCAATCCATGGAATATGTCTGCTGCTGGATGTCCGGCAGCAGACCGGGCTCTGTGGCGTACCTTGGGAGAAGCCTATGTCCAGCAGTGGATTGCAACGGGCTGATGATGAATTAAGTTGACAACATCACTGCATGTTTTGCTATTGTGGTGCTTTTGCTGGATACATAATACCACTTTAGGTGGCTAAAGAACATATTTTTTCTTAAAATAGAAGAATACTTTTTAAGATTACGCGAAAGGTAGCTGAAACCTTCAATATCAAGTCTGTAACAGTAGAAACTTTTTTTAAAAGGTTTAGATCACTTACACTGATTGGTTTAAAGTCTGCTTTAATCCGCATTCGGGAGTGGTATTACGTATATCGCAGAAGCAAGACAACAGGGTTAATTGTACAATTATTGTCAAAATTCTAATTGGTATTACGTGAAATGCCCTGAAATTTCCCTGAAAATCGCAACAATCCCTGTTTTTATTGTATGTACAAAATATCATTAAATAGGCGTGTTTTAAATTATATTCTAGCTAGTTCATTGATCGGATTACTATACACAAGGTCACGAATTTGAATTTAGACTGGCAAAGAAAATTTTTCTTTACGTTTATGTAATAATATTACCACCACTGAATAAAAAATCACGAAGAAACATCTTCAAACTTTATCTTAAAATTTAAAGAGAGCGTTTCCTAAAATATTCAGGCTAGATTTTTCTGTTAGCTTACGTAACGAAATAGAAGTCTGAATTTTCTGACCTTGACCCCTAAAGATTGGCTCAGGGCACACAGGTCAAATAGAAATACTGGCTCGGTTGAAATAGACTGGACTAGATATTTATACGACTGTCCAAAAATGGGAAACTGTTTCAAGTTTTCTGTAATGTAGCACTGTTTTACCGTCAAGATTCATAAATTATAGACAGCATTCCTTCGCCGCTTCCTGTGCTTTTGCTGCGAGAGAAGAAACTTAAAACATATAAAGAGCTTAAAACATTCCTTCATTATCATCATCTTCCTGCCCTTATCCCATTTTACTAAGGGTCGGCGCAACACGTTTTTTTTCTTCCATTCTCCCTTATCAGACGTAAAAACAAGCCAGTATCATACAAATGTATTAGCTTGATGATACAAGTCCACACAACCCATTGCAGGCCACACTCGGTCCTCCACCTTAGGCATAGGTTACTCTAGCTTTTTCTTCATACATACATAAACGTCACGCCTCTTTCCCTTGGGGGTAGGCAGAGATCACATCTTTCCATTTGCTACGATCCTAGCATACCACTTTAGCTTTATCCACACTCATCAATCGCTTCATACACGCCCGTCGGTTTAGGGTACTCCTGACCTGACCCTTTTTTAGGACTTTCCCTATTTGGTCATGGAACGTCTGTCGTGGTCTTCCCCTCCCAACAACTCCATTCAAACTACACTCATATATTCGTTTCCTTCTTTCGTTCATCCTCTCAACATGCCCAAACCATTTAAGCATCCCTTTCTCAATCCTTGTGACTATATCTTCATTCACGACACTTGTTTCCCTTATCACATTTCTTTTCGTTTCTACATTTATTTATCGTTGTTCTTCATGCTAGGAATATAATAATTGTTTGTTATTTCAGGTGACACGGCGCCAACATGATGAACCAGGAGATAATGTGTGAAGTGGAGATAGGCACACACGGCTCCATGGTCGACATAGAGGGCGACGATCAGGTCGGGGTCAAGGTAAATATCAACCAGGCACAATGGGCAATAGCAGTGATAACGCAGTGGTTTAACCATTGGACTGTCGTAGGTCCGAAGTCCTTTCGCGCAGAGCATGCGCGTGCGAACCCACGACTTTGGCTTTGGCAATAGAAGGGGCCCGAGGTGTTTTTGGTCGGTGTGAGTCCGACATAATATCCCCACGCCGTGCCCTCGACGCGGGTTGAAGTCATTAGAGTTTCACCCTGGAAAACAAAAATGAAAAATAGGTCCGAAATCCATTTGTTGTCCGTGGTAAAAAGCTAATGACTTGAACCCACATTGAGGGCACAGCATGAGTATATGTCGAACTCCCACCGACTAAAAACACCCCAGACCCTTTCTACTGACTAAGCCAGAGTCACGAGATTGCTTATGCTCTGCACGACTGGCTAGGATAGATTTAACACCTTACACGCACCAATGCCTTGTATTGCAAGGTTATCTCTTGTTTAATACGGTGGAAAACAATATAAGGAAATCAGCACACCTGAGAAGTTTCCAAGGGTGTGTTAAACCACGTCAGAGGCCTACAGGCGACCTAAACTGACTCCAAGTTGTATATCAACTTAGATACGCAAAGAAAATGACCAGCCTAAATACATCCCTCTACTAGGCACAATCCTCTTCCCATATAGAGAAGATTTTGAGCATTTGGTTACCACGCTACCTCTCCGGTTGATGATTTAAGATTCCAATATTTAAAATACCATCATAACCTAATACTACGATTTTAGTGTTTACCGGACAAATATGCGGTTACCGTAATCTTTCACAACGTATTCAATGATAGCAAACGCGGAAAATGTTCTGTATTCCGTTATGAACAACAAACGTACATACTTTGGAATTAATCGTGGTCATATTTTAAGTATAATTTTTGTGTATGTAACTTCTAGTAATAAAATTAGAATTTTTAAAAAGAAAATAGGTTCCAATACTAACTCCCCGTTTTTGAAAGTCTGTTCAATGAATCTGCTGTCAAATCAACTGATCAGACTGTGATTGGTTGACCATAAAACTTACAACCAATCACAGAGCTTAACATGAGATTTGAGATTGATTTGTGTTGATCAGCGTTGGAGAAGATCTCTCAAGAAAACTGTTTTCTTCTACAATTCAAGATTAGTTTTAACTAAGCACGTAATTAGAGCAATAAAAACCTATTTCAGTAATATTTATATCATATCACTAGCTTTTGCCCGCGGCTTCGCACGCGTTAAGAAGTATTATTGTTTAGCAAGTTAGTTTAAAAAATTAGGGCCTACAAAACTTCCTTGTACACAATATTCTTAACTAATTTGTCATTTGACGCTAAACCTATCAAGCTACTGGGAGAACTTACTCGTGAGCAAGCAACATAGAACTGCCCATGAGAGAAGCAATGTTCTCTCAAGTCAGAGAGTTTGCCCCTGAGACTTATTTATAGTCATGGCTAGTCAAAAATCTAAGAAGATTTCTACAAACATCCCCTATTTCATCCCCTTATGTGTGGAAGTTATCAACATCTTTCTTAGCGGATGCCTACGTTATAGTACTTATGTGCATGTAAAGTCTCAGCCCGATCGGTTTAATTTTGACAGTTTCATAAAAAAATCATCCCCTATTTTATCCCCTTGGGGGTAGAATTTATCAAAATCCTTTCTTAACGGATACCTACGTCATAACATCTACCTGCATGCCAAATTTCAGCCCGATCCGTCCAGTAGTTTGGGCTGTGCGTTGATGCATTAATTTCGATCGAATTTGATTACCATAAAAACAGTTCTAGTGAGTAAATCTTAAAAGATAGACATATACTGTCGCGGACATTTTTTTAGATAATTTCAATAGGAATAATTCTTACATACATATATTGTGTGTATCTTGTACCGCTTTCGCAGCGCACGCAACGGAAGCCCTCAAGGATGAACAATTTTCCCCGTTTTTTTTTCACATTTTCCATTATTTCTTCGCTCCTAATAGTTGCAACGTGATATTATATAGCCTAAAGCCTTCCTCGATAAATGGTCTATTCAACACAAAAAGAATTTTTCGATTCGAACCAGTAGTTCCTGAGATTAGCGCGTTCAAACAAACAAACAAACAAACAAACAAACTCTTCAGCTTTATAATATTAGTATAGATTAGGTTGTCTGTAAGGGACCGCTCTTAGCGAAAAGACCGCCCATTGTGGCGCCATGTAACTTTTACGTTTGTCGAATCTGTTTCTCATGTGGTGTGCAATAAAGAATATTCTATCCATCACAGAATATTCGACGGGCCTGTTGGTCTAGTGGTTAGTTGCCCTGACTGCTAAACCGGAGATTGTGGGTTCGATTTCCACCCGGGACAAATGTTTGTGTGATGAGCACGATAATTTGTTCTGTGTCTGGGTGTGATTTATCTATAATATGTATATATTTAAAAATATATAAGTATGTTTATCAGCTGTCTGATTACCACAACACAAGCTCTGCTTAGCGCTTGGGATCAGATGGCCGTGTGTGGAAAAAGAAAAATAAACAATAATTTTTAATAAATTCATTATCTTTTCAGTACGAAGAGATAGAAGCGGGTCAGTACGAGGAATATATCACAGACGACCAGTATGAGGAGGTGGAAGAACAGGTCATTGGAATGCAGCATTTAGAAGAAGGTACGGTCTTAGTTCTAGAAGATAGTCTACTGTAGAATATCAGTAGGTCTAGCACCATCGCATATAGTTAGACTGTAGCAAGTACCATAATGCAAGATTGTAGAACTTAGCTTACTTTGACTGCACGGATAGCCGAGTGGTATAGGTCACTACGCGAATTACCGGCTGTAGGCTACGTGTCGTGGGCTCGATCCCCGCGTAGGACAAAAATTTGTGCGATCCACAAAGGCTTGTTTTGAGTCTGGGTGTATTAATTGTGCATGTGAATTGAATGTCTGAAACCCCCCGCGATATAAGGATTAAATTTCTTAGTGCAGGAGTCGCTTTTTTAAGATAAAAAAAGACCTGGGTGGTCTTAAGTTCTATACTAGATTAATGTAAATAAACAGAACTTAGTTCAATGTCATAATTATGGGTATGTTGACTAGATGTGTATAAAAAACATGTCTCAAATTATTTATTACTTCTACCCTACGAAACATTAAAACATCCGTCAACATCCCTATTGCCTAATACAAAGAAATATTTGAATATGTATCTAAAATGTATACACAATCATTATCATTCATCACTTCTTTCTTATCTTTAAACACTTTTGAACTAAACCTATAGTCAACCACAACTATTAACGAGACAGGTACAGTACTGCACCAATTTTCATGCTGTTTTCATTAATGTTACCAGAAACATCAGGGCTCATAAAAAGCCTACTCGCTATAATCGGCTGACTATATAAATGTTCGGTTTGGACAAGTCTAAACACATTGTATTAAAACCCTAGATACACAGTTCTAAATAAAAGTAGCTGTCAAAACTGTCTTCAATGCAAAATCGGTAGTTATAGTAGTTACGAACATGTTTTCCGTAAATTCATCCTTACGTACATGCCTTAAAGTTGCTTTTACAACGCGTCTGTAGATCATTTCAGATGTAATTTGAAGTAGATGTTTTTGAAACACTGAATTTAAAAAAGCTTTGCTTCATTTGTTTACTTTGACAGTTGATACGGGTATAGAGCTACAAGGATCTTTTGGCACGTGGATGTCTTAACATGAGGGCGCTGGTGTGCATATTCGCAACTAGAATCGACTCAACTGTTTGACAATAGTGTCAGCTTTCATATATGGCTGCATTAGTTCCGATTCCGGCCACGTGTCAAGTGATCCTTGTAGCACTATAGTCAGAAGCAAGAAAGTCTAACAACCAGTCTTACTAAGAGATATCATATTGCCTGGGTAACTGGGTTCAGGAAGTCTGTAAGGCACTGGTTCTTTATTGCATTGGGTTAGACTGGAAGCCGACACCAACATAGTTGGAAAGAGCCTAACCAGTTGACAGTTATTTAGAAAAGGTCGACTCATACGTATTTTTTCAGGATAACCCGAATAGTCTTTAATCATTTGCTGATGCATCACGAAAGTTATAATACTTAGATGACGTTTTTAAGACGCATGTGAATCTTTACTACTTTTCTACTTACTACATATCAATGCCTTCTCCATATCCATTCAAAATAACTCATACTTTAACGTCGGCTATCGCTGACAGATTATAAAATTGCAGTCGGCAGTGAAGAGGTCATTCTCCCTGGTATATCTGGTGAGGAAGTACTGAACGCGAGCTCAGACCCACACTACGATCCCTTATATAATGTCCCTGCGACCACCAGTAGTAGGTAAGTAGTAATAATATATACTTAAAAAACTAGATATATCTATATTTTAAGAGATATATAACGGTTTACTCACGCGTATGTATCGGGATAGCCCGACTAGTTTCGGACCCAACCGGAGTCCTTAATCATGAGCTGACGCGGCGGCGGGGTCGCGAGTCGAACGAGTCGAGAGTAGATATACCTATCTATCTAGATGACTCAATTTATGCTAATTTCATTGGGCAATATTTTTAAAATAAATAAGTAAACCAGCAGCCTATATACGTCCCATTGATGGGCACAGGCCTCTTCCCATATAGGAAAGGCAATATTTTTAACCGACCTAACAAAAAGAGGAGGTGATGAATCTGTCAGAATGTGAAATTCGTGGTAATAGGGACTGTGATACTTAAAAATAATGTGTCTTTCTATGGGTACACCAATTTATAAAATCGGTTCTGTGAATACTGAGATTACCTCCTACACATTAACTAAAATATTAGATTAAATTGCATTTTTGGTGATCTGCAAATACAGGTTTTTTTACCAGCAGTAAATATGTTGATCAATATTGAATGCTTTCCTATATTTCCCATCAGTAGGACAATATCGCAACCTTCCCAAAGGGATATTAAACCTTTGTCGTGAGTTACCCTGAACATTGCTATGTTAACTAATTCAAAACATATTATATTTCAGAAGGGGTCGCGGTCGACCCCGCGCGGTACCTAACAACAGCAACAATATACAACATTTAATGCCTATCGGTGAGTTAATAATCATTAATACGATGACCTGGCCTGTTGGTCTAGTGGTTAGTGACCCTGACTGCTATACGGTCGATGGATCGATCCCCACCCAGGACAAATGTTTGTGTGATGAGCACGATCATTTGTTCTGTGTCTGGGTGTGATTTATCTATAATATGTATGTATTTAGAAATATGTTAGTATATTTTGTCTAGTATTCATAACACAAGCTACGTAGTATGCTTAATTTGAGACTAGATTGCATTGTGTGAATGTTCAGGCCACCGCATTTTCAGCCAATGTTCAACATTGCTACATCTAGTAGACTAACCCCTGGTTTCTCATGTTAGACTCTGTGATTGGTTGTAAGTTTTAAGGCCAACGAATTTCATCACAGAGATCAGTTGATTTGACAGTAGATAAAATTGATCAGCCATACAGAAACTGGGTGTAAGTGTCAAGATCTACAATAGTTATACATTATGGGTATCAGACAATATTTTTGTGATTTAATATAAATAGCACAGCAGCAATAGCTTAGGAAGCGGTGAAGGGTGGGTGGGATGGGGTGCTGTCTATAATTTATAAATTTTTGATGTTCAAAAAGTGCTACATTGTAGCCTAATTTGAATAAATGGCCATTGTTGTTCACAAAAAACGTTGAACTGACGCCGCGGCGACGCTGCGCCAGCGCCGCGCACGCTCGGCGTTCGTTCGGCGGCCAGCGCTGGCGTCGCGCGGACGCTGGCACGACGACACAGCTCGAAACACGCTAGTGTGGGGGGTCTCTAATGCGGGAGTCTTTTTTGTTTTTTGAAGTTGTTAATATATAACGCTATGTATGGTATGTTGCAGGCGAGGTCCCCGCACACATGCTGGAGGCAGGTCGCGGCGCGGCGCGGCGCTGGGAGCAGAAGCAGGTGCAGATCAAGACCATGGAGGGCGAGTTCTCCGTCACCATGTGGGCCACCGGGGACGACGACGGTACCTACACTCACTATATATATCTCAGGCGAGGTCCCACATGCTGGAGGCGGGTCGCTGGGAGCAGAAGCAGGTGCAGATCAAGACCATGGAGGGCGAGTTCTCCGTCACCATGTGGGCCACCGGGGACGACGACGGTACCTACACTCACTATATATATCTCAGGCGAGGTCCCACATGCTGGAGGCGGGTCGCTGGGAGCAGAAGCAGGTGCAGATCAAGACCATGGAGGGCGAGTTCTCCGTCACCATGTGGGCCACCGGGGACGACGACGGTACCTACACTCACTATATATATCTCAGGCGAGGTCCCACATGCTGGAGGCGGGTCGCTGGGAGCAGAAGCAGGTGCAGATCAAGACCATGGAGGGCGAGTTCTCCGTCACCATGTGGGCCACCGGGGACGACGACGGTACCTACACTCACTATATATATCTCAGGCGAGGTCCCACATGCTGGAGGCGGGTCGCTGGGAGCAGAAGCAGGTGCAGATCAAGACCATGGAGGGCGAGTTCTCCGTCACCATGTGGGCCACCGGGGACGACGACGGTACCTACACTCACTATATATATCTCAGGCGAGGTCCCACATGCTGGAGGCGGGTCGCTGGGAGCAGAAGCAGGTGCAGATCAAGACCATGGAGGGCGAGTTCTCCGTCACCATGTGGGCCACCGGGGACGACGACGGTACCTACACTCACTATATATATCTCAGGCGAGGTCCCACATGCTGGAGGCGGGTCGCTGGGAGCAGAAGCAGGTGCAGATCAAGACCATGGAGGGCGAGTTCTCCGTCACCATGTGGGCCACCGGGGACGACGACGGTACCTACACTCACTATATATATCTCAGGCGAGGTCCCACATGCTGGAGGCGGGTCGCTGGGAGCAGAAGCAGGTGCAGATCAAGACCATGGAGGGCGAGTTCTCCGTCACCATGTGGGCCACCGGGGACGACGACGGTACCTACACTCACTATATATATCTCAGGCGAGGTCCCACATGCTGGAGGCGGGTCGCTGGGAGCAGAAGCAGGTGCAGATCAAGACCATGGAGGGCGAGTTCTCCGTCACCATGTGGGCCACCGGGGACGACGACGGTACCTACACTCACTATATATATCTCAGGCGAGGTCCCACATGCTGGAGGCGGGTCGCTGGGAGCAGAAGCAGGTGCAGATCAAGACCATGGAGGGCGAGTTCTCCGTCACCATGTGGGCCACCGGGGACGACGACGGTACCTACACTCACTATATATATCTCAGGCGAGGTCCCCACATGCTGGAGGCGGGTCGCTGGGAGCAGAAGCAGGTGCAGATCAAGACCATGGAGGGCGAGTTCTCCGTCACCATGTGGGCCACCGGGGACGACGACGGTACCTACACTCACTATATATATCTCAGGCGAGGTCCCACATGCTGGAGGCGGGTCGCTGGGAGCAGAAGCAGGTGCAGATCAAGACCATGGAGGGCGAGTTCTCCGTCACCATGTGGGCCACCGGGGACGACGACGGTACCTACACTCACTATATATATCTCAGGCGAGGTCCCACATGCTGGAGGCGGGTCGCTGGGAGCAGAAGCAGGTGCAGATCAAGACCATGGAGGGCGAGTTCTCCGTCACCATGTGGGCCACCGGGGACGACGACGGTACCTACACTCACTATATATATCTCAGGCGAGGTCCCACATGCTGGAGGCGGGTCGCTGGGAGCAGAAGCAGGTGCAGATCAAGACCATGGAGGGCGAGTTCTCCGTCACCATGTGGGCCACCGGGGACGACGACGGTACCTACACTCACTATATATATCTCAGGCGAGGTCCCACATGCTGGAGGCGGGTCGCTGGGAGCAGAAGCAGGTGCAGATCAAGACCATGGAGGGCGAGTTCTCCGTCACCATGTGGGCCACCGGGGACGACGACGGTACCTACACTCACTATATATATCTCAGGCGAGGTCCCACATGCTGGAGGCGGGTCGCTGGGAGCAGAAGCAGGTGCAGATCAAGACCATGGAGGGCGAGTTCTCCGTCACCATGTGGGCCACCGGGGACGACGACGGTACCTACACTCACTATATATATCTCAGGCGAGGTCCCACATGCTGGAGGCGGGTCGCTGGGAGCAGAAGCAGGTGCAGATCAAGACCATGGAGGGCGAGTTCTCCGTCACCATGTGGGCCACCGGGGACGACGACGGTACCTACACTCACTATATATATCTCAGGCGAGGTCCCACATGCTGGAGGCGGGTCGCTGGGAGCAGAAGCAGGTGCAGATCAAGACCATGGAGGGCGAGTTCTCCGTCACCATGTGGGCCACCGGGGACGACGACGGTACCTACACTCACTATATATATCTCAGGCGAGGTCCCACATGCTGGAGGCGGGTCGCTGGGAGCAGAAGCAGGTGCAGATCAAGACCATGGAGGGCGAGTTCTCCGTCACCATGTGGGCCACCGGGGACGACGACGGTACCTACACTCACTATATATATCTCAGGCGAGGTCCCACATGCTGGAGGCGGGTCGCTGGGAGCAGAAGCAGGTGCAGATCAAGACCATGGAGGGCGAGTTCTCCGTCACCATGTGGGCCACCGGGGACGACGACGGTACCTACACTCACTATATATATCTCAGGCGAGGTCCCACATGCTGGAGGCGGGTCGCTGGGAGCAGAAGCAGGTGCAGATCAAGACCAGGTAGTGGTAGGCCAGAAACACTACGGAGTAAGAGCGCTTGGCAGGCAGTGGCCTGCCCAAAGAACGCGTGAGGGAAGCGACGAGCGATGTCCCTTCGTGGCGCTGACGCCTCGGGCGTCGACCAAGATACGACCTGCGACCGCCGTGAGGTCGGTCCTGCGGATGGCAGGGAGGGCACTCTGTCACCCGATCAGCTGACAGGCCAAGAGGAGACGGCCGCGTCGTACTGCGCAAACGTCCTTACGAGGAGTGAGGGGTGGGTGGAGTGTGCTCTTTACACCTACCCCTCGAAGAAGTCCTATTGAACAGAAACCACCCAGGGTCACGCAGTGCGCAAGGGATCCCGTGACTCTGGCTTTGGCAATAGAAGGGGCCCGGGGTGTTTGTTAGTCGGTGGCAGTCCGACATATCCCCACGCCGTACCCTCGGTTGAAATCATTAGACTTTCACTCCGGAAAAAAGGTCGTAAATTCCTTTTTTCCTGGGAAATCATCAAATGCCCCCGCCCGCTGTGGATGCAGCAGGAGGGAGCGTCAGACTGTTACTGAGTAACACCCACTATGTTCCTCCTGGAGCCCTTTGAGTGCCGGGTAACTCTCACAAACATCCTGCAGCCACGGCAGATTCAAACATACCTTGCTTTTCGTTTAGGAGTGAAAAGCTAATGACTTTAATAAATACCAAGGCCCGCTACTGGATATTTCAGACTAATTAATTATTTTAACCAACCAACAGCGTTACAGTAGGTAAAATAACAATATCAGTACATTTAGCCATTCCTACTCTCTAAGCTGTAAGACGGGGGTATAGGACGATCTTATTATCTTAAATCTAATGTTTGATCTTTATATTTTTCAGACGACGGTTCGAATCCCGAGCCAGATCCAGACTACACGGAGTACATGACGGGAAAAAAGAATATATTAGGAAATGAAACAATGCCAGGTATAAACTCTCTCTTTTATAAACTTGTAAATTGTATAAGTTTCATCATAACTGGTTCTGTAGTTTCCGAGATACGGTCCTGTATATCATCATCTTCCTGCCCTTATCCCATTTCACTTGGGGTCGGCGCAACACGTCTTCTAGACATGTTGCTTAAAGTAGTGGCTATGGTTTTATAGTCGGCCGCCTGCCTGACACTAACCCTCTTTGGGAATGCGATTGTTGGTTGTTTACCCGCCACCATTCGGGTGACCCAAGGTGCTTGGTACAGTGCACTGGGTCTTAAGGTCCATTAGTCGCCTTTTACGACACCCAGTGGAGGATATGGGGTGGTGCTATTCTTTATATCCGGACACCACACGGAAAATATGATACGGTCCTGTATATGTCAGTGACATAATCCTACTGCTAGGCACAGGCCTCTTCCCATATGGGGAAGGTTTGAGCATTCATCACTACGCTAGCTCACTGCGGATTGACAATTTCAGATTCAAATGTATTTGGAATCCAGGTTCCACACATTAAACCGCAAGGCTACCACCACTAGTTATGTTATCGAATATACTACCTTCGAGAATTAGTGTTTTTTAAGAAAGACAGCTTAATTAATTATTTTTTTTTTTCTCTATATCAACCAAATTATATAACTTTTACTTCAAAAATACTTAATAGACATTCATATGTACAACAATTCGCTTCCAGGCTTAGATCTATCAGACCCCAAGCAGTTAGCGGAGTTCGCGCGGCCCGGACACAAAATAAGACTAAAGAAACCTATGCCCGAATCCTCAGATAGAACAATAGGTGAGATATATATGACTATAATAATGTCCGGAGCGATTACGGCCACGGCGGCTAGTGTTACTATGACAGCAGCCAGCTACGCGGGACATATTATAGTGCACAAGCGTGTGCTAACACAGGTGCACTCTCTGTTCCTTTACTCTCATAGCCCGATGGGACGGCAATCCGACACGACCGGAGAGAGATCAGGCGCAGGACATGCATTTTGACGTGCCTTCTGAAACACGGAAGCTGTGATATTTTTTATTTCTAAAACGCACACAACATTTAAAAGTCGATGAGCGCCACAGGGCTCACTATTTATTTATTAAAAGGCACATCGACAACATAAATTTACAAAAAATATAGAACAGAGACATATGGCTGGTGTTTACGACAATTACAACAGACGTGCACAACATTCAAAATAAGTAAAAGAAAAAATACAGTATTCATGTTACAAAACACAAAAAAAAACTAAGTACAAAAACTACACTTACTAGGTTATCACAGCTTCTAAAACAAATTTACATTCACATATAATATTAGTATGATAAACATAATAAAACAACACAAAGTTTTATTTAGACATCTCTTTTAATTCACGGGGTAACTTCAAGGGTACTATTTAAGGCTTACACGGGGACACAGGTCCAACATGCAGAGGTCTTGTTGAGAACTTTAATCTATATTATTATTTGGACATTATTATTAATATTATATCGTTTGATTCCAGCATGTCCGCACAAAGGCTGCACGAAAATGTTCAGAGACAACTCGGCGATGCGGAAACACTTACACACGCACGGGCCTAGGGTACACGTCTGTGCTGAATGTGGTATGTATTATATACAATAGTTTATTAGATAGTATATAATATGTATGTATTTAGAAGTATATAATACACATATATACCACATATATTTTGAAATATATGAATATGTTTATCAGCTGTCTGATTACCATAACACAAGCTCTGCTTAGCTTGGGATCACATGGCCGTGTGTTGATATTGTCCCAAGATATTTATTTATTAGTAGCCACTGACTATTGAGTAAGAGGAATGATTAGTGTATTTAGATTTGCTTATAAAGTCTATCTTTGTCTTTCCAGGTAAAGCCTTTGTAGAAAGTTCGAAGTTAAAACGTCACCAGCTCGTGCACACCGGCGAGAAACCCTTCCAATGTACCTTTGAGGGCTGCGGGAAGAGGTTCTCATTAGACTTTAACTTAAGGTTGGTAATTGTTACATATTATAATTGTAATATTCTACAAAGTGAATTAGCAGCATGGCAGACATTGGCCCATACAGGACTTTTATGACATTTGAAAACTATATGTGTATACTCAGTTGTACTCTCTTTTTTTCACTATCATAGTCCAAAGAGAAAGATGATGTTAAAGTAGTTAAATCATAAGCAGAACACATCAATATGTTATTATTAGTAGTATTGAGTACACAGCTAGTCTTTTGATGCAAGCACTCTCGTCAAGTATTATGGCAAATCCAGAAGCAATACAGAAATTTGACCCATGATGGGATATTTTCATTTTGTAATAAACTGCTGAAAGTGAAAATATCGCTTTTCCGGGCCTCGATTTTGTTTATTTACTACTTTACATACATGATACATATTATGTTTCATATCGTCATCATTATTTCAGCCTGGTGTCACCCGCTGCTGGATATAGCCTAGTATCCCCTTCACTCCTCCCTTTTTTCTCTGTATTGTGTGTTCCGCATCTAACTGCAAACCTAGCTATGTCATGTATCATGTATGTTATATAACATGTGTTTGGTTCGTGCTTGCAGGACCCACGTACGCATCCACACGGGCGACCGGCCCTACGTGTGTCCGTTCGACGGCTGCAACAAGAAGTTCGCGCAGAGCACCAACCTCAAGTCACATATATTAACACACGCCAAAGCTAAGTGAGTACAATCTTATATAGAATAGAATAGAAATTTATTTCAACATAAGTGTTACAGAGTATACCAGAACTTAAGACTAAGTATTACTAATTTAAAGAAAAATATAAAGATAATAGCACAAAAAATCCTTACAATCCAAATAAATACAAGGAACATCACTAGATATATTTAGACATTGAGCCGCCAGATTGACAATAAACATATATTTTAGATATCGTACTTATTGTACTGAATGGTGTTGTTAATAATAAGTATTAAGGTCCAGAAATAATTTAACATTTGATAATTTTTTTGCTCATTGACCTACATCTTTAACGAGTATTAAACTTATTAAAATCTGAATTTATTTCATTTCCAGGTCAAGAAATTCATTATCACGCAACGGCGGCAATTCCTACGAATCAGCAAGAACGACTCCACAGTACGTCCAACTGGAGATGTCACCGGACGACTCCAATCCCCAACTAATCTTCTACACGCACGAGTGAAGTCTTGCTCCAAGCAAGAAGTCACTGCCTCAAGCAAGGACGGAATACCTCCTTAAGTGAAGTGAAGTGACCTCTTACAAGGACGGATTACGAAAGTGAAGTGACTTAGTGACTGTGACAGTGCTAGTGATGCAAGAATCGAATAATTATCATAATATAATGAAGTAAGACGCTACAAAGTGAGACAAGAAAAGACTTAAATAGTGATGCAAGAAAGCAAGACTGTGGAACAGACTTGCAAGTGATCAAGTTTTTTATTTTCTATAATTTCCTTGCTTTGGAGTGAACCAAAGGAATTTTTATGTTTAAAAAAATGTTATTTTAATTTTGGCAACATTCGCTTGGTGTTGCATACTAACAAAATTGTATTCGGCACATTTTTTTAAGTTCTTGCACTGTTTGTTGTATAAAATAGTTTGTCAATTAATGGTCGCAGTTTAGAATATTTAAATATACATATTTTTAAATATTTCTCTGGTAAAATTTGGTTCGGAAACAAATCTAATTCTTGGCGTAATTTGTATGTACAAAATTCCATTAGTTATTGCTCAATATTAGTCCTTCTGTTAAATAACATTGAAATACGAGACACCATATTTTTTTTATGGAATCCAAGTAGATAAGGCTCAATTCACACCAAAAGCGCGGCGAAGCGCAGCGAAGCGAAGCGCGGTTTGAGTGTCATTTGAATTTTTACTTTATTCCCATCACTATAATGTATGTTTTCGCATGAGAAAGTCGAACGAGTCGCGCGGATGCCCGCGGCGCCGCGGGACTTCCCGCGAATTCCATGAACGGAGTCTCGTTCGACTTTCTCATGCGAAAATATACATTATAGTGATGGGAATAAAGTAAAAATTCAAATGACACTCAAACCGCGCTTCCCTTCGCTGCGCTTCGCCGCGCTTTTGGTGTGAATTGAGCCTAAGTGTAATCAAAAGTAGTAAATAACGTCGCAATAATATTATATCGATTTACGACATTTCAATTTTGTCGTGCGTGCGATTAAGTGAAGTATTTACTAATTCTCATATATATGTTCTTACACACAACAGAGTAACAAAAATCGCTCGCAATTGTGTGAAATTTAATTAAACGCTAAAAATATATCCATACCATACTCTGTCAGTAGTATGTAAAAGATTACGTAAAAAATATCGTGTCTATACATTTTTATTAATACGTTAAACTAAAGACATAGTCTACCATTTTGTCTAGTAGTGGAATTACTAAAAGCGATTGTATTAATTGGTAAATTATGTTTAAAAAGTCGCCGCGAAACCTCATGATTTAAGACACTAAACTTCTGGGGCCGTAACTAGTCCTGCTATCCCGATAAATACGCGTGAGTAAACCGGTCATAATATACCCATTCTAGCTAGCTTTTGCTCGCGGCACTTCCCGTGTAGATGTTGATTCTCACGGCATAAAATAACCTATGTCCTTTCTCGAGTTTCAAGTTATCCTATACCAAATTTTATCACTATTGATTGAGCATTAACCTTGAAAGTGTAACATACAGACAAAATTATTTCAATTTTACATTATAAATAATTATGTTAGTAAAATTCTAAGCTGTGACCGATATATCTTAACAAATGAATAGATTGGAAAAGTTTTACAAATCTTATATTATTTTCTTATTTACTAAGTTGGCGTGAAAAGAAATCGCGAATATAACCTATTTTGTAGACAACCTGTGTCCTGTATCTCTATCAAGTATGATTTAAAAAAAATGTTTTGATTTGAAACATTGTTAGTTTATAATAAAAGTAAAGTCAGATATGAAAACTATATCAATTAATTTTTCAACAACACTACTGACTTAAGTTAATGCAATTTCATTTTTATATCTTTTGAGTGGAAATACACAATTTTCTCTAAGACAATAACGGTCAATACAAAATCTTCCATAAAATATGTGATCAGCTAATGTCAATTATTATTTTCTACTTGATAAATCGGGATCATATTATTATAAATTAACAATGTTAAACGATCATAGAGAATTCTAATGGACTGTGTATTTGTGGTATCACTTTGATTATAAGTGCCTTTATTTAAAAAAAAACATTGCCTTTGATTTTTACCACTAATATGCAGTTGTAACTTGGTACTTCCAATAGCTTTTATATTATTATTAAAAATCATCTCAATTTAAACCTATTCTGTCTAATTTTTATCATTTTTTAGACATAATAGCTTGAAAAAATAACACCAATTAGAAATCTACGATTTTACTATAGTAAATATTAATTAATAACAAAGAGTTTTAAAGATAAAGGTTGTTTAACAAATAGGGTAACGAATTTGTAAATTTTGTACCATATAAATGCCAAAAAATAATATTGTAATATAATTTTTAGTTTAAGAGGAACGGAATTCATATGTTTACTCTGAATGGCTTATCAATTTAATCTCTTATCAAATTTTGGTTGGTCAAAATCTGACTAATCGCAGAAATTAAGGTTTGACAAAAGATTAATTGTGTGTTGATCAGTCTCTCAAATGTAGGCGAAAGTGTTCAATAATACTTCCAAAATAGTTATTAATATACAGCACAATGTCAATTGCATATGTCTTTAATGTTTTAGTGTATTTCTTGTTATTATTTTTCAAACTTTCACATACACAACTTCCATGGATGGTATTATGTATCTTGCGATAGCAAAGCAATAACTGATAGCGAAATTCGTGCAATTATTGCAGTCTAATCTGTTATCTATTTGCTGTATTGTGATATGAATTTTCATTTATTGATTATAATAATTGTACAGATTTTGCGTGTGTGTATGTTCTCCAATAACATTTAAAATACCAGTGCTTATGAATACAATAATTTTAAATAGAACTAGATATAAAACATCTCTTAAACATATGAATTCCCTTCCATTGCGTGCATGCAAAAATATATATACCTGATATTGCCACTAATTACCTACTAATAGTTGATTTTTAGTATGCTGTATTTAATTTAATACGCTGTTTTACACCCCATCTTCAGTGAGCCTAGCCTCAACGTAGTTGTGGAAGCGTGACAGCGCACTACACAATGTAGAGTAGTGCCTCTCTTCCACACAAGCCGTTTGTTATACTAAAATATCCTTTTAACATATAACTGCCAAATGATTTAACAATTTATTAATATAAGTAGTAGTTTTCTAATGTATTTTTGCATGCATGCAAGTTTTATTTTTAGTTATTTTTTTATAAGTTAGGGAAAAGAGTCGACGCTTCCTCTTATTACGATGTGTATTAGCAATTTGAGTATGTTATGTAATGTCTAACTTTGAGTCTAGATTGGTTTTTTGCTTGTACCATTGTCTATTTTTGTGGTGACACTGAAATGTATTACTGCTAGATATAGCCTATATTTCGAATGAATTAACTTCAGAAACATTTCTAAAATTCAGTATAATGGAGGACTGCTCGGAAAAGAGATCATAAAAGTTGAAAATATTTTTAAAGGTGCTTGAACTTTCCTTCTTATAAAAGCTACCCTTGTGTTCAATCTTATAATTCACAAATATTCTATACACCGTGACTTTTAGGTCGTTTTACAAAAGCAGCCCAGTTCATGTATCCAATGACTAGTAAACGTTTATAATAAAAAAATATGTTTTTTTTAAGATTTGAATGAATAAAAATATTATTCATTATTATGACACAAGGCAGTTTTACGAACACTCTGTAGTGAGCGCGGTCCGAACCTTGTGCCAAAGGGGCCGCGCGGGCGGCGCGGCGGCGTCTTATCACAGGTCATTCACCTTAGCGTAAAACAGCTGTCTTACTATTGCAATCATAATGTTCGCAGTAAGTATGTAGCATGTATCTTCAACAGTTTGATACGTAAACATTTTTAACAGGATGTTTCATATTTCCAATGTATTATTTATTTTTTTCATGCATATTATTTTAATTAATGATAAAAAAATTATATTCGCGCCTAAAGGTATTTTATGGCGGATACATTGTGTGGACGACTTTTTTAAAACGACCTAAAAATCACGGTGTATATATTTATATGCACAAACAACTATCCGCTTAACCCATATTATTGAGTTGTGGACCCAACTACTGTAGCATTTTGCTACAATAGTCCTTAACCCAAAGGATATAAGGTATATTTTCATTATTCATTGTTACCACAATCTTATGGACAACTGTATCAAGCCTGAATATTATTTTACTTTAAAAATCACTCACAAAAATGAACTTTTTCATTTCAAAAACTTTACACTTTATGAATTGTATTTAATTATGTAATGTAACAAATTGCTACTACATGTCTGTCATTAATGTATATTAAGGTTTTTTAAAACGACTGATGCAATTGTATATAATAATATTTTCTTCATTCATGTCATGCTGTATTTTGACTTCAAAATTAGGGAATATAGGTAAAATTGTTGGCTGATATGAGCTATAGATAAAAAATTGGCTTAATTGAGCTGTTTGGGTTTAAACAAATTTAAACTTAGTAACTTAGACTGATGCATCTTTATTTTTTGGTACTTATGGACTGAAGTAACACCATTGTGAAAGAGAGATATCACTATGTATACTGTAGTATGCCATCTCGCTTTCACAAAAGCTACAGATATTTTATCAATGTGTTTCAAATGTATTTTTGTAAATTAAAAACTTAATAGATATTAACTCTGAAATAAACTTTACGTATGTTCTATATTGAATCCGAAATATTGCATTATCTCTCAGGTAATTCTTATAATTTATTGTAATGTTAAAATATAATTAACTTAGTAAAATTGAGCCAGAAAATACATATGCTACATCTATATTAGCTGTTATCTAAATAATTAAAATATATATCTATCTTTACTCAATGCAATATCCGTCCCATAATTATGTAAAGTTTATTTCAGATTTTAAATTTTATTGTAAAGTAGGTAATTCAGTTTCCAGTGTTGCTAGCTTTAAATTTGTGAACGAAATGTTGTCAGGTCAAAATACAGCATAACATTGAACATGGTTCTCTATTGTGAGAGACAAACGAAATAAATTGTAAATATTTATATAAAGTATGTGTTTTATTTTTATTTTAAAGTCCTGTTATATCTCAATATTTAGTCTGACATTATAAAATCAGCTTTAGGAATTGACTCTGTAGTAGCTCTGCCTAAAAAATATATATTGAGCACAGCCACAACTGGTATATGCTCAAAACGTCTCTCGGAATGTCTCTTTCGCGAAACGTCTCTTTCGCAGATTGTCTATTTTCTTGTTTTGAAAAACATTTTTTTTTCTTAAGTCCCTTGCACGACAATTTGCGAAAGAGACGTTTTTTGACCACGGGACATTTAAGAAAGAGACGATTTGCGCATATACCCCACAACTGTGTTGTGACCTGACATCGTAAATTATGCAGGTACTCAACAATGATAATTGTCGTATAAAATAAGATCCTCTACTACTAACGGTACGTTCACATGGCGTCGAGAGTTTCTCCACCGAATCGGTTTTTTGCAGGATTCGGTTTAGTGGCAACAGTATTTCAATGAATGAGTTCACACATGCATTCGGTTTCAACACACGACAAAAACCGAATGCATGTGTGAACTCATTCATTGAAATACTGTTGCCACTAAACCGAATCCTGCAAAAAACCGATTCGGTGGAGAAACTCTCGACGCCGTGTGAACGTACCGTAAAGCCTTGCAATTATTTTGCCGTTGGCTTCTTGTCTAACCGGATGAAGCAAAGAACTATTTTCTACATGGAGCGACTGCCCAGCTGACCTCTTCAATCTAGTCATCTAAAGGTCACAGTATCCCAAGGGGTATTGTGAACTAGACTAGTTATTGACTGGTTGTCGCTTTCCGTCTTTATAGATCTACAAGGATTTTTTGGCATGTGAATAACGTTAACATGAGGGCGCTAGTGTGCATATTCGCAGCAAGAAAAAACTGATTCAGAAGCGCTAGTGTAATTTCCATATTTGACGGCATTATTTCCGATTTCTGTCACGTGCTAAAAAAGATCTTTGTAGCACGATAAAAATGGTTAAGATAAACAAATGATAGGCAGGACCCACCATGTAACTTGTCTTCCGAAATCATGGATCAACTCATTCTGCATAGATGGTCACCCAACCAGGGACCGACCGTGACAAGTTTTCTCGTGTGGTCTAATACTTAGCACTGAGATAATGTTTTGTAACTATAACCGACATCCACATGGGCGAGGGCGTGGGAAAAAGCTGGTAGGAAGTACGAAAAAGTAATTGTAATAAAATAATGTTTTTTATCGACGTCGAATAAATTAAACGTAATCGATTCTCGCTTGAAAAATTGTCAAATGACAGTGACATTTCAGTTTCGCCGTCAAGTCAAGTGACGTGTAAGCTGTATTCGTCGGCACCCTTTAATTTCCTTCTGAGGAACGAAAAAAAGCTCAAGATGAGCTTTAAACGAGATAAAAAGGAGGAGGAGGACAGCGGCGGCAACCCCTACCAGAACTTAGACAAGACTATTGTCTTACAGGAAGCCAGATACTTCAACCAATCGCCCGTCAATCCGCGAAAATGTTCGCTAATTTTAACAAAAGTGTTGTATTTACTGAACCAGGGGGAGAAATTCACTACCCAGGAGGCTACGGAAGCGTTTTTCGCGACCACAAAGCTGTTTCAATCAAAGGATGTGATGTTACGACGAATGGTGTACTTATGTATCAAAGAGTTGAGTAATTTGGCTCAAGATGTTATCATAGTCACATCTTCTTTGACTAAAGATATGACTGGAAAGGAGGATTTGTACCGGGCGGCAGCTATAAGAGCGTTATGCAGTATTACAGATAGTACTATGCTTCAGGCTATTGAAAGGTACATGAAACAAGCGATTGTTGATAAGAACCCTGCCGTTAGTTCTGCTGCTTTGGTGTCGGCGTTGCACCTGTCGTCGACTGCACCTGATCTCGTCAGACGATGGGCGAATGAGGCTCAGGTTTGTATTCAACCTCTTTCATTATACCAATTTATATTATACCAAATTATTTAATTACCCATTATACCATTATGCCAATCATTTTGAGTGTGATGAAATTATTGTTCTTTTTTCATTTGACTGGACTAACCCGATTTTTATAAGATTATGGTATGAGACCATGTTACTGATGTTATTTACCAACTGCTGACATAGTTTTTAAATATACAATATCAAAATTTTCATTGAATTGGACCAAACCATAAAAAATAACTCATAATTTTGTAGTTACAAAACGTTTAAATTGGTTTTTACAATGTTTCAGTATACTTTTAAGTATATTTTCTATTATCTCTAGTTAATTGTTGATGGCAATCAAATAAAATAACATTAAAGTTGACATAAACCATTTCCGATATGTTATCTAATTTCCACTAAGTGATAACAACAAAACACATTTGTTTTAAATAGAAACTGGAATTTGTGGTATTCTAATGGATTGTTGTTCTAATGGTTTGATACCCAATGTAACATGGGTAATCTAGTTTCAAAAACTGCAGTTTTCTGCTTTCTATTTTTATTAACTGTGATAGCAATTGACCTAGGACATTAATTTTGAGTGACAAATGAGATACCTTTGCCTTGCGCTGCTACAAGTAGCGAAAAATAATTTAAATTAATTGTGGACCATACCACATACCAACCCCATTCATATATTGATTCACAAAATACTTGAAGCATGAAATTCTACACACTGTTTAAAAACTATATACTTTAATAGCACAAAACATAATTGGTAAATTTACAATATAATTGTTTGCACAGGTGTTGATGATACATTTACACTAGAAGTGATTTTTTTTCTTTGAACATAAAAATAACTCCCTCTTTTGATAATTAAATTGCTTCGTGGGAAAACACTTAAATAACATAACAAGTCATCGCTTCATTTTAATTAAATATGCCGCTACTGTTCTCCACATCTTACTTCATTAATTTATTCTTTGCTAAATCAAAGTTACCATGATTAAATTCACACATCCAAATATCACCCAATTTGAGCCTAAAGTTACATACTAAAATCTTTACATTTGTTATTTATGTGAAAATTACTTTGTCTGCCTCTCTTGTCTACCTAATGAATTTATATTAAATGCATTGACTACAATTAAATGAGAATAAGTAAGGGACTTAAAGAGAGGTTGAGAAGCTGTATGGATCAGGGGGTAAAATAACAAAGTGAATGTCTATGGATAAAATTTAAATGTTTGAACATAAAAGAAGTTGCAAAAATCTAGACTTAATTTAAGAGCACCTTTATCTATACCTAGTTTAAGATCTAATTATATACTTTCAGGAAGCCATCACATCAGACAACGCAATGGTATCTTACCATGCGTTAGGCGTGGTCGCCGGCTCACGGAAGAACGACAAGCTGTCCACTGTGAAACTCGTCACGCGTCTCGCTAGGGCTCCGCTAAAGTCGCCCTACGCCCTCTGCCTCCTCATCCGCCTGGCTGCCCAACTGGTCGAAGATGATGACTCCGACGCAGCACAACCTTACATAGAATTTATAGAATGCTGTCTTCGCCATAAATCTGAAATGGTTATTTACGAAGCTGCCCATGCCATTGTGAACCTTAGGAAGACAGCTAGAGACTTGGCCCCCGCCGTTTCAGTGTTACAACTGTTCTGTGGATCCTCAAAGGCGTCTTTAAGACTTGCTGGAGCCAGAACCCTTGCTAGATTGACCACTAAACATCCTACTGCAGTTGCCGCTTGCGCTGTTGACTTGGAAAACTTAATATCTGACCCGAATCGGTCAGTCGCGACTCTTGCAGTCACGACATTGCTAGCAACTGGAGCTGAAAGTTCAGTAGACAGATTAATGAAGCAAATATCGAGTTTTGTGTCCGAAATATCGGATGAATTTAAAATTGTCGTTGTGAGAGCTATTAGGAGACTTTGCACGAAGTTCCCGAGGAAACACCAGTCGCTAGCGGCTTTCCTAGCTGGCATGCTGCGAGATGAAGGTGGATTGGAGTACAAGGCCGCTATAGCTGATGCCATCATCGCGTTAGTTGAAGAAAACCCTGAAGCGAAGGAAACAGGACTCGCTCATTTATGCGAATTCATCGAAGATTGCGAGCATACGGCTTTAGCAGTCAGGATCCTACATTTACTAGGTCGCGAAGGACCAAAATCGCGACAACCGTCAAGATACATAAGATTCATTTACAATCGAGTGATCTTAGAATCTGGCCCAGTTCGTGCTGCGGCCGTGTCTGCTGTGGCTCAATTCGGTGCTCAAAGACCTGAACTGCTACCAAATATTAGAGTCTTGCTCTCCCGTTGCCAATTGGACGAAGAAGATGAAGTTAGAGACAGAGCTATTTATTACAGCGCGATATTAGACTCTGGTGACGAACAGCTCATCAATGATTACATCATAAATATACCGAAACCGAACCCTGTACTTCTTGAGAAGGCTCTACGTGACCATATAGCGACAAGACCGGAGGAACCTTTTAACATCTTGACGGTACCAGCTGAAGAAGAGCCTAAAGAAAGTAAGGAAGCCATCGTCGAAATTGAAGTTCGAAAACCAGTTCAAATGTCTATTGAAGAAATCTACGCAGAACAGTTAGCTAAGATACCTGGTATAGAGCGTTTAGGACCGGTGTTCAAAACGAACCACCCTATAGATTTGACTGAAGCAGAGACTGAATACAGGGTGCGACTTTTGAAGCATGTTTACGCTCGTCATGTGATCTTACAATTCGAATGTGTTAATACATTAAACGATCAATTACTTGAGCAAGTTCACGTAAGACTTGAGATGCCGCCAGAATATGAAGTCAAATCCATAGTTCCTTGCCAAAAACTTGCTTACGACAAACCAGACAGCGTTTTCGTTATAGTAGAGTATCCTTGCGCGTTCCTAGACAGTTTAGGCACCTTTGGGGCGACCTTAGAGTTCGTAGTCCGGGATTGCGACCCTAATACCGGGATCCCGGACCCTGGCGAAGGTTACGCAGACTCTTATCCCTTAGAAGAGTTTGAGATGGGTTGTGCGGATCAGATTAGAGCTCGTGCCGGTTCGGATGACTGGGAACAGACTTGGGAAAGAGCTGCAAACGCGCCGGAAGCTAGTGATACTTTCGTGCTCTCTCAGAACGATATTAATGATGCTGCTAAGGCAGTTTGTGAGCACTTAGGGCTCCCCAAGGCAGCCATAGTAGGGGAAGCTGTTAAAGAAATAAGGGGAGGTGGTATTTTCAGGGGCGGAGCGCCTGTGCTTGTTAGGGCTCGTTTAGCGGCCTCCGGAGGCGGTGTCACAATGAAACTTGCAGCTAGATCCCCAAGAGAAGATGTAGCACAACTTCTCCTTGCAGCGGTTGGTTAAAGTAGTGATAACTATTTCCAATTTGTATTTGTAGTTTAACTAGAATATGTAATCTTATGCTGTGCTTTTAAAGGCTGCCGTTACATCACACATTTTCCTAAACGATTTGGGAATATAGATCAACGATAACGTTCTTAATGGCGGCTTGCCCATAGACAACTCATAGACAAGATACACGTGACCTTCTGTTCTCCTTTAACCTTTTATTGTTGTCTATGATCAATAATAATCATGTAATCAAAATCAAGGACCCATTGTCTACTGCAGCCTTTTTTTTTAAATCATGTAATAGTATTTGTAACAAACGTATGTGTAGTCATTTAAAATCAAGTCTTTTATTGATAATTAATTTCTTTTATAGCGAGTTCCTTATATTTGTAAATTTTGTGTTATTTTACAATCTAATTTATTTATTTGTATTTATAAAGCATTTATTTTGTAAACAAGGTTTATTTCTGATTTTCCTGAATTTTAATGTGATCAGTACAAAAATTGTGTAATGCGTTACCAATAGCCGATTTTTCCAATTTCAATATAGTATTAAAAAATAGGGATGCTGGCCAATTTAATTATTGTACTTTAGGTATATTAACAAGACCTCTTTTCAAAATTATCAAAAAGTCTTGTCAAGCAAATGGAATTAAAGGCTTTGCTTTTAATCTATTTGTAAAAAAGCTTTTTCAAAAACGGTGTTTTCCATTTTTAATAATTATGTCAGAACTTTATGTATTTGGCGTGAAGAAAAACTATTCAATATAGAAAGTAGAAAAAAATATGTATCTATTATTCTTTTCTAGTCTAACTGACGTATTAAATGATATTTTAAAACTAGTCAGCATCCTATTTATCTGTAGTCCACTTTTATCTCATACTATGCCTTTAGGGCAATACTTTACATACAATAATAATACTGTAATTCATTTCAATCTGTAGTCATTTCAATAAACCTACTGTATGACTTAAATCTTTGTTTTTTTTTACCGTAATTATCCCATTGCTGGGCAAAAACCTCGTCTCATGTAATAACGAACGGGGATTGATCACCATGTTTGGTTACTCCTAGGTTAGTTATTTCAGATATTTTAATAAACTTCCTAATTTCCAAGGGTTGGCTTTCAGTCTCAAAGAACTACCTATCTGGTCTCTGATTGCTACCTATATCGGAGGTCGTGAGTTAGATTCCCACCCAGGACAATTATTTGTGTGATAAGCACGATCATTTATTCTGTGTCTGGGGTAATTTATCTATAAGATGTATTTAGAAATATCTATGTCTATCAGTTTTCTAGTACTTTAATTTTGAGATTAGATGGCGTGGTGGGAAAGTTGGGGTATAATTACTACAAAAAGAAACAGCTTAATCATAATTCTCTCTTTAATATAATCAACCGTATTAAAATAGTATTTTTAACAAAAATACAAACCTAGAAAAACAAAAGAATCATAAACTTATACTAGGATAATCAAAAATAATCTGCAGAAAAAACTTACAAAGAAATATAAAGTCTGTATTAAGTAGAAAATTTAAATCTCACAGACGCCGACAAACAGGATTTATTAAGGCACAGCCATTTTCGATTTAAGGTAAGTTTGGTTTTAAGTTAGGTTAGGTTTGGTTTTAAGTTAGGTTAGGTTTGGTTTTTAGTTAGGTTAGGTTAGGTTTGGTTTTTAGTTAGGTTAGGTTAGGTTTGGGTTTTAGTTAGGTTAGGTTAGGTTTGGATTTTAGTTAGGTTTGGTTTTTAGTTAGGTTAGGTTAGGTTTGGATTTTAGTTAGGTTAGGTTTGGTTTTTAGTTAGGTTAGGTTAGGTTTGGATTTTAGTTAGGCTAGGTTAGGTTTGGATTTTAGTTAGGTTAGGTTTGGTTTTTAGTAAGGTTAGGTTTGGTTTTTAGTTAGGTTAGGTTTGGTTTTTAGTTAGGTTAGGTTAGGTTTGGGTTTTAGTTAGGTTAGGTTAGGTTTGGATTTTAGTTAGGTTAGGTTAGGTTTGGATTTTAGTTAGGTTAGGTTTGGTTTTTAGTTAGGTTAGGTTTAGGTTTTAGTTAGGTTAGGTTTGGTTTTTACTTAGGTTAGGTTAGGTTTGGATTTTAGTTAGGTTAGGTTAGGTTTGGTTTTTAGTTAGGTTAGGTTAGGTTTGGATTTTAGTTAGGTTAGGTTTGGTTTTTAGTTAGGTTAGGTTAGGTTTGGATTTTAGTTAGGTTAGGTTAGGTTTGGATTTTAGTTAGGTTAGGTTAGGTTTGGTTTTTAGTTAGGTTAGGTTAGGTTTGGATTTTAGTTAGGTTAGGTTAGGTTTGGTTTTTAGTTAGGTTAGGTTAGGTTTGGATTTTAGTTAGGTTAGGTTAGGTTTGGATTTTAGTTAGGTTAGGTTTGGTTTTTAGTAAGGTTAGGTTAGGTTTGGGTTTTAGTTAGGTTAGGTTAGGTTTGGTTTTTAGTTAGGTTAGGTTAGGTTTGGATTTTAGTTAGGTTAGGTTAGGTTTGGATTTTAGTTAGGTTAGGTTTGGTTTTTAGTTAGGTTAGGTTAGTTTTGGATTTTAGTTAGGTTAGGTTTGGTTTTAAGTTAGGTTAGGTTTGGTTTTTAGTTAGGTTAGGTTAGGTTTGGTTTTTAGTTAGGTTAGGTTAGGTTTGGGTTTTAGTTAGGTTAGGTTAGGTTTGGATTTTAGTTAGGTTTGGTTTTTAGTTAGGTTAGGTTAGGTTTGGATTTTAGTTAGGTTAGGTTTGGTTTTTAGTTAGGTTAGGTTAGGTTTGGATTTTAGTTAGGCTAGGTTAGGTTTGGATTTTAGTTAGGTTAGGTTTGGTTTTTAGTAAGGTTAGGTTTGGTTTTTAGTTAGGTTAGGTTTGGTTTTTAGTTAGGTTAGGTTTGGGTTTTAGTTAGGTTAGGTTAGGTTTGGATTTTAGTTAGGTTAGGTTAGGTTTGGATTTTAGTTAGGTTAGGTTTGGTTTTTAGTTAGGTTAGGTTTAGGTTTTAGTTAGGTTAGGTTTGGTTTTTACTTAGGTTAGGTTAGGTTTGGATTTTAGTTAGGTTAGGTTAGGTTTGGTTTTTAGTTAGGTTAGGTTAGGTTTGGATTTTAGTTAGGTTAGGTTTGGTTTTTAGTTAGGTTAGGTTAGGTTTGGATTTTAGTTAGGTTAGGTTAGGTTTGGATTTTAGTTAGGTTAGGTTAGGTTTGGTTTTTAGTTAGGTTAGGTTAGGTTTGGATTTTAGTTAGGTTAGGTTAGGTTTGGTTTTTAGTTAGGTTAGGTTAGGTTTGGATTTTAGTTAGGTTAGGTTAGGTTTGGATTTTAGTTAGGTTAGGTTTGGTTTTTAGTAAGGTTAGGTTAGGTTTGGGTTTTAGTTAGGTTAGGTTAGGTTTGGTTTTTAGTTAGGTTAGGTTAGGTTTGGATTTTAGTTAGGTTAGGTTAGGTTTGGATTTTAGTTAGGTTAGGTTTGGTTTTTAGTTAGGTTAGGTTAGTTTTGGATTTTAGTTAGGTTAGGTTTGGTTTTTAGTTAGGTTAGGTTTGGTTTTTAGTTAGGTTAGGTTAGGTTTGGTTTTTAGTTAGGTTAGGTTAGGTTTGGGTTTTAGTTAGGTTAGGTTAGGTTTGGTTTTTAGTTAGGTTAGGTTAGGTTTGGATTTTAGTTAGGTTTGGTTTTTAGTAAGGTTAGGTTAGTTTTGGATTTAAGTTAGGTTAGGTTTGGTTTTTAGTTAGGTTAGGTTTGGATTTAAGTTAGGTTAGGTTAGGTTAGGTTTGGATTTTAGTTAGGTTAGGTTAGGTTTGGGTTTTAGTTAGGTTAGGTTAGGTTTAGTTTTTACTTAGGTTAGGTTAGGTTTGGATTTTAGTTAGGTTAGGTTAGATTTGGATTTTAGTTAGGTTAGGTTAGGTTTGTTTTTTAGTTAGGTTAGGTTAGGTTTGGGTTTTAGTTAGGTTAGGTTAGGTTTGGTTTTTAGTTAGGTTAGGTTAGGTTTGGATTTTAGTTAGGTTAGGTTAGGTTTGGATTTTAGTTAGGTTAGGTTTGGATTTTAGTTAGGTTAGGTTAGATTTGGATTTTAGTTAGGTTAGGTTAGGTTTGGTTTTTAGTTAGGTTAGGTTAGGTTTGGGTTTTAGTTAGGTTAGGTTAGGTTTGGTTTTTAGTTAGGTTAGGTTAGGTTTGGATTTTAATTAGGTTAGGTTAGGTTTGGATTTTAGTTAGGTTAGGTTAGATTTGGTTTTTAGTTAGGTTAGGTTAGGTTTGGTTTTTAGTTAGGTTAGGTTAGGTTTGGTTTTTAGTAAGGTTAGGTTTGGTTTTTAGTTAGGTTAGGTTTGGTTTTTAGTTAGGTTAGGTTAGGTTTGGATTTTAGTTAGGTTAGGTTTGGATTTTAGTTAGGTTAGGTTAGGTTTGGATTTTAGTTAGGTTAGGTTTGGATTTTAGTTAGGTTAGGTTAGGTTTGGTTTTTAGTTAGGTTAGGTTAGGTTTGGTTTTAGGTTAGGTTAGGTTAGGTTTGGATTTTAGTCTAACCTAACCAAACCTAACTAAAATCCAAACCTAACCTAACCTAACTAAAATCCAAACCTAACCTAACCTAACTAAAATCCAAACCTAACCTAACCTAACTAAAAACCAAACCTAACCTAACTAAAAACCAAACCTAACCTTACTAAAAACCAAACCTAACCTAACCTCACTAAAATCCAAACCTAACCTAACCTAACTAAAAACCAAACCTAACCTAACTAAAATCCAAACCTAACCTAACCTAACTAAAATTCAAACCTAACCTAACCTAACTAAAATCCAAACCTAACCTAACCTAACTAAAAACCAAACCTAACCTAACTAAAAACCAAACCTAACCTTACTAAAAACCAAACCTAACCTAACCTCACTAAAATCCAAACCTAACCTAACCTAACTAAAAACCAAACCTAACCTAACCTAACTAAAATCCAAACCTAACCTAACCTAACTAAAAACCAAACCTAACCTAACTAAAATCCAAACCTAACCTAACCTAACTAAAAACCAGTGGCGAAGGGTGAATTTTCTTAAAAGGGAAGCCCGTCCAAAAATTGCATTGTTATCATGCAACGATAAACAACAAGTATGGATATGTTTTTTGTCTGAACATGTATTTTAGATGAATTAATAAGAGCATTAAACCCTGTGTAGCTCTATTCACTACTAATATTATAAACACCCTGAAAATAAAAAAAAAATAAGAGAAATACAGTAATAATTTATTATTTAAAACCATTTCACAATCAAAATGCTACTATAAGTACAATAAATGAATATCTAACTGATAGACAAATTAAAATGTATACTATAAAATAAAATGCAACTAAATATTAGAATATTAAATATATAATAGTTGGTTGCCACATAAACATGGACTTAAGTGCATTATAATTAAAATATGAATATTTATTTTGTTGTTAAGTTGCAAAACAGCAATATACAACACTTCTAAATTACTTATATATTATCATATTTAGAAGATTGTAATGTTATAACAATAATACACAAATAGTATAAGTACATAAATATAGAAATTATAAACACAATATTTTAAGCCTTCCCACATATGTACTATGCTATGCTGTGCATATCTACTACTAACTTGTCCTACAGACAGGGTCCAAATTTTGATTTATATTACTATGTGGAATGAAATAAGATATTAAGTATTGGATCTGAGAATAACAAGCAAGGGAAACAAAACATTTAATTTAATTTAAAACTTCCTGTGAGCCAATGATATTTTGTTGTAGAAAAAACTGTTAAAATGTTTGATCGTCATTTGTAATTAATTCAAATCATGTCAGGTCTTTTTTCAAAACTCTACTTTGAAAAAGATTTTTCCTCAGTCAGCAAATAATCTGTTAGACAGCATTCTACATTCACTAATGCCGCTATATTATCAAATTTACTTAATAATAACAAAAATAACTACTTTCTAATAGATCTACAAACTAAATCAACAATCTTAGTAATTCTGACTTACCTAAATATTTATTCGAATAGACGATAACCAAACAATAACACTGCACTGATGTAATTTTGTTTTTACTGCACAATCACTACACTGATCAATCACAAGTAATAATACTATAAGATTCTAAATTATGATACGAATACACCAAATCTAATGCAAATTAATCGGTGAAAATAACAAATAAAACTTTTATAATATTCGCGCGAACGTAAACGTCAGCTGTCATCTGTTCTGTTCAGTTGACGTACGAAGTTCATATTGCATCTCTTTCTGGCGTACGCATTTATTTTTTTCTGTCTTTGTCATAAGCCGAAAATCAACGGCTTCCCTAAGTCCTATTGGCCGCGGTAGTTCAATGTGTCAAACTACATAATGTGTCTCACTTTTACTCAATGGAGTAAAAGAGATCGCACTATGAAGTAGACGTAAGCGATTCCCAAATCGCGTCCCGGCTTACCTTTTAACCGGTCGGTAGAGCGAATCGTGGGTTTACTCAATAAAAGTTGCCTTTATTGCATGCGTTTTTGCTCAAAAAAAAAGTTTAGGCGTTTATTTGTTTATTTTCAAGCAAAGGCTTATACACGTACATTATTATTTCGTAAATTATTATAATTATAGTTGATATTTTTAAATGATACTTAAATAAACAGAATCTTAGTATTTGCCATATTTCAAAAGGGAAGCCGGTAGGAATCGAGTTTATATGGACCCTTCGCCACTGCTAAAAAACCAAACCTAACCTAACTAAAAACCAAACCTAACCTTACTAAAAACCAAACCTAACCTAACCTCACTAAAATCCAAACTTAACCTAACCTAACTAAAAACCAAACCTAACCTAACCTAACTAAAATCCAAACCTAACCTAACCTAACTAAAAACCAAACCTAACCTAACCTAACTAAAATCCAAACCTAACCTAACCTAACTAAAAACCAAACCTAACCTAACTAAAATCCAAACCTAACCTAACCTAACTAAAATTCAAACCTAACCTAACCTAACTAAAATCCAAACCTAACCTAATCTAACTAAAAACCAAACCTAACCTAACCTAACTAAAATCCAAACCTAACCTAACCTAACTAAAAACCAAACCTAACCTAACCTAACTAAAAACCAAACCTAACCTTACTAAAAACCAAACCTAACCTAACCTCACTAAAATCCAAACCTAACCTAACCTAACTAAAAACCAAACCTAACCTAACCTAACTAAAATCCAAACCTAACCTAACCTAACTAAAAACCAAACCTAACCTAACTAAAATCCAAACCTAACCTAACCTAACTAAAAACCAAACCTAACCTAACTAAAAACCAAACCTAACCTTACTAAAAACCAAACCTAACCTAACCTCACTAAAATCCAAACTTAACCTAACCTAACTAAAAACCAAACCTAACCTAACCTAACTAAAATCCAAACCTAACCTAACCTAACTAAAAACCAAACCTAACCTAACCTAACTAAAATCCAAACCTAACCTAACCTAACTAAAAACCAAACCTAACCTAACTAAAATCCAAACCTAACCTAACCTAACTAAAATTCAAACCTAACCTAACCTAACTAAAATCCAAACCTAACCTAATCTAACTAAAAACCAAACCTAACCTAACCTAACTAAAATCCAAACCTAACCTAACCTAACTAAAAACCAAACCTAACCTTACTAAAAACCAAACCTAACCTAACCTCACTAAAATCCAAACCTAACCTAACCTAACTAAAAACCAAACCTAACCTAACCTAACTAAAATCCAAACCTAACCTAACCTAACTAAAAACCAAACCTAACCTAACCTAACTAAAAACCAAACCTAACCTAACCTAACTAAAATCCAAACCTAACCTAACCTAACTAAAAACCAAACCTAACCTAACCTAACTAAAAACCAAACCTAACCTAACTAAAAACCAAACCTAACCTTACTAAAAACCAAACCTAACCTAACCTAACTAAAACCCAAACCTAACCTAACCTAACTAAAATCCAAACCTAACCTAACCTAACTAAAAACCAAACCTAACCTAACCTAACTAAAATCCAAACCTAACCTAACCTAACTAAAAACCAAACCTAACCTAACTAAAATCCAAACCTTTTTTTTTTTTTTTTTTTTTTTTTTTTTTTTTTTGTTTCGCTGGGGGAAAATGCGTTACGCATCCCCTCTAAATCGGAGGGGTATGTGGGACTCCCCGAGAGCTAGCAGGCTCCCGGTATACCCACTAAAAACCCCCAGCGTCACGCCCCGCTTCGCCTTTGTGGAGAGGGCCTGGGAAATTAGCTGAACCCTTACTTCCAGACCCTCTCTGGCGAGTTCCTCTTATTTGGGCGTTTGCGCCCCCGCCGTCCCCCAGGTTAGGGGGAAGGTTCCGGGCGCATCAATGCGCCCCTAGCCCGCCGTCGGGAGGCTGGAGGCGGTCATACATCCGCCTCCGTCGTCCTCTGCGCCGCCTTCGGAGTGCCGGTGCGAGAGGGTCGTCCTCTCGCGCTCGCTCCGCCGCCTCCTTCTGCGACATGACCTGTTCGCAGAAGGAGGCGACAGCCGCCCATGCCTCCTCACTCCCCAACATCGCGCTGATAACGCGGGGGAGCGAGAGGTCCCGCCCGATCGCCGCCGTAAGATTGCGGCGCTGCTCTGACCACGACGGGCACTCTTCAAGAGTATGCTGCGCTGTGTCGTCCGCCGCGCCACAGTCGTGGCATGTTGCGGCCTCCTCCCTTCCGATGCGATGCAGGTACGATCCGAAACAACCGTGGCCGGACAATACCTGCACCAGGCGGAAAGAGAGGAAGCCGTGGGTCCTTTCGAGCCAGTCTCTTAATACCGGCCCGATGGCATCCAGCGTCCGACGCCCAAAATGGGCGGCGGCCAGGTCCTCCGCCCAGTGGCGCACGATAGCCTCGCGCGCCTCCCGACGGACGGCCTCCCGCTCTTCATCAGCCGGGCGCTCGCCGAGCGCTCTCCGGCCCGCCGTCCATTCATGGACTCTGGCCAGCACCCACGCCTCAAGCTCCCAAGGCGGAATGCCAACCAGGGCACATGCCGCCGCAAAGCTCACCGAGCGGTAGGCCCTCCCCACCCTCTGGGCGATGGCCCTTTGGGGCGCTCGAAGGGCAGTGACATTCTCCCTTCTGCTAAGGGAGTCTGCCCAAATTGGCGCCCCGTACAGAGCCATGCTCTTGAGGATGCCGGCGTACAGTTGCCGGCACCGCTCTCTGGGCCCACCCAGATTTGGCATCAGCCACGAGAGGGCGCCCGCGGCCTTCAGCAGGCGTGAGGACAGTCCGCTAAAGTGCGGACCGAAGCGCCACCTGCTGTCGAGCATGAGGCCCAGATACCTCATCTGGGCCGCGACCGCGATTCGGACGCCCTCGACGTGGATGTGCGCGTCGGGTAGGGGGCGTTGCCTCGGGCCGTGGAAAAACACGGCCTCCGTTTTCGATAACGCCATTTTAAGGCCCATGCGTCGGATCCTAGCCGCGACCAAGGACCCGCCCGCCGAGGCCAGATCGGCCGCCGCCCGGTACCTCCCGCGGGCAGTGAGGAGAGTGTCATCCGCATAGCAGATGACACTCGTGCCTCGCAGGAGCGTCCCTCGTAGTAACCAGTCGAAGCCGACATTCCAAAGGAGGGGCCCTAAGACAGACCCCTGCGGAACGCCGGCCTCGACCGGGTAACGACGGACTCGGCCCACTCTGTCGACGAGGACTACCTCTCGGTCGTGGAGGTAGCAGGCTAGGAGGCGCCGCAGATAGGTAGGCACTCCGTGGTATCTGAGTGCCTCCAGTATGGTGGAGTGAGGAATGGTGTTAAAGGCGTTGGCGATGTCGAAGGACACCGCCAACAATCCATCCCCCTTCTCCATCGCGTCCTTGACCTGGCCCTTCAGGCGGGCCAGGGCGTCGACTGTCGAACGCTCAGCGCGAAAACCGAACTGAGCATCCGACAGGTCCGGCCCCACGCACTGCAGGTGGGACTTGAGGCGGCCCGCCACTATCCCCTCGAGCATCTTTCCGACCTCATCGAGCAAGACGATGGGTCGGTATGCCGAGGGGGAGTCCGCCGGACGGCCCTCCTTGCGGAGGAGGCACAGCTGACCCTCCTTCCAAGGTTTCGGAAACCTCCCAGTCGCAAAGCATGCGCTAAAGAGGTCCCGAAACCTTTCCGTCATGATGGTGGCCGCGATGGCAGCCCCGCGATGGCAGCCAACTAAAATCCAAACCTAACCTAACCTAACTAAAATTCAAACCTAACCTAACCTAACTAAAATCCAAACCTAACCTAATCTAACTAAAAACCAAACCTAACCTAACCTAACTAAAATCCAAACCTAACCTAACCTAACTAAAAACCAAACCTAACCTAACCTAACTAAAACCCAAACCTAACCTAACCTAACTAAAAACCAAACCTAACCTAACTAAAATCCAAACCTAACCTAACCTAACTAAAAACCAAACCTTACCTAACCTAACTAAAAACCAAACCTAACCTAACTAAAATCCAAACCTAACCTAACCTAACTAAAAACCAAACCTAACCTAACCTAAGTAAAAACTAAACCTAACCTAACCTAACTAAAACCCAAACCTAACCTAACCTAACTAAAATCCAAACCTAACCTAACCTAACCTAACTTAAATCCAAACCTAACCTAACTAAAAACCAAACCTAACCTAACCTAACTAAAACCCAAACCTAACCTAACCTAACTAAAATCCAAACCTAACCTAACCTAACTAAAAACCAAACCTAACCTAACCTAACTAAAATCCAAACCTAACCTAACCTAACTAAAAACCAAACCTAACCTAACTAAAATCCAAACCTAACCTAACCTAACTAAAATTCAAACCTAACCTAACCTAACTAAAATCCAAACCTAACCTAATCTAACTAAAAACCAAACCTAACCTAACCTAACTAAAATCCAAACCTAACCTAACCTAACTAAAAACCAAACCTAACCTAACCTAACTAAAACCCAAACCTAACCTAACCTAACTAAAAACCAAACCTAACCTAACTAAAATCCAAACCTAACCTAACCTAACTAAAAACCAAACCTTACCTAACCTAACTAAAAACCAAACCTAACCTAACTAAAATCCAAACCTAACCTAACCTAACTAAAAACCAAACCTAACCTAACCTAACTAAAAACCGAACCTAACCTAACTAAAACCCAAACCTAACCTAACCTAACTAAAAATCAAACCTAACCTAACCTAACTAAAAACCAAACCTTACCTAACCTAACTAAAAACCAAACCTAACCTAACCTAACTAAAAACCAAACCTAACCTAACTAAAATCCAAACCTAACCTAACCTAACTAAAATTCAAACCTAACCTAACCTAACTAAAATCCAAACCTAACCTAACCTAACTAAAAACCAAACCTAACCTAACCTAACTAAAAACCAAACCTAACCTAACCTAACTAAAACCCAAACCTAACCTAACCTAACTAAAAACCAAACCTAACCTAACTAAAATCCAAACCTAACCTGACCTAACTAAAAACCAAACCTTACCTAACCTAACTAAAAACCAAACCTAACCTAACTAAAATCCAAACCTAACCTAACCTAACTAAAAACCAAACCTAACCTAACCTAACTAAAAACCGAACCTAACCTAACTAAAACCCAAACCTAACCTTACCTAACTAAAAATCAAACCTAACCTAACCTAACTAAAAACCAAACCTAACCTAACCTAACTAAAATCCAAACCTAACCTTTTTTTTTTTTTTTGTTTTGGTATAGCGAGGGAATCCTCATGGACACCCGCGACCCCGGGGGGAGCCGCGGGTAGTGTCAGACTCTTACTGACTAAACCTGAACCGCTGTGCTACGTCATCCGCCGTTTTTGTGTCGGTGCATGGCAGCGCGTAGTACTACTTCATGCACCGACCGCGGGCTTCCGCCGGCCAGTTGAGAGCCGGCGGGTTGCAAGATCGCATTGTTGTTGGAGGCCGACGTGTAAAGGGCGTCGGCCTCTTCGCCTGATACTGGGACCACACCCATAGCACCGAATGTGGTCCCCCGTCGCGGGTCCTCTACTACGGACGATGGCACCCCCGTGCCACCGTCCGGACCCTGGTTAGGGCGGGAGGGCCCTGCGCCGCCCCACCCGACGTCGGCGTATTTGGGGCGCGCCCGGATCGTTTTCCCGGACGCGCTCCGCGGCCTCCTTCTGCGACATAACGGTCTTGCAGAAGGAGGCCAGTGCGTACCACGCTGCGCGGCTGCTGAGCGCGGCTGCGACAACAGCCGGCAGCGCGGAGACGTCCACTCCGCCCAGCGCAGACACGAGGACGGCGCGAGGCCCATCAAAGGCCGGACACAGGGCCAGCGTGTGCAGTGCGGTGTCGTCTGGATCACCGCACTGGTGACACGCTGTGGTGGCCTCTCTTTGGGCCACCCGGCACAAGTAGTGCCCAAAGGCCCCGTGTCCGGTCAACACCTGCGTGAGGCGGTACGTCAAATTTCCGTACCGCCTCTCCGCCCACTGTTGGAGATGTGGGCGGATCGCCTCGACCGTCGCCCGCCCCGCCGTCGGCCTTGCGAGCCGAAGTTCCCAATTTCGGAACACGACGAGGCGGGCTTGTCTGCGCCAGGCTTCGCGTTGCCCTGGCGAGGGGTCCAAGCCCCGGGACCGGAGCGAGGTGCAGCGGGTGTAGACGTCCGCTAGCACCCTCGCTTCCAAATCCCAGGGGGGAGTCCCCGCCAGGGCACACGCCGCCTCCTGCCCGACGGTGCGATACGCCCGGGCGACTCTATTGGCCACCACCCGCTGCGCACCGAGCAAAACCGCCCGGTGCTCGGGCTTGAGCGCATCGCACCAGATGGGTGCGCCGTACAGGGCCATCGATTTTATGACTCCTGTATAGAGTCGGCGACACCCAACGTCTGGGCCCCCGACGTTTGGCAAGAGTCTTCCGAGAGCAAGAGTGGCGGCCTGGAGTCTTGGCGCCAGCCGCTTGAAATGCTCCCGGAAGCTCAACCGCCCGTCGAGGACCAAACCTAAATACTTCATCGTGCCTGACAGCGGGATTTGAGTGTCCTCCACTGTCAGGCACGAGTCGGGCAGGGGCCGGCTCCGGGGACCGTGCAGCATTAGCGCTTCGGTCTTCCCCAGAGCCACTTCCAAACCTAGCATGCGGATGCGACCCACGACCAATTGGACGCCGCAGGCCGCAATCCGCATGCATTCCCGGGGGTCTGTCCCCCGGGTTAAAACCAAGGTGTCGTCCGCGTAGCAGACGACCTGCATGCCGGGGTATAGGGCCTCAGGGCCCAGTCGTACCCGATAATAAATAATAATAAAATTTTATTTGGAATATAAGTGCATACATTTTAAAAGATAAAACTAGAGCATTAGGTATAGATACATATTTGCCTGAACTAGGTTAAACCTGTGCCTCAGGCGCGGAAGTGCTGACATAACTAACATTTATATTCATAAATTAACAATTAAATGTTTACTTAAAATAAAATTGCAGTTACAGTGATTTCGTGACATGTTGGCCAATAATTACAGTTTATTTACATACTACGAGTAAATTCTCTGTCTGTTCATATGACATGTTTTGTAGATAATTATATATTGTTTTCTTACACATGAAATAGTTTGAGCTATAAATACTTAAGTGTCTATTTAGAGTATTATACAAAAATGGTCCAAGAAATGAGAAAAATCTCTTGATAAAGGCGTATTGTGAGGTCGATGCAGATTTACAAACTATATCTTTCCGTCGTTTATTAGTTATGTTAGAGTCGTAGGTAAGCAGTGTGTGTTGTTTTAATGTTGTGTGCATTATGAATATTTGTCTAACAGTCAACACATTGCAGGATTTATATAAAAGTTGCGTAGGGTAGAGGAATGGAAGGGAATTAGATACTTTTAAGATGGCTCTCTGGGCTCGTTCGAGAGGTAATAAAATAGTTTTTAGAGCTCCACCCCATGAAGTTATGCAGTATTGGACTATGGATTGACATAAGGCTAGGTAAACTTGTTTTATTTGCTTGGAATCTGCTATCGTTCTTAGTTTTTTAAAAACGTATATTAATTTGCGGACTCTATTTACCAAGCCCTCAATATGTTTCCGAAAGGAGAGTGTGTCATCAATTATAATGCCGAGATATTTTATGCTGTTTGTTTTGTCGATACTGGGGCAGTTACAAGTGCTGACTAACGTGTTTTGACATTTATGTGCATACAGGTGCATGTTAATAGGATGAGGTGTAGTGCGCATGGAGAAGTGAATATATTTTGTTTTGTCTGCATTTAATGTTAGAAGGTTTTGATGAAGCCAGTTATTTACAGTATTAAAGCCTAATTGAGCGTTCTCGTATAATTCGGTGTTAGTTTTAGCGGAGAATATTATAGCGGTGTCATCGGCGTATGATATTATCTTACTACGTCCTATATTTATTTTTAGGTTGCAAAGGTCGTTAATATACACCAAAAAGAGAGTTGGACCTAAGATACTACCCTGGGGCACACCAAAACCCGTATTTTGTTGGTCATCGCTAGTAAAATTATCTATCTTAACACATTGATACCGATCTCTTAAATAGTCTGCAAACAGTTTGAGTTGAGTACCTCTTATACCTAAATTTTCCAGTTTGTGTAAAAGTAAAGAAATTGATACGGTATCGAATGCTTTTTTTAGGTCTAGGAAGATTCCTAGTGTTTGGTTTCCACTACACAATTCTTGTGTGACGTAATCAGTCAAATTATGTACTGCGTCAGCTGTAGATAATTTGGTTCTAAAACCGAATTGCGTTGGAGATAGAAGTTTATTCTTTTCTAGGTAATTTACTAATCTAATATTTATAATTTTTTCTAAAATTTTGGATATCGACGAGAGTAAAGATATTGGTCTATAGTTACTAGCTAGGTCCTTATCTCCAGATTTGAAGATAGGAATAACTACGGCTTTTTTTAAGTACTTAGGAAAAATTCCCTTGGAGAGGCAGTTTTGGAATATGTAGGTTAACGGTGGAACCAAAATGTGCTTGAAACGTTTAAGTATCTTGTTGCTTATGCTGTCCCAACCAACCGCACAGTCGTCCTTCAGCCCTAAAATGATTTGTGTAATTTCGTGTTCATCAGTGTCTAGTAAAACAAAACTATTTGCACTGCAAACATTTTTAGGATTCGGGTGTGAAAGTGCAGTCGATTTACCACCAGTGTGTTTCGAAATCAGATTGGCAAGGTTTTTTCCCACATTTGTAAAATAGGTATTTACATTGTTAGCTGACAAAAGCGGTGAGTTATTGGCAAGTAATAAACTCGAATTTGATTCCCGTTGCTTAGAGATGTAAGTAATGTCTTTAATGTGCTTCCATAATTGCTTACTATTTTTGCCAGCCGCACTCAATTTATCTCTATCGTAGTTAATTTTCAATTTTTTCAAAAGATTGTTGCAGAAATTCCGATATCTCTTATAGGTTAATTCAAGTATTCTTGTTATTAGGGCATTTCTTAAAATGTTGGTGGAGTTTATCTCTGTGCCTTATACAGCGAAGAAGCCCAGGAGTAATCCAAGGCTTAATATTGTAATGTTTTTTGTTTACTGTAGTTATAGTGGTGTTATTTAATATTGCTTGTTGGACATTATTTATTAAAAACGATAGAGACAAGTTAGCATCAGCGGTTTTGTAAACAAAGTTAAAATCGATGTTACGTAAATCATTTTCGAGTTTGTTTACGTATAATTTAGTCTTTGTCTGAGGGCGATTTCGTTTAGGCAGCGTTAAATTTATGATTAGTAGGACAGCGTGATGGTCAGTAATAGTAGTGTTAGTAACAAGCGCAATATGTGGTAAGTTAGATTTGATCATCATATGATCGAGGCAGGAACCACTTTGATGTGTTGGCAAAGAGTGAGCTGAGAGTAGTCCATGGTATGAGCATAGATTAAGATAGTCTTGAGTTCCTGGTTCCCAATTTTGAGGTAAAATATTTATATTTAAATCACCTGTTAGTATGATGTTTTTATATGGGGTTAGTTTTTGCAAAATCTCATTCAGAGACATATGAAAAGTGTCTAAGTTTCTAACTGATGGGGATCTATAAATGGCGATTATCGCTGTGGTTGTATTAATTTTCACAAGTAAGCAGTTACAGTTCTGTAGTGTTGGTTTTTCAACTGTGACCTGTATTGACTCCTTAACGTAAATTACAACTCCATCATTTTGGCTACTATTTGTAGTGCTATAGAATGTGTTGTACCCTGGTATTATTGGAAGGTTGTCGTGGCGATTTGCTAGCCAGCATTCTGTCAAAACTAATACATCACAATCGAAATTAAGCCTATTTAGAAAAATGTTAAAGCTATCTATGTTCTTATAAATACTACGAATGTTCTGGGTTAGTATTGTTAGTGAATTTTTATAATCAGTGAGATATTGTTTGCAATCCTCAACCTCACATATCTTTGACTGCGATATAAACGAATTATCTATTTCGGTAATTAAGTTTACCTCCATACTAAAATTAATATTATACAATAAAATAAGTCTAAAACTAAAAACTGTTGTGCGGCGCTCTTAGGCGCCTTCATAATTGATTGAATTAATATACCTATACTCCGCCGCCTTTTTGGCAGGACATTCAGGATCGCCAGTTGTATGGTCACTTTGTTTTTTGAAACGAAAACATGTAGCGCATTTTGGTGATTCCGCTTTTTTAGTGCAGTCTTTCACTGAGTGTCCATCTTCACCGCAATGTCCGCACAAAGGCACCGCTGATTTGCAGGACTTAGCTGCATGCCCATACTGCTGACAGTTATAACACCTAGTCACCAGTGTGAAGTCTCTTACGGATGTTCCAAAGGAGGGGTCCTAAGACTGACCCCTGTGGAACACCGCGCCCCGTTTGATGGCGCTGCAGGCCGTTCTGCCCCGCGAACGAGACACTTCTATCGGCGAGGTAGTCCGCCACGACACGCTGTAGATAGAGCGGCACCCCATGGTATCGGAGCGCCGCTACTATACATTGATGCGGCAGCGAGTTGAAGGCGTTGGCAATGTCCAGTGAGACGGCCAACGCCACTCCTCCTCGCGCCGCCGCATCCGTGGCGAACTCCCTCACCATCTGCAAGGCGTCCAATGTGGACCGCCTCGCCCGAAACCCGAATTGACAGTCCGACAGATTCGGACCCGTCCGGTCTAAGTGCCGGACGATGCGGGCAGCAATGACTCGCTCAAAGAGCTTGCCCGCCTCGTCCAGCAAGACAATCGGTCTATAACCGGACGGCGAATCTGCCGGACGCCCCTCCTTTCTGAGGAGGACCAGTCTGCCTCCCTTCCAAACTTTAGGGAATCTGCCCAACTCTAAACACGAGTTGAGCAGACCCCGCAGACGGTCCTCGAGGGGTCCCAGGGCCAGTGCCAGCGCTTGTGCCGGCACGCCGTCGGGCCCTGGGGCGGTCTTCTTCGGGCGAAGGCGGTCAATGGACGCCCTCAGTTCTCCTTCCGAGATTTCCTCCGGTGGCTCGTACGGTGGTTGTGTCGCACTTACCACCGGAGGAACGAAATCAGTCCCTGCTGGGAATAGGGACGAGACGACGGTTCGGAGCAGCTGGGGCTCCATGGTCTCCGTGATCGGGGGCGCCGCGGCCCGGAGCTTGTTCCGGGCCGCTAGATACGGTCGCCCCCACGGATCCCTGTCGAGAGCCTCCAGCATCTCCTGCCACCCTGCTGCTTTTGCTTCCAGGATGGCGATACGGAGATTGCTCCTCGCCGTACGGTAGGCCCTGTAAAGAGGGGCCTCCGCTGCCTCGTCCCTACCTCGACGAGCGTGCCTGGAGCGGTGGTGGGTGTATACCCGCTGCGCCGCCAGGCACGCCTCCCGGAGAGCTGCGATCTCCGGCGACCACCAGTACACCGCCCGGCGGTTCGGCCGCTTCCTGACCCGAGGCATCGCCGCGTCACATATTATTGTGAGTATGCGGCGGAATCTCTCTGCCTCGGTGTCGACTGAGCGGCCCGCCGGTGGTGAACACCAATCGGCGATGATGGCCGCCTCGACCAGCAGCTCTCGGTCGAGCTGTTTGAGGGCCCATCGTGGAGTTCCGGGGCTCGTGACTGGTTGAGCCCCAGAACCTCCAGGAGTCGAGACGCTGAACCGAATATACTTGTGGTCGGACAGCGTCTCCACCTCCTCGACGTGCCAATCGGCGACGCGCCCCGCAATAGATGGGGCGCAGAACGACACGTCGACGATGGACCCTCCGTTGCGACGCACGCACGTATGGGCCCGGCCCCTATTGAGCAGGGCCAGGTCGAGCCCTAGGGCCCACTCCTCCAACACCTCCCCGCGCGCGTCCGTGGCTGGGTTCCCCCACGCCGCGCTCTTGGCGTTGAGATCGCCCAGCACAATCACCGGACGCGGCGCCAACGAACGAACAAGGGCCTCTAGCTCGGCCATAAATGACTCGAACTCGGCGAGGCCCCTGTTCGGGGAGAAGTAGGCCCCCGCTATTGCGTACGGGCCCCAGTGCGTCGCAACGTACCCGGCGCCCCTACGGATGACGTGTAGGGGCTGGGAACCGGGTCCGGTCGCAGCGATGATGGCGACGGAGCCGTTGATGTCCCCCGCCCAATTTGATCGCGGGGGAACAAAATACGGCTCCGCCACCACTGCGACGTCGATGGACCACTGCGCCAGCGTCTGCAGGAGAAGGTCCTGAGCGCCGGCGCAGTGGTTCAAGTTCCCCTGCAGGAGGAGATGTGGTCGGACTTGGTCCATTAATGCTCCATCATCTCCTCCTCGCAGGGTTTGGCCTGCGGTTTCGCGGCAGCGGGCTTGGGCGCCTTTGTAGGCGCCACCCGCTTAGTGAGGGCCGGGGGAGCGCATCCCCGGCTTCCCATCTGGTGGGCTGCGTTGCGGCCCAGCTCGGCGCAGATGGCGCACCTGGCTGGGGCAGTACAGGCTGCCGCCTTGTGGCCTGGCTCGCCGCAGCGGTAACAGAGTCCGCTGCGGTCCGTCGGGCAGGCGCACACGGGCCTTGTATGCCCCAGTACCAGGCACCTAAAACACTTCATTGGGCGAGCCTGCAACTGCACGACCCGCGCCGAGCTCCAGCCCACCAGAAACTTTTTGGTGGCGCTGGTGACTAGCAGCTGGGCTGCTGTTAGGGGGCACTTAACTATCGTAGTGAACGTGCCTCCCGGGCCAAGTCTGAGCTCCCCCACCTTCACCGAGCCAGGAGTGCACTGGCCCTGGCGGACGACGGCGTCCTCGACCTCTTTCTTTGTGACGGAGTCGTCCAGGTTTGTAACCCGGAGCTCCGCGCACTTGATTGGTCGAGAGACCCTGACGTCTTGCTTGTAGACGGCTCTGAGCTTCTCAGCCATCTGGTCCGCCGCCTCGTGGCTCACACCGCGGGGGAGCTCGAGCACCCGCGCGCCAGTTTGTGCCCTCCGTATTCGAATGGGGTCGACCGCCAAGTCGATCCCCATCGCCGAAAAGTCGACCTCACGTCGCGCATCAGCAAGGACCTCTGCGTACGTGAGGCCCTTCTCCTCGCCCTCCGCGTCGATTGTCAGGACGAGGGCGGCTTTGCGTGCTGCAGCACGCTGCTTCTGCGCCCTCTTCCTCTGATTTTTCTTCGACGCGGTGGCTTTCTTTTTAGGCGCCGGCGGCGGTTGAGGCACCGGCTGGGCCTTCTTGGCCGCCTTCCTCTTGGCCTTGCGGCCGACCACCTTAGCCCAACTTCCGTCATCCGCCGCTTGTGGCGGTGCAGCCGAAGTTGACGGCTGTGGAGTGGCTATCGGGGCCGATGATTTTGGCGCCGCCTTCTTCCTCGTCGCCGTCGTCGTCGTCGTTGCCGCCGTCGCCGCCGTCGCCGTCGTTGCCGCCGTCGCCGCCGTCTTCTTCTTCGTTGCCTTCGGGGCCTGACCTGCAGTGGGCTTCTCCACCGCTGGCCTCTTGACAGGCCCCGAGGACGTCGATGATGGAGCGGCGGGCTTGGGCACGCCGCCCGATGCCTCCGCTGCCGCGCGTCTTCTGTCCGCCGCTAATGGCGGACGCAGGATGGGCTCCGGCGGGAGCCGGCCTTTGAGGCCATCCAACTTCGCGTCCATCATGGTGCCCACTGACACCATGATAGAACGTTTGAGCTCCTCCAAGTCGAGAGCGGCTGGGGCCAGCTGTTTTTGTACAGCCCCAACTTGGCCCCGGAGCTCCTTTAATTCGTTGCTGAGCCGGGTGTTTTCCGCCAGCAATCGCTCCATCGCCTCAGAACTAGTTAAGGCGCGGACTCCGCCCTGTATGGCCTCTACGGCATCCTTGAGCCTTTTAATCAAGGTACCTTTGATATTCTTGGAGGTGCGCGCCACCTCCAAGATTGCCATTAGGCTGCCATCAATTTGGCTTTTGGCCGTAGAGGGGTCCGTGGCCCTAAGGCCGGACCTGAGGAGGTCTTGGACGGCAGCCCGTTCTTCCCTCCTCTCCCTCTCCTCACTTTCCACGCTCGCTACGCGACGACGCGATTGCGTTGAGGACGCGAGAGAGACAACACTCTCGCAGTCCGACGTGGCTCCTTCAGCGGATTCATCGCGTTTGCGACGTTTCCGCTGCTTCCTTTCTTCGGAGCTGTTCTGTGAACGGGAGCGGCACGATGCCGACTCCACCAGCTCCATCTCCCTGTCGCTCATGACGAGGCGCTCAAGCGAAACTCGAGGCGTCCTCACCATCTCCATCTCCACGAGACCCGATCGAGCAGTCGACCGAGTGACTCGTCCTCCTTCTACAAGTTTTGTTTTATTTAATTTGGTATTTTCCATATTAAGTCCCACGAGAATGGGGGATTTAGGGACGTCGTTCCCGGGCAGTGCCCCCTGTACCCGGGAAAAGTCTAGCGTAACCCTTCGAGGTGGCGACCGGTACCTCGTCGGGGATACCACTCGGAACTGGACTCCCTCCAGCCATTCATCCTCTCGCCGTGGCAACCAAGCTTAGGATTGGGGGTTTTTTATAGAGGTTTTCCGTCCTCGTGACCCAACCGGTTAAGGTAAGGCCCCCGGGCCGCGTAAGGTCCACCCTGACCCTCGCTGCGGCTTACGGGTCGGCCGGCGGTGGTCTTAACAAGACCGTGTCCGAAGGCAGTGTGAGTGCACATCGGACCCGCCGCCCTCTTCCTACCCCCGCCCGCCGCCGCTACCCGGAATACGTCCAGGACGCCGGCGGGCTGCGGTCCGGTCAGCAAAAGCCGCCAACCGAACTCGCCCTGCTCCCTTCTACCCGCTCTCCTCTAAAGAGGAGATATGGGAGAGGGAGCCTCTGCGACCGAAGTCGCCGCCCAAAAGGGCGCACCTTGGTAATTTTTTACAGAGGTTTTCTTCCTCGCAGCCCCCGCCCTTAAAAGGGCAACGGCCCCCGTTCCGACAGTTACTTGCCGGGTTACGGTATACTATGCCCGACCAGCAGTTGACACTGGTCGGGCACACCCGCGACCGCAGTCGCCGGCCCACTAGGGTAGGGCCCCACCTAGTAATTTTTTAAGGAGGTTGTCTTCCTCCGTGCGAGATGTTAGCCGGCCCTGACATAATAGCAGGAACCGTTGCCCAGGGTGCACCACGGGGAGGTCTCTCAGCACATCAGCACCCCAAAATCCAAACCTAACCTAACCTAACTAAAACCCAAACCTAACCTAACCTAACTAAAAACCAAACCTAACCTAACCTAACTAAAAACCAAACCTAACCTAACCTAACTAATAACCAAACCTAACCTAACCTAACTAAAACCCAAACCTAACCTAACTAAAAACCAAACCTAACCTAACCTAACTAAAATTCAAACCTAACCTAACCTAACTAAAAACCAATCCTAACCTAACCTAACTAAAAACCAAACCTAACCTAACCTCACTAAAACCCAAACCTAACCTAACCTAACTAAAAACCAAACCTAACCTAAGTAAAACCCAAACCTAACCTTAAAGTAGTGATAACTTATTCCAATTTGTATTTGTAGCTTAATTAGAATATGTAATCTTATGCTGTGCTTTTAAAGGCTACCGTTACATCACTCATTTTCCTAAATAATTTGGAAATATGGATCAACGATAAGGTTCTTAATGGCAGCTTGCCCATAGACAACTCTTAGACAATATAAACGTGACCTTCTCTTCTCCTCTGACCTTTTATTGTAGTCTGTAAAGAGTATTATTTTACAATTAAATTTATTTATTAGTATTTATAAAGCATTTATTTTAGACAAGGTTTATTTCTGATTTTCTTGATATTTTAATGTGATCAGTACAAAAATTGTATTATGCGTTGCCAATAGCCGATTTTTTCAATTTCAATATATACCTTGTAAAATATAGCTTGATACCTGTGACATTACCGAACGTTTTATGAAGACAGCTACAACCCAAATTTTATTTTTAAAAGTTCAAATTTTTTAACATAAAAACGACGTTTGTGTATAAAAATAAAACACATTTTTAAAAACAATCATGTAATTATAAAGATACCAGTAAAAATATGAGTAATTTAAATAATATTTAATATTTCTTAAATAATTTTTGGTTCTTAGCTTACTTTATAAATGCACTTTGAAGAGCTCTAGGGACGTGCAAGTGACTGACAGATGATTATCGATAAAATAATACTATGAAAATTTCACTAGTATAAAATGTAGTTATTTAGTTTGGCATTAATGGTTTCGCGTGCTGGAAACAAGCGGGCGCCATCGTTTTAGAGTCAATACGAGGGCTGACGCGATGCAGACGCCTTGTATACGCTACCATTGTTTTGTTGATATTTGTGTTACTATGGTGTTATTTGTGTTACTTTGTTTGGTGTTACCTTTTTTTTGTTTGCCAAAATGCCGAAAAGACAAAAACAGACTGTTTTGAATAGTGAGTATCGCAAATTTGTGATCCGTTTGCGCGATTATTTTTGTTTTATTTCATATAAATCAACACAAATACATTTATTTTTAATTTACAATGACAATGACTACAATGTCACTTTTAATAAAACTCATGACGTCACAGACATCGATAAGCTATGATACACGCCTCCATCCCTAGTAATGTCATTCCGACAAACGTCACAGGTATCAAGCTATATTTTACAAGGTATACATTCCCCATGTTCACCCCCTACAACTTTTAAGCGGCTCAACCTTGTCTAAGATTTCATCACACATGTGTCTAAGAACACTCGCACATAAATCAACTTTATTACAAACAAAAATTCTAAATTTAAATTACTGCATCTGTTCGGGAGTTATATTATTATTATGATACCACAGTCAGACGAGTAACAAGCATGTGTAATGGAGGCTTTGTTTTAATTATTTTTGCAACTATACCTTGTAAAATATAGCTTGATACCTGTGACATTACCGAACGTTTTATGAAGACAGCTACAACCCAAATTTTATTTTTAAAAGTTCAAAATTTTTAACCTAAAAACGACGTTTGTGTATAAAAATAAATCGCATTTTTAAAAACAATCATGTAATTATGAAGATACCAGTAAAAATATGAGTAATTTAAGTAATATTTAATATTTCTTAAATAATTTTTGGTTCTTAGCTTACTTTATAAATGCACTTTGAAGAGCTCTAGGGACGAGCAAGTGACTGACATATGATTATCGATAAAATAATACTATGAGAATTTCACTAGTATAAAATGTAGTTATTTAGTTTGGCAATAATGGTTTCGCGTGCTGGAAACAAGCGGGCGCTATCGTTTTTGAGTCAGTACGAGTGCTGAGGCGATGCAGACGCCTTGTATACGCTACCATGGTTTTGTTGATATTTGTGTTACTATGGTGTTATTTGTGTTACTTTGTTTGGTGTTACCTTTTTTTGTTTGCCAAAATGCCGAAAAGACAAAAAAAGACTGTTTTGAATAGTGAGTGTCGCGAATTTGTGATCCGTTTGCGCGCTTATTTTGAATTATTTTTGTTTTATTTCATTTAAATCAACTACAAATACATTTCTTTTTAATTTACATCTTTACAATGACAATGACTACAATGTCACTTTTAATAAAACTCATGACGTCACAGACATCGATAAGCTACGAAACACGCCTCCATCCCTAGTAATGTCATTCCGACAAACGTCACAGGTATCAAGCTATATTTTACAAGGTATAGTATTAAATATAAAATAGGGATGCTGGCCAATATTTTTTATTGTTCGTTTAGGTATACCTACATATTGAATGTGAAATAGAAACATATTTACCTTTTCGAAATTATCAAATGAAATTAATGGGTGTGCTTTCAATTCAATTTATAAAAATGTTATTTTTTTCTAATATTTTTTCGAATAGTGTTACTACACATTTAATCTCGCAGAACCTTTAACATCTGGCGAGGAAATAAAGTATTCAGTATCGAAAGTAGAAAAAAATACGTGTCTAATATTCTTCTTGTTTAACTGAGGTACTAGTAAATAAATAAATTTATTTACTAGTCAGCATCCTATTTATCTGTAGTCCACTTTTAAATCTCATATACTATGCCTTTAGGGCAATACTTTACATACAATAATAATACTGTAATGCATTTCAATCTGTAGTCATTTCAATAAACCTACTGTATGACTTAAATCTTTGTTTTTTTTTTCCGTAACTGTCCCACAGCTGGGCAAGTGGGGATTGATCACCATGTTTGATCTCTTGCGAGTTAGTTATTTCAGGCCTTTTTTTCGTGGGAAATCATCAAATGCCCCCGCCCGCTGTGGGTACGGCGGGAGGGAGTGTCAGATTTTTACTGACTAAAACCCACTATGTTCCTTCTGGAGCCCTTTGGGTGCCAGGGTCGCGGTAACTCTCACGAACATCCCGCAGCTCCGGCAGGGTTATTTCAGGCCTAAAACTGCATTAAGCAGGCCTCAGCAACAGCAACCGTCACGTTTCTACGCACGTGGCCACGCCTGCGGGCTCCGTAGGAACGTGACGGCCCCCGCCGCGGGGCCCTTCGCGGAGGCTGGGTTATTTTATTTATGCAGTGTCGCTAGTTCAATTCTAACAGTGTGCATGTAGGTATAGTCGTGTCGATGGAAAACTTAATATATTATTAAGTAGTTAAATAACGACTAGTAAATAAAACGATAGCCAGTAGGCCCGTTTATTGAATCTAGGATACTAATATAGTAGGTTGCACGTGGCGGGCCCCATAACGTGGGTGCCCGTGGCGGAACATTTTAGTAGTTTCAGGCCTCAGATATTTTAATATATTTCCTACTTTCTAAAGGATGGCTTTCAGTCTCAGCTTTTTCAGTTGAAATTTTAGCTGTATTTTACAAAGAACTGCCTATCTGGGCTCGACAAAGACGGGCCTGTTGGTCTAATGGTTAGTGGCCTTGACTGCTATACCGGAGGTCGTGGATTCGATACCATCCATGTCTGTATTTAGAAATATATCGTCAATTTACTTTCGTATAATTGATTTGAGACTAGATGGCGAGGTGGGAATGTTGAGGGTATACAAAAAAAAACAGCTTTATCATAATTCTCTCTTTAATATAATCAACCGTAATAAAATAGTATTTTTAACAAAAATACAAACCTAGAAAAACAAAAGAGACATAAACTTATACAAGAATAATCAAAAATAATCTGCACAAAAAACTTACAAAGAAATATAAACTCTGTATTAAGTAGAAAACAGTTCAAATTCGTATAAATTTCCATTGCATTTATACGAATTTAAATCTCAAACGCCGACAAATAGGATTTATTAAGGCACAGCCATTTTCGATTTGAGGTAACTTATAAAATAATTATAGACTTTTTCAATGATAATATCAAACTAAATCACTATTCAGTCAATTTTTAATTAACATAATTAAGTAGGAGAAAGACAATCAAGCTTTTAAAACGGTATTTGACAAAAATAATAATCAGATAGATTTACAAACAATATTGGAAACGTATTTTTATTTATCGCGTAAATAAACAATGCGAGTCGGATTCGCACACGAAAGGTTCCGTACTATTATACGTATCAACAAAATACATTTATTATATAAAAAAAATACCAAGGGCCCCCCCCCTTGGTATTTTTTTTTATTTTTAGTATTTGTTGTTATAGCGGCAACGAAAATACATCATTTGTAAAAAAATCAGCTTTCTAGCTATTACGGTTTAAGAGATAAGCGGAGGCTTAGTAATAGGGTTCCGTTTTACCCTTTGGGTACGGAACCCTAAAAATACTTATTCATTGTTTTTTGAAAATCTATTTTTTTAGTCAAATACCCAATTTTAAACACATTTATTCGAATATATTGAAATAAGCGGTAGTAATAACTTCGGTTGTCGATACAGCAGTAAAACTCCCATTTGTTATAGATAATACAGCTTTTAACCCAAGTTCCAATATTTGCGCTTGCTCCAAAAATTTTATTGCGATTTGCCTGTAAAACAAATGTTTTATATTAAAAATAGTTTCCTACAATATATATTGAATTATTGAAATATCGAATAGAATATAAAAGGGGAGGTTAAAAATATTAAAAGTATATGCATGAATGGATTTTCTGGTTACTCAAACGCTGATCAACACAAAAATATGTTAAGCTCTGTGACTGGTTGTAAGTTTTATGGTCAACCAATCAAATAGGACTACTCCCGGTATGTCTAAGCGAACGAGGTCGTGGGCAATAGCTAGTCTATATATATAAAAATCAATTGCTGTTCGTGAGTCTCGATAAAACTCGAGAACGGCTGAACGGATTTATCTTATCTTGGTCTTGAAATGTTCGTGGAGTTCTAGGGAAGTTTTAAAAGGTGAGAAAAAATCAAATAATTGCCGGGCAAACAAAAGTTTCATCATCATCATCATTTGCCCCTAACATCTATGACAGATGATTGAAACAGAAGCCGTGTTAATTTATTTGATTTTTACAAAAGTTTAGGTCTTTTATTTATCGACTGGGGCAGTACGAAGTTTGCCGAGTCAGCTAGTTTAATATAAATTAGTTAAAATACCTGTAATGCGTCATTCTCTTGTCCATACTGGCTTCTAGCCCAGCTTTCAGTAATAGACCCTTTAAAACCGATTCGTCCGCCGATTCCCTTTTGATTATGCTGAAAATAACATTATAATTTAATTTATGGGGTAACTTCAAGGGAAGAATCCTGGTCCTTTTTAAAGGCAACATGCAGAGGCCTTGTTGCGCACTTTAATTTAAAAGCCAATTTTGACTACTGATCTTCTGTGTATAGTAAAGATCTGTGTATTTAATATTAACTATTATCCAAGTAAGCAATATAGTTTTATCGAAAATAAAATGTCCGTTCCTTTACACATTTTCTTATACTTATATGTTTTTTTTTTTTATGATTATGCATAAACAGCGTATATTAGAATAAAATATTTTTAGAGTGTAACTGGACGACTAAATTATACATAAGATGGAATGAATTACATTACCTTTTTAAATGTTGCATTATAGCGTCGAAATGTTCTAAAGACTTGCTCGCTTGGTATTGAAACAGTTTTTTCTTTGATTCGCTTAAATCTCCCTTATTGATTAGTAGGCGAAATTGGGCTCTGAAATATATGCATAAATAATTAACTTTCGAGATTTTTTCATACTATTTTATTAATTAATCGTAGAAGGAGTTGGGAAGGCCTTTACCCAGCAATGGGGTACACCAGGGTAGAATAAAAAGTATTAATGCGATAGGACTGTTCTCTATTTCTTAGATAAACTTTCATTGCAATACTCTGAACTGATTTTTATGTTAATAAGGATAAATAAATATTCATCAAGATTTACACAAACCATCTAGTCTCAAGTTAAGCATACTAAGTAGCTTGTGTTAAGAGTACTAGACAACTGATAAACACACAAATACATGCACATTAAAGATAAATTACACCCAGACACAGAACAAATGATCATGCTCATGATACAAACATTAGTTCTGGGTGGGGATCGAACCCACAACCTCTGGTATAGCAGGCAGGTAACAAAATTAGGTGCAGTCACGAGCAAAAGCATGTATACACGATCAAACAGTTGCAGTAGATTTCTTATGTAAAAATTCTGAAGTTGTTATGGAATAATCCTGATATTCTAAGCTAAACATTTCGAAAGAAAAATTCACAATGTCATAAATCATTTTACTAAAATGTAGGCATAAAATAATACAAGTCTCCCGTTTAGAATCTTACGAAAGTTTATAAACTTACTAGGAAAGTCAAAAACTTGTTATTTTCCGGTGACATAAACATGTTTTTGCTCGTGACTGTAAAATAGATATTATTATATACTTACATCAACTTATGTACAATCCTAAATGTACTACAGATTTCGCTGAAAAATATCTTTACAGCTGAAAGTGCGTAAGTACTATCGTTTTCAAAACCCGAATCATTTGTATTATCATCTCGTAAAATGCAATTTTTCGGGTCATTTTCAATGAAATTAGCAATATTAGGGGTATTATCGTAAAGTTTGGGGGCATTTTCATTAAATTTAGGGGTAACATTGTAATTTTTAGGAACATTTTCATTAAATTTTGGGGTAATATTGTAAGTAATAAGGCTATCGTTTAATTTTTGAGTATTGTTATAAACTTTGTGAGTATTTTCAATGACTACTGGAGTATTAAGATTTATATAGGGAGTTATTTCATTTAATTTTGGAGTAACTTTGTAATTTTTTGGGGTATTTTCATTTAATTTTGGTGTAACATTGTAATTATTGAGGATATCGTTAATTTTCGTGATATTTTTGTTATGTGTAGTGTCTTTTAATTGATTACTTTTCTCTTTACAAGTGTTTAGCGCATTTTCCTGGCTTATGCTAGTATCATCAGATATTTCGAAAATTTCATCTATTTTATTATTTACGTTATTCTGTTTATTAATTAAATAGTTATCGATATTAGATATCGTAGCATCATTATTATTATTTTTAACGATTTTTTCATTACTTTCAAATATATCAAAATGTTTTGGACTTGCAATTTCGGAATAATCTAAGGCATCTAAATCTAGACTTTCTCTTAATGGCTGTTTTGTTTCAATAACTTTTAAATTATTTGTTATTTTTGATCCTTCAATATTTATTTTATTTTCTTGGTTATTTTTATATTCTGTAAAACTAATCACATTTTTATTAATATTTTGAGTTTGATTTTTATTAGTGTCTGTAAATGGAATTTGTAGTTTTTCGATATGTTTGTCAGTTTGTTGATTTTTTATATTAATTTGATCGACAAGTTTAATTATTTTCGGTGTATTTATTTCTTCGTTTGTATTTAGTGTTATATTCTTGCTGCTGTCAATTTTCAGCTTATTTAGGTGTTTACCACTTATTCTTAGTATACTGCAGTCCTGAAAAAAAATGAATGTCAAAATTTATGAATTGGTTAAAAAATTGTGTTATACAGCAACTGTACACAAGAGACCGGACACACATGTGTTTTTTCAGTGAAAATCAGAATCAGCAAAATTATTATTTCGTCATCTAGACACCGCTAACATTTTTATTCGTGTCCACATAGTAAAACATAAATTAAATTACTTTTATGTTTTCACTAATCCTGTCAAATTGGTGAATTACCCAAAAAAAATGTGTTGTGTAAAGATCCCAATTTTTTTTGACCAAAAATCAGTATCATAGAAAAGGAAAAAGCATTTCCGGATATTACAAATACTCGCTATATACGTTAGATCATGATTAAGAACTCCGGTTGTGCCCGAAACTAGTTCCGCTATCCCGATACATTTACGTGAGTAAACTGTTAACATAATTCACGATAAGTGGTTTGAACTCTTTACTCATCTATTTAAAAAAAATAGTCTTTATTATCTCAAATTGTTACATAGAAAAGCATCTTATGAGCAGCACCCGTAAGTAATTACCAATACTTGTGTTAGGCTGTCCCGCTTCTACCCTTACTTAATAATAACAATATTGAGACAGTTGATATAATATACAAAAAGAAAACAAAAAAAAAGAATCTTAAGAAACTAAATAGTGAATAGATCTTAATTTTTGTTGCTATTTATTTTAGATACATTAATAAACAGATCAATGTGTGTGTGTGTGTGTATGTGTTTGTGTGAATAAATGCGAGTGTGTTGCGTATTGTTAGCATGTGTGAATTTTAACTTACATTCTTAGCAGTTATTTGCTCAGTTTTATCATCTATTTCTTTTGAATATTCAGCCCATTGTACATAATGCTGTCTCAAATAGTCCAGAATGTGGGATGGGTCCTTTACAACTGAAAAAAAAAACAATTAGTGGTTGAAAAACTACATGTATTTGTTGACAAATTCGCCTATTTACTTTGAAATCATTCATGGTCTTGTGGTATTTTAAATAGGATGCACGAGGAAGCAGTCTCGAGTATCCAATGAAAGCAATAAATGTAACATTATCAAAGTTATATAGCGGTCCGGACTGCTTCCGGCCTCGGCTAGTGTTACTATGACACCAGCCAGCTACGCGGGATATATTATAGTGCACAAGCGTGTGCTAACACAGGTGCACTCTCTGTTCCTTTACTCTCATAGCCCGATGGGACGGCAATCCGACACGACCGGAGAGAGATCAGCGCAGGACCCATATTTTTACGTGCCTTCCGAAACACGGAAGCTGTGATATTTATTTCTTAAACACACACAACATTCGAAAAGTCGGTGCGCGCCGCGGGATCGATCTCAAGGCCTCTGACTTAGCAGTCCTACGGTCTTGCCACTAAGCTATCACAGCTTCGAATGTTTAAAGTTATATGTACTCTGAAACCTGGATTTCAATTACTGGCATTTAAAATCGTCCATAGTGAGCTAGCGTAGTAAAAACCTCTCCCTATTTGAGAAGAGGCCGGTGCCCAGCAGTGGGACATTTAAGGGCTGGTATTATTATTGGAGGCCTGATCTCTCTCCGGTGGTGTCGGATTGTCGTCCCATCGGGCTATGAGAGTAAAGGAACAGAGAGTGCACCTGTGTTAGCACACGTTTGTGCACTATAATATGTCCCGCGTAGCTGGCTGGTGTCATAGTAACACTGGCCGCCGTGGCCGAAATCGGTCCGGACCGCTATTATTATTATTATTACTTATTTTAAAAGAGGCGATGACACCTGAGTTTTTTTTCTACGTTTCTACTCAGGGTAGCCAGTTAGGAAACGTCGATACCAGCGAGCTTATATTTATAAAAAAATATGACATGTAAACAAGCTAACATTTATTCTATTTGCAGAATAATCCATTTCATTTTAGGTACTTACAGTTAGACCGAATGTTGACGGGTGGAGAGGAAGGGGAAGGCCAAAGAAAACCTGGATGGATTGTATAAGGAATGATATGAATAAAAAAAGGAGTAAATGATACTGTGACGTCTGATAGGGAAGAATGGAAGAAAAAGACGTGTTGCGCCGACCCCAAGTAAAATGGGATAAGGGCAAGAAGATGATTGGCCTGTTGGTCTAGACTCTAGTGGTTAGTGGCCTTGACTGTTATGTCGGAAGTTGTGGGTACGATTCCCATCCAGGACAAATCTTTGTGTGATGAGCACGATCAGTTGTTCTGTGTTTGGTTGTAACTTATCTATAATATGTATGTATTTAGAAATATATTAGCCCCGCAAGTTGATATTGCGATGGAACCTTGTCACAATAACAGCTGCATGACGTCATCCGTCGCAAAAAAGTACAGATAGCAAAAGAAATTGTAATTAAAACCTTGCGAACGGTACTGACGGTGCGACGTCGACTACGTCACCAAGATTGTGTCATTAATATTGCGACTGGCGGCCAGTCGCAATATCAACTTGCGGGGCTTGAAAAGTAAGTTTATCAGTTATCTAGTACTCTGGTACTCATAATACAAGCTCTGCTTAGTTTGAGACTAGATGGCGTTGTGTAAAGTCGTGGTATATTATGATTACTTACAGTTAGACCGTATCTCCTGTCTATCGTCATACTCAGAGCGGCTGACCGGTGCCTGTGTAAACTTTTCTAGGTCGTCCTCTATATTATCGCTCTCTATATTATTTAGCAACCCACTGATATTTGAGGCCGCGTCTTTCAGTTCTTTGCAAAGAGGTTGGATGCTCTGAAAATTGACAATAAATAATAATAAATAAAAAAAAAACCATAATTTACAATAGTTTTGTAGCTACCTTGGGCCGTCCATGTCTGTTCTTCCATAGAGCAGGGTTGGATGGCCCTTGGTAGACGCCCTATCACATTTTAGATTAAAGTTCTCAACAAGGCCTCTGCATGTTGGACCTGTGTCCCCGTGTAAGCCTTTAAAAAGGACCGGGTTTGTTCCCTTGAAGTTAGCCCGTGAATTAAAAGAGATACAAATAATAAAAAAAAATACCAATAATGGTCCAAAAATTTGTGGTCGATTCCAGCAAGTTTATATTAAAAAAATGAATTGTAAAAGAGATAGTTGTGACTAAATTATTTATATACCAACAACCTGTATATATAATGGTACGCAAAAAAGAATTGAGATAACATTTATCCTGTTTACAGAATAATTCATTTTATTCCCTGACTGCTATACCGGAGGTTGTAGGTTCGATTCCTACCCAGGACAAGTGTTTGTGTGATGAGCACAATCATTTGTTCTGTGTCTGGGTGTAATTTATTTATCATGTATTTAGAACGTTTGTTTGAAATGTACGTTTTTCAGTTATCTAGTATTCGTAAGACAAATTACTTTTGTACACTTAATTTGACACTAGATGGCGTTGAATGTTTGGGATTAAAGAGATTTTTTTTATTTGAAGTATATCGACAGAATATTCTGGTAAAATTATAAATGGAGAGTGGTCTAGAAACGTGAATATAAACTTACCTTCAACTCTTGCACTAAAAGGACTCCATATCCTAATATTGTCATAAAGTCATCAGGAGCCAAGATTAACTTACCTAGAAATATGAAAAAGGTCGTTACTATACGTTAAAACATACATATTTATACATACATACATAAACGTCACGCCTCTTTCCCTTGGGGGTAGGCAGAGATCACATCTTTCCATTTGCTACGATCCTGGCATACCACTTTAGCTTCATCCACACTCATCAGTCGCTTCATACACGCCCGTCAGTTTAGGGTACTCCTGACCTGACCTTTTTTTAGGACTTTACATATTTATAAAACTCTTTATTGCCCGTTGTTACTCCCGCATAAATGTTATAGCAGCGAAAAGCCTGTGTGTGTCAGTCTACAAAATTTCTCTATTATTTTTAAATCCCAGAAACTGCTGCGAAACGGATATTATTTGCAATTAAATAGAAATAATTTCTAAAACGTACGCAACACTCAAAAAGTCGGTTCCGGGCGAGGGGATCGAACCCGAAACCTTTGAAGTCCTGCGGTCTTACCACTAGGCTATCAGTTGGTTTGCAGTTATACAGCATGTATATTTGAACGACGGACTTATTCAATCCACCAATAGCTTATGCATAGACTTCACCAATAAACGTATAAACAATAAAAAAACCCTGATTAATGACGAACAAAATCGTTCCAAAAAAGTCCTAAAAACATCGCAACGTTTTAACAACCTTGCGATAAGCGCAGAACATATGCGTGGTCAATGACCGACGCCGACGTAGGTATGAATGCATTTTCCCTTCATACTTTAAATCTGGCTTAGGACAGGCAAAAATATCTAAGTATATCAAAATATAAACATTCTGCAATGTAAAATTTCATAAGACGTGACGCACTATCGTATATTTGGCGTATTTAAAAAATGTAATCACACCTATTTACAACGGTTAATAATTTGAGTATTTACAACAATTAATTTGACGGAGTGAGATCTGGTGAGCGTGCGGGCCATGGCTCGGGCCCGCCACGACCTATCCACTTGTCACCAAAATGTATGTAATGTTAGGTACTCACGTACGCACACCTGATAGTGCGCGGGCGCTCCGTCATGTTGGTAGTAGAAGTCCCGGTAGATTTAATGGCACATCTTCCAGCATCTCTCTCACTACATTATTTAAAATGTTTAAATATGATACACTGTCAAATCGTCCATCAATAAAATGAGGGCCTATTAAATTGTTATTTAATAATTGTTATTTATTTGATAGCGCGTAAGCACGAACCATATTCCAACGTTCTTCATTAGAATACTGCGACGACATTATTACACTACACACTAGGTAGGTACCTAACACTAGGAAATGCACTTTACGCGAATTTGGTAAACGGGAATGATTACGCAATACGAAAGCAGCGGCGCGTGCGCATAGACTGGCGGTTACTCGGTCAGCAGAGCGGGTGGCGTGGGGCGCGGGGGGCGCGGGGGGCGCGGGGGCGACATCACAAAGGAAAGGGGCGGGGCTTGCGCGCTCGCTGCCTTAGCGACAGGAGAGGCACGTGTTTGGCGCGTGATATTAGGCATTTTGCGCTCTGTGTTCATAAATACTGTATTTTATCGGATAATTATGAAAAATTAAGGTCATAGTTTTTTTACAAATTTGTGACGAGAATCGAATACTGACCACCCTCCTTCAATAAGTCCGTCGTTCAAATATACACACTGTATATGCTGTCGTGTTAAGTACCCTTATCCTTTCTACCGTCTTATTTGTAATTTTATAATACCATTTTTTTTTCTTGTTTGCCTTTAATATCTGTCATAGCTATTTTTATGGTGTACCCACTTGTTTAATTTTTATTTTATTTTTTTGTTGTTAATTTCTTTGTGTGTTTTGTTTGTACTGAATAAATGTTTTATCTATCTATCTATCTATCTAAGTACATTCAAACTACATGCGAAATGCAACTTGCGGTTGAATTGCAGTTGAAATGCCGTCCCACTGTCTAGCTAGAGTTACACATACACACATACGCGGGAAAACCCACGGGCAAAAGTAAGTTAAAATCAACTTACCAATCTTCGTAGTGCATTTATCCAATAACTCTGTCAGTTTCTTCACTATAATCTTTATTTTAATATTATCTAAATAAACTATCTTGATAGTGTTGAATGTTTCTTGTAAAGAGAGTGGCGCCACTGTCCTTGTCATGTTATCACTGTTTATCTAAAAACAAATAATACTTTTAAGAAATGTAATAATAATGTCTCCGGCCCGATGCCGGCCACGGCGGCTAGTGTTACTAACACTATGACATCAGCCAGCTATGCGGGACATATTATAGTGCACAAGCGTGTGCTAACACAGGTGAACTCTCTGTTCCTTTACTCTCACAGCCCGATGGGACGGCAATCCGACACGACCGGAGAGAGATCAGGCGCAGGACACACATTTTTACGTGCCTTCCGAAACACGGAAGCTGTGATATTTTATTGCTAAACTGCACACAACTTTCGAAAAATCGGTGCACCACGTGGGGATCGAACTCGAAAATGTTTTACGGACATTCCATACAAATTTTTTATTCATAATATTTTTTTATCAAAATAAATTTCGAAGATATCATCCAGTACAAAAAACGACATTAAGAACTACCCTCTTTTCTGCAATTGGTTAAAGACTTACCTGTAACAACGCATGTAGTACATCTTCCATAATTTGTGTGTATGTACAAAGCCATTCATCCATTCTAGATGTCAACTTCTCATTCATAATTTGGCTTTTGACATCAAATCTGTCAAAATCATGTTCCAAACTTAAAATCTCGTAATTAAAGTCGTTATTTTTGTCATTTGCACACGATACGTCGACGTGACCGGACGTTGGTTCAAATTTATTTTTATTTGAATTAATTGGTTTCTGAACATTCGAGACATTTTTCGATAAAGTATTAATAACAGGTTTTGATGCATCCGTCTCTATATTCCTTACTATTTGACTTAATTCCGCAGTTGGGTTGTCATTTTCATTGATTTTCATCGATTTCGGTTTATTTATTGGACTATCACAGTCAAATAAACTATAAGTTAAATTATCATTTTTAACTTCAGAATTTGAACTGTTTTCTTTAACTACAGTTTCATTAACTTTAACATGATTTGTATTATTATCTTTTTTACCGCTTATTATCTTTTTTGGTGTTAATGGTAAATTTGAATTAAAATTGTATTTTAAATCGTTTAGTTTATAATTTTTGATGTTTAGTAAGTCAGCTTTGGCTTGTAAATAAGGGTCGTTTGTGATAAGAATCTGAAAAGAGAAAGATTTATTTAATTCGATGTGACAAAGAGATAGGAGAGTAGTAGAGTTCTGAAGTGGGACAGTAAAAAAGGGACTTTAAGTACAGTCTCGAGCAATAATATGTATACACGACTAAACAGTTGCAGTAGATTACCTAAGCGAAATTTCTAAAGCTGTTATGGAATATTCTTGATATTCTAAGCTAAACATAAAATGTTTAATTTGAAAGAAAATTTCATGAAATCAAAATCAAATCAAATCATGATTTCAGAAATAACTTGGACTAGGAGTTAATCTTAAATTGTTTAATCGAGTACACATGTTTTTGCTCGCGACTGTACTTCCTTAGAAGCTGGGCAACTCTAAAGGCGAGGATACACAAAGTTTTCACACCCAGATATATATAAAATCTAATATATAAAATTCTCGTGTCACAGTTTTCGTTGCCATACTCGTCCGAAACGGCTGGACCGATTCTCTTGAAATTTTGTGTATGCAGTCAGTGGGTCTGAGAATCGGCCAACATCTATTTTTCATACCTATTTTTTTTTCGCGAACGAAGTCGCGGGCAACAGCTAGTATATCAATATAATCTTAAATATATGCACTTTCCAGCAGTGGAAAAGGCGTGTACTACTACTTACCACACGGTGATTGAAGGTGGTGGCTTGGAAACAGCATTTTAGAACACTTTCAGTTGTTAATATTGTACTTTCATCATCTGGTTGTGGCTGCACTGTAAATAAAATAAAACAGTATTTAATAAACTTTTAAATTAAAGTCTATGTCACATAAATTTCAAAGGAATAAAGATTTTGACTGCACAGATAGCCGAGTTGTATAGGTCACCACGCCAATTTCCACTTTTGCGCGACGTGTCGTGGGCTCGATTCCCACGTAGGATAAGAATTTGTACGATCCACAAATGCTTGTTCTGAGCCTAGGTGTCTTTGTGCATGTGAATTGAATGTCTGTGAAACTCCCCACGATACCAGGAATAAATTCTTTAGTGCAGAAGTCGTTTTTCCCGTGGGGATTGAACTCGAGACCTTTGGATTTGTAGTTCTATAGTCTTACCACTAGGCTATCACAGCTTCTACTTACGTATATAATGTTGAGGTGGTGCGGCGAGGCGTCGTGTGATTTGTCTCGCGTTTTTGACTCGTTGCTGCCCCTGACAGTCGCCGACACACAGTGCTTCTATATCAGACCTCACCGCGTACGGGATTAATAACTTGCATTTTGTATCTGTAAATAAATATATTTGGTACATTTCCAGACTTAATTAAAGTCATTCCACTCTTTAAATCAGGTAGTACAACCGAACCAACAAATTTTCGGCGTATCTCAATTTTGCCAACTCTAAGAAAATTTTTTGAGAAATTAATTTTCAATCAGATTTCACAAAAAGACAATTCGGTTTTACGAAGGGTCGATCTACGACTGATGCAGGTGTGGTATTACTCAAAAATATACATATTATTATATGAGGTTTGGGAGAACTCGAAAGATGCTCTGGGCATGTTTTGTGACTTATGTAATTTAATAAATTCGAATTAGAATAATTAAGCTATAATGTAGAACTTTTTAAACGGTAAGATTAATAAATTATAAACGCAACCCCATCGCCCACCCTTCACCGCTTGCTATGCTTTCGCTACGGGAGAAGAAACGGCGCAACAAACTCCACTATGAATAAATGTTACTCTTCCATGTTCAATGGGCTGGAGCAGTTTTAATGAAATTTATTATGAAGTATGCTTACACTCTAAATTAACACTACTACTTTTTAACCAACTGCGTCAAAGAGCGGTAAAATTTTTGCAGCTGTAACCGACATTTGCGCGGGCGAAGTCGCGAAATATTGTCTAGTTTTGACCGAGATTTAACAAAATATACAGATTGTCGAAACTGAGATATTTATTTGAAGATTTGAAAAAAGAGGAAACGTTGTGTTTAAAAAAAATTGCAGCTATAACCGACATTCACTCAAGCAAAGTCTCGGGCACGACCTAGAACTAAATAAAAGACAAAAAAATGCTTACCATTGACCACAACATTGTCTATAGTCTCATAATCCAGTAACAACACATCGGTATCAGCCACTAGAAACCAAGTATCGCTCTGCACACCATCAGGCAAATACTTCTTGATCTCCGGAGTAAATATAGATATAGGCTTTGGTGGTTCAGGCTTGGTTGGTAAGATGGCGTTGGTGGATTTTTGAGGTGTCTGAAAAAATATATTGTTTGAAATCTAAGGTTTATTGTGGATATTGTTTGTATGAAATAGTAACAGATGATGTATTTATGAATTTCCAGGGATGAATTATATAACGTGAAAAATAGGGCGTTATTTGATACAAATAAAACATTACTTGTAATAGTAATAGTTATCATAAATGCCAATAAAGTCTTGTAAACTTCCATGGCAAAATTGCTTAATCGATTTTGATGAAATTTTATGTGTTAATAGGTTGAATTCAAGATAAACACATTTATTTATTTTTGAGAGAGTGAAACTCAATTAATAAAGTTCATTAGAACTTATTTTTCAAATAACTTATTAAAATAAAAGTTTAATACTTACATTATTATTATTTTTATTGGAAACAACAGTATGGCTTTGATCAACTTTCTCAATATTACTCATATCAAATGTAACCCTCTTCCTTGCCACTGGCGGTTTTACTTCCAATACCTTTTCTGAAATAATTAAAACATCATTAAATAAATAAATAAATTAAATATCTTGGGACAATATCCACACACGGCCATCTGATCCCAAGCTAAGCAGAGCTTGTGTTATGGTAATCAGACAGCTGATAAACATACTTATATATTTCTAAATACATACATATTATAGATAAATTACACCCAGACACAGAACAAATGATCATGCTCATCACACAAACATTTGTCCTGGGTGGGAATCAAACCCACGACCTCGACACTTCTACTTTATAGGGAGTTTATCGTTATAAAGGATAACGTTATAAAGAGTTTACACTGTATTTAGAAATATATAAGTATGTTTATCAGCTGTCTGATTACCATAACACAAGCTCTGCTTAGCTTGGGATCAGATGGCCGTGTGTGGATATTGTCCCAAGATATTTATATTTATTATTTCAATAATGAATTCAATGTTATAATAATTACTGACTTTCTCCAGGTCCATTGGCACCACCATCAACAGTCTTCCTTCTCTTAGCAATCAAAAGGAGCCGTAAGTCTGAGCTTTCTAGACTTTCAAACATTGCTCCTTTCTGTACATTCGGTTCTTCATTCATTGCACTTTCAACCTTATTGTCAACATTTAGAGTCCAAATATGATTGTTTTTTTCAGGAGTAAAAGGTGAAAATATTGGTTTTACACTATGGTTTAAGTCTGAATCTTGGTCCAAATCATAAACAATTACTTTTTTAGGTGTCGAAGTTCTGAAAACAGGTTTTTCTATTTGACTTTCTCCTACATAACTTAATAACAGATTTTCATGACTTCTTTGCTTCGATATTATTTCTGATTCTGACTGTGACGATGCTGACGTTTGAGTAACTTTGTCTATCAAAGGTTTTTTTTCTTGGCCAAACCTTGGTAGTTGTATTGGCGCCCAAATTATGTTTGGCATTAATTCTTGGTCTGGAGCATAATTTGAGAAAGAAGGTTGGCTATATATTGGTACTGGTTGGACATACGGACTCCTTGGTCTGTAATAAGGTCTGAAAGTGTTTGACGGGCCAGCGTCTGTTGGTTCATGGTTTGCGTGGCATTTGACAGGTGTCTTTTGTACATTACTTTCGTTCGCAGCTGGGTTCTGAAAATAGGTATTTTTGAATAAAATTAATAATTCAATAATATTTTTTATATCGTACTAGCTGTTTCTGAGACTTTGTCTTGACTAGATTTTCATTAAAATGTTATTTAGCTGATTTTTTTTATAATAAAGGTCCAGTCATTTCTGAGATTAGTACAGACAATAATTATAAAATAAAATATTTTGGTGTCTGTATGGCATATATTCATATGCATGTAGTAACCGGTTATTTTAATGTTATAAACAGAACATCATTTAGCAGGAATATTTGATTCTTATTTGAATCTAGTTCATATTTTCTTATGTTACTGAAAGTTTTGATAAAATTACAGATATGCTCTTCAAACTTTTTACTATTATTGTAAACTTGTGACTTTAGCTGTAAGGAGATAATCTCTGAAACTACTTACTAGACTTTAATTATCTTATAAATCATACTATTTTATTGTCAAAGAGTGTTGGTAAATAAATCCATGTGGGCCAATGCATGCTTTAGCCTTCAGGCAATACATATTATAGTAGTATAATTATTCAATACATAGTACAAAATAAAATCACTTTCCGCGTCTGTTCGTCCCTATGTATGCTTAAATTATTAAAATTACGCGTATTAGATTAACGTAAGCGTAAGGCTAATATCCGTAGCTTTTCGTAGATTATCAAAACCCATTGTTTTAGATATTTTTACATGTTTCAAGAGTAAGGTTTAACTATAGTTTTAAAAGTATTTATGCGGATATTTAGTTTGTAAACATAGAAATACATAGGATTATACATACATCAGCATCACAAGTCCACACAGATTCGCCGGTAACCACATTGAAATAATAAAATTTGCCTGGATTTTTTTTTGAAGGACAAAGTAACCAACCGCTCTCGGCTTCGTTTTTCTTATTTATATTCATTTTGAATTAACTAATTAACCTTTGTTATGCATAATACTATCAATATTGCAAAATAATAGTTTAGTAAAACGACTTCTGATCATATTAAAGAAAAAAAACTTTAACTTGAAAAGTTCTGAAAATTTTTGCTTACACCCGCGAATTTTTAAGTTTAGGTCAGCAGAAAGAACGAATACAAACGGTCGCATTCCAGATACAACAACCTCGAATCATAAGCATATACATTTTTTATGGTCAAGCCACACAAATTCTATTGTACTAAGTTAAAAGTAATGTCCTGTTATTTTTATGATTCCATAACCATTTGAATATCACATGAAAAGTGTGATCAGATAATATTATGAAGATTAAATTGATTTGAAATAAATAAACTTTTGATAGTATTGACATGCTCAAAATATTCGCTATGGCGAATTTTGTCATGAACTGTCATGCCAAGTTTCTGTGCGTTTTATTTAAAGCTATACCCCCTGGAACACAAATACAAATTAAATAACCGCTGTATTATGTAACAACTTTAATATTAAAAAAGCCGAATTCGTTTACGTTTATATTGACAATATTAGTTTTTTTAGCTAATTTAGCTAATACGTATGTAGGATATCCATTCTATGATTTTTCTCGTTTAAAAATATTGTGTTCAAGAGTGAATTATTTCATTTCGAAAGTTTTTTCATCATCATTTTTTTACTTTGCTACTCGTCGTAAAAATACTTTCAAGCTATTTTTAGAATAACATTTGCAGAAATGTATTGTAGTACACAACTAAAGGTCGTAAGTAGATTTTTTATAAACACACAGGGAAAATAAAAACCAGCAGTTGTAATAAAGTTTTATTATAAAATAATCTTAAAGCTACCAGTGAGCAAATTGATGCAACTATCTCAAGTTAGGAACGATCACAGCTAAAAACTAATCCCATTTGCAATATTCTTTACATTTACACCTATATTTCATATAAGTATCAGAATAAAAATAGACGGATAGAAAATGCCTAAAGAAAACCTAATCATAAACTAGGACGTAAACAAAGAAAAAAGTGTGTGATCTAGGTATATCCGTCTATTTTTTTCTGAATTTTGCATTTACCCTTAGCCATTATATAAACAGATTCATAATTATATTTTGATGTCTAGCAACCGAAGTTATTAACATTAAAATTACTTTATGGGCCTTTGAAAAAAACACTGACTTACTTGTATTCATAAATATTATATGCAAGCATAGGTATATCACAGGGCATATTTTTTACTAAACTTTATTTATCTTTTAAGCACTTGTGTATGTTTAGGTTGTCTTGCAAGCTAAATTTGCAACCACTTTTTGACATTTGCAATGATAAATCACGAGGAAAACGTAAAAAAATATACTATAAAAAAATACCAAAAGATAATTAATTTGGCGCCCATAATATAATTTAAATTTAAGGAGTGTTGCCAGTACATGTACGTAGACATTAACGTATTTGGTAGTAAATATCAGATGATGAAATTCTGTATTTTTAAAACATGACAATGCATTTACAAACATATTGATAAATTACATTTAATTAATAATATATTTCATATCATTGAAATAGTAAGTAATAGGATAATTGAATTAGATAATTATGTACAGTAAGTAAAGAACTTAGTAATTCTTAATGCGATTTTTAAATCGTTAGAAATAAGTGTAGCCTGTACGTTTTTGTAGGTCTACTAGCATCTATTAAAGTAGCGAGGAAGCGGTACGCAAAACTAGGTCGTGTAGAGCGCCGTCTCGCTTGCACAATTGCAACAGTCTTACTTTTTAGATGGTAATAGACTCTAAAGTGTTAAATTGAGTACATAATTTTATCGATTTAAAAATCGCACTTGTAATTTTGACATTTATTTTAATGTCTGGAAACACTGAGGTAGGTAGAAAGAAGAGAATTATGCTTTTCAAACAATTTCGTATACTTTGGCCATGTCATGATCATTATATTATTCAGTCTTTATAACATTGTTACCTTTTCCTTGAAAAAAAAAAAACATGTATTGAGTCGAACCTTATTTTCTTTGAAAATAACTCGCTAGATACTGAAATTATTTAATTTTATTGAAAACAATATCAGACTCTCAATTCTCTAAAAAAATCACTGCTTATTACATTAATTTATTTCCGAATTAAGAATTATTAAAAAAAATGTTTGACATAAGTATCGCCATCTTTGATTTTCTTGGCCTCCGAATTTAAAATGTTATTTTATAACCTATCTCTCAATCGAATACGTATAACAATAAAATCTCTAATAAATTGTAAATTTAAACCGAATTATAAAATATAAATGCTTTAATTAAAATTATCGACTCAATGACATGTGACATCAATGATACTATCAACCGGTCGCGTAAAATTAGCTAGATTTTAAAAACGCTTCTTTTTCAAATGTAAATATTTTGCTATTTCTTAAATTTTTACTTTTAAATATTAATATGGATTTTAAACTATCGTGTTCTAGGGTATTTGTGTATATTTGTTTAATAATTAAATAAAGGCCTAATAATAACATGGTTGATGATATTAAAATTGATAATGGCGGCAGAATTACTGTTGCGAAGTAAACCGTCCATTTTATTTGTGATGGCAGGCCTTCTTGATGCTGGAACAATTAGAAATGTAAGCATTAATGAGATATCACCGGATAATTTGTAGTAGGTACTTATGAGCATAGAGCGGCAAAAAGCCCCAAAACGGTTGACGGATATCGTCAAGTTTAACAGACTAAGCTACCGGGGTCAATGACCGCGAGTTAAAATTAATTCATTACACTTTGCAGATCTTGCGGTTTATTGCTCTATTCAAACTTGTTCAAATAATATAAGGGGTCTTTCTGATGAATAAAACTTACATATTCTCCCCAGAACAAGGGTATGATTGTGTTTGACACTTTCGCGAACTTTTCATCGTAGCCGGACAGGTCGTTGATCCTTAGGTTGCTCTGCATCCGAGCTACCGCCTCGAACGGTGTACCCGTGTACTAAAAAAAGAAAGAAGTATAATTTAAAATTATAATTGATAGGCGTCAAAATGCACATCATATCAATTTAGATTCAATGAAAATTAATCAGTTTTGGGGGTTTAAATGTTGTTTATTCCCATTTCTACCACGGCAGCTAGGGGTATCAGACACAAATCAAAATAAATTAGGGTGTTTTTGTCACGCAACAGACAAGGATTTAGTGTAATATGGCTCAAGACAAAACAATCTAGGTTTAAATGGAGAAATCTTTGCCCAGCCGTGGGATAAAAATTAGGTTACATAAAACATATACTTACAGGCTCCAATATGACAAAGGAATTGTGTTTATATCTGTCTGGCTTCAGTCCGGTCACAAAATGGTCTTTCGGGACCCCTCCGACATAGAAATGTGGAAAAGATACCACCATAGGGAAATCTGAAAACGGATAGTCAAAATTTATTTAACAAGTAAACATAAACAACTTCCAAACAAGTAAATCAATTAAAAAGTGATGTGCCATTAACAAATGTAAAAGAATATCGTTTTTAATCTAACATTAAAAATTGAGTTACCATTGTATCTCAATAACGCAAAACGTTGCGGTTTGCAGATTAAACGCATCAGTAGCGTTACCTACTAAGTTATCGAGGTTATTGTCTATGAGTTCAAAACTATTCATCACCTACAATTTTTATGGCACCACAAATATCGCAGGATAGAGTTCTCATTCTTTTAAAGTCCTAAAGCTTACATTTTTCCAACATACTTTGTACTATAAAACTTTTTTAATCAGGTTCAAGTCCTAAAACTTTTTTATTACCATTACTTATACTTACTAAAGTAGCATTTCGAAGCATCGCTGATCCCTGGGTGTAGGCTAGGGTCCGTGTCGTAGCAGTCCGTGCCGTTCGAGACGCGGTCAAACACGCTTTCGGAGAGGTTGTATCGGTACAGCGGGACATTGTGCATTGTTAGCTCACCTGGAAAACGCAAAATAAGAAATAAGTATCGAAATTAAATACGTGTTAACAAGTTTTCACATTTATCCGAACGATCCGCTATTGGTGAAATTTAATGTAGGAAAATGATATTAGAATAGGATAATGTGAATTAATGTGAAAACGATCTTAGCTATATCATCTTTCGATTCTGTAACATGTCATGTCGCAAGTAACACTCTTAGCAGCCATATTACCTATCCGACGTCATCGTCGGATAGGTAGGTGTGGAAGAAGATGACATGCTGCGCCGACCCCAAATAATAATTGGGATAAGGTTAATACTGACATAAAGACTGACGAATAAAAACCAAGTGACCCTATTAGAGTAATTCCTTTTGAAAAACGGAACCCTAAAAATAGTTGAATAGATTATCTCACTATCAAAATACAGCGGCATCAGCTTGCAGACAGTCTTCCTCCAATACAGTAGCACATCGGCCTTGGTCAGCCGCTGCGCGTACATCACGCCTTCAGTGGATCCGAAGATACGGTCTGGGCACTCCTGGGATGTGAAAGCAATTGGATATAAGTTATATGGTAAGAAACCACGTGTAGCTCCAGAGTCTAAAGTTAAATAATATTGTCCAGACTGATTTCGGCCACGGCGACTAGTGTTGCTATGACACCAGCCAGCTACGCGGGACATATTATAGTGCACAAGCGTGTGCTAACACAGGTGCACTCTCTGTTCCTTGACTCTCATAGTCCGATAGGATGGCAATCCGACACGACCGGAGGGAGTTTAGGCGCATGCCTAAAGTTTAATGACCAATTAGTATATAATTTTGAAGAATTTTACTGGACTTATTGTCAAGACACATTATTTTATTAAAGTGCTATCGTCTGCAAATCAAACTGTTGGATTAGATACATGACGTGGCAGGTCATTAATATATAAAAAAACAGTAAAGGTCCAAGGACACTTCCCTGCGGGACGCCGTATCTTATTTGTTAGAAAGACGATAACGATTTTAGTGACTGTCTAGATTTTGAACAGGCTTAGGCACGCAGGAAATTGTCAAAACATTCTCTATGATCTTTGAAAATATGGAAACCAGAGCAATTAGTCATAGTTTTCTTTCTAACTCACGTCACTTGCCTGTCTGTTTAGTGCTCATTTTTCTTATTTTGTATCTCCTTTTTTGTACTAAGTACCTACATTAAGAATGATCTACTTTGACCGTTAATGAATACCCACCTCAGGATCAAACCCTGGCAGCTGCGGCTCCCCATGGAACCTGTCGATCTGGAAGAACTCCTTGTGTCCCCACTGGGAGCCGATCTTCACCGTCATCTCGTCCGTGAAGTCTGAATATATCTGGAATAGATCAGATGGAAATTATAGACGTTAATGCACTGATTTTGTACTACCGAAAAAAAAAATAAGTTGTATAATGAGAGTTTATAGAAGCCCAGCTGTAGGACTCTACAGGCTAGAAAAATAATATGAGAGTTAGATGCACTGTTTCTTCCTCAAATGTTCCTATTGGAATAGTGTGGGAAGTAGTGAACAGAAAACCAGTATTCAAGAACAGCAAAAGCTGCGGCATCGCTCCACAGTGGGCGTAATACAGGCGATGACGAGTTTAGAAATAACAGACTAATAATGAAACCAAAATAATACAAAATCATCATTTTTGTTTTTCTATTTTATTTTATTTTTGTGCACCACTTTTACCTTTTTAATAATTAGCCGTTAATAATTACCGTAATTGAAGAGCGGGGCCACCTAGCTCAAGTATATCTTTTACTTAAAAGAAGTTCCCTTGGTAAAACTGTAAAAGTTGTACAATTTTCTGCAATAAACCTTGTAATTTTTTATACTAAAGCTACTATACAACTTACCCTATCCAACATACCAGCGTTATTGACCGGTACCAGGCCAGGAACCAGGCTCTTGGACATATCCAGCACCGGATCAGTGTAGTTCCACAGATATTCATATATGGTCTTCTTGACAAACGGCTCCGATTGGTACATGCTGACAAATGACCGGAGCACTGTTCGTACGAAGTAATTAGCGTCGTGTAGGTATGAGAGTATACCCTGGAAAGAGAACAAAACATTAATTATGATTATCAAAGTGATATACTCGTAGGTCAATTATAATTGTCGAGTGGTATAGGTCACCACGCCAATTTTCACTGAGCGCGATTTCGGTCCCCGCGTAGGACAAGAATTTGTGCGTTCTACAAATGCTTGTTCTGAGTCTGGGTGTTTTGGTGCATGTGAATTGAATGTCTGTAAAACCCCTGCAATACTAGGATTAACCGCCAAAAGGAGGGAGTTCTCAATTCGTCGGAATCTTTTCTTTTTATGTATGTTCGCCGATTATTCAAAGTCGTTTGGATCGATTTTTGCTCCGTGTGTTCTTAAATCAATCAATAACGCTTTGGTCATTTTAAACACATAGGCAAAACCGATGAATACAGCTTATATCATACATATAAATAATATTGGAGGTTCTATTTGTCTGACAGACAAAAAAAAAAAAAAGACGTTGATATTCTGTCCCTACATCTGTCTGTTTTTTCACTTCTTTCCGCTGATATCTGAAGTGGCAATTCATTTTAGGTAGGTAATAAAAAAAATTAAATGAGGACTAACTTAGACTACCTTTAAATATTATAGATTTTTCATTGTTTTTTGTTTTAGGAAAATAAACGAATGAACTTTTTTGTTACATTCTACGCAGACGAAGTCGGGGGAATAGCTTGTCTAAAGTAGATTGAAGTGAAGGGAATCTTACGATTAAAGGTTACAAATACAGTTACGTTAGCTAATATTATATACTTACCTAATACGTAATTTGCTATCAAAAATGATTTAATTTGTTCGTAATTACGGTTCTCATAGATATCAATTTTAAAGCTATGTTCCGTGTGTCTAATTATGTATAAATCCGGAGAAAAAATACTTCCCTATCTAGTAATTACTTTGAGATATTAATATCATACGTAGCTTTAACTAGAAAAAGAAGAAACCTAGGCAAAGCTTTTGTTTTTTTAAACGCCTCCTGCAGTATAGAATTTAATCCTTGTATCGCGAGGAGTTTCATAGATATTCAATTCACATGCACAAATACACCAAGACTCTAAACAAGCATTTCTGATCAAACCTGCGACACGTCTCGTATAGTGGTAATTAGCCTGGTGACCTTGGCCACTCGGCTATCCATGCAGTCTTCTGGGACTGCACTGTCGTTAATAGTAAAGAGTCTGGGCCTGTTATCTAATAGACAAGTTACATTTCTCCAAAGCTTGAAGCTGTAATAGCCTAGTGGTAATACCGTAGGACTGGCAACTCAAAGATCTCGAGTTCGATCCCCACGGCGCGCATTGACTTTTCTAATGTTGTCTGTGTTAAGCTTCCGTGTTTCGGAAGGCACGTATAAATGTGGGTCCTGCGCGTGATCTCTCTCCGGTCGTGTCGGATTGCCGTCACATCGGGCTATGAAAGTAAAGGAGCAGAGAGTGCACCTGTGTTAGCGCACGCTTGTGAACTATAATATGCTCTTCGCTGGCTGGTGTTATAGTAACACTAGCCGCCGTGACCGAAATCGGTCCGGACACATTATATTTATGAGTAAACTTTACTAATAAAATTAAGTTACTTACCAATACAGCAACATTAGGCACGACAATGGTTTGGTTGAGGTCGATGTGGTTTTGCTCCGGCAGATATATCGGGAAGCGTTTCGCAGTGTATGTCATCGTACTATTGTCGTTAAAACTCACGTTCATATGTAGGAGTTTCTCTCTGGAAAGGAAAGAAAGATTTAAAACTGGTTTCTGAAGTGATGATCGACAAAAATTTACGTAATTTTTTTTTCGCACAACGCCGTCTATTTTCAAATTAAGTATACGAGAGTAACTTGTGTTATAAGTACCTACTAGACTAGTGACAATTGATAAACATACTTAAATATTTCTAAATACATACTAATTATAGAAAAATTACACCCAGACACAGAACAAATGATCGTGTGCTCATCACACAAACATTTGTCCTGGGTGGAAATCGAACCCACGACCTGTGGTATAGCAGTCAAGGTCAGTAACCACTAGACCAACAGGTTTTCAGAAATACGATAGTAAGCTCTTATCTGATCTTGTTCCCGACACATGTAAAATAATGTTTTTTTGGTAAGGAATATAATTATTGGATTGTATAAGGAATGATATGAAAGAAAATGATAGTGTGACGTCTGATAGGGGAGAATGGAAGAAAAAAACGTGTTGCGCCGACTCCAAGTAAAATGGGATAAAGGCACGAAGATGATTTGATAACGATTCACTCTCGTTCTCGAGTGTTTATCGGGATAGCGGGACTAGTTTCGGACCCAACCGGAGTCCTTAATCATGAGCTGACGCGGCGGTGGTCGAGCGAGTCGAACTGAAATTGGGGAAGATTTTTTCCTCATGGAGCAATTACCGTATCTGACCTCCATAGCCCAATTTGCGAGACCAAACAAGAAACAATACAAAAAGATTCTTGTCTAAATAAATAGCTAAGTCTAAAAATAACTTTAGTTATTATTTATCTTATAGTTATATTACTGCAGTTGTGGAAGCGTGACAGCGTACTACACGACAAAGAGCGGCGTTTCTCTTCCACAAGCGAAATATCACTTCCGTGTTTCGGAAGGCACGCAAAAATGTAGGTCCTGCGCCTGATCTCTCTCCGGTCGTGTCGGATTGCCGTCCCATCGGGCTATGAGAGTAAAGGAACAGAGAGTGCACCTGTGTTAGCACACGCTTGTGCACTATAATGTCCCGCGTAGCTGGCTGGTGTCATAGTCTAGCCGCCGTGGCCGGAATCGGTCCGAACATTGTTATTACTTTAAGTCGTGGCGGAAGGTTCCTTGGTAAATCCCCTATAACTAATGTATATTTGATAGCAGTTGATAAATACCATCAAAATTAACTCGTACAGGTATTTCCCAATGATCTGGTGCGGTAAAAACGACTTGCATCTAACGTAAACCAACTTCCTAGTTATTTTTTGTTAGAACACATTATGGATTTCAATTGAATAGAGCTTGTTGTGTAGTGACAGTTATAATGTTCTAATGCTAAGATATATAAAGACGACTATAAGAAAATTAAACGTAGGTATAATAGCCTTAAATAATGTAATGAACCTTTTTCCTGGTTAAATGCATCAGCTTCGCTTTACTAATTCACTTTCGTTTGCTTTATATAACAATTATTTGGTTTGACGATTAATGCTTCAAAGATAAATACACAGTTTTGAAGTTGTTATATATGTATTTAAGGTAGTCTTAAAGTTCACCTTTCAGACAACATAACTTGTTTTTGTTGGTCATCAAAATGATTATTTTGACGGCTTTTTCACCGCAAAGTAGAATCTACGCGGTCAAATCCGTCTTACTCGTTACCATACTACTCCGAAAAGATTTGACCAATTCTTACGAAATTTTTTCTATCATATTCCGTAAGACTAAGTATCGGGTAACACCTGTCTTTTGTCACCATTTTTGACATTTTGCGGTTAATTGTACACGAAGTCGCGGGCAACAGCTATAAAAGATATATAAATCTACATCATCGCTATCTATACAACAGCAGCCTTACCACAATCCATTACTATGATTACAGTTGCATCACTGACCTTAAATATTGTGGTGACGTCATCATTATACACCGTGACTTTTAGGTCGTTTTAAAAAAGCAGCCCAGTTCATGTATCCAATGACTAGTAAACGTTTATAATAAAAAAATATGTTTTTTTTAAGATTTGAATGAATAAAAATATTATTCATTATTATGACACAAGGCAGTTTTACGAACACTCTGTAGTGAGCGCGGTCCGAACCTTGTGCCAAAGGGGCCGCGCGGGCGGCGCGGCGGCGTCTTATCACAGGTCATTCACCTTAGCGTAAAACAGCTGTCTTACTATTGCAATCATAATGTTCGCAGTAAGTATGTAGCATGTATCTTCAACAGTTTGATACGTAAACATTTTTAACAGGATGTTTCATATTTCCAATGTATTATTTATTTTTTTCATGCATATTATTTTAATTAATGATAAAAAAATTATATTCGCGCCTAGAGGTATTTTATGACGGATACATTGTGTGGACGACTTTTTTAAAACGACCTAAAAATCACGGTGTATAGTACTAATAATAAAGCGGTAAAGTTTGTGTGTGTGTAACGTTGTAGGGGGTAATCTTAGGAACTACTGACACCCCAGCCAGGGTCACGCAGAGCATGCGCAAGCGATCCCGTGACGCTGGCTTAGGTAGTAGAAGGGGCCAGGGGTGTTTTTAGTCGGTGGGAGTCCGACTATATCCCCACGCCGTGCCCTCAGTGCGGTTTGAAGTCATTAGCGTTGCACCACGGAAAACAAAAAGAAATCAAGAATTTACTGACACCTATTCTGGAAATTCTTTTACTAATAGAAAGTTCGCACGTGGCGAGAAATCGTAGAGGCAGGGAGGTCTGGAAGTAGAAAGGGGAGGCCTTTGCCTAGCAGTGGGATCTTATATCCTATTTGGTTTTTGTTTTAGGTGTTAAAACGCTAATGACTTCCACCCACGCTGAGGGCACCGCGTGGTGGTATGTCGGGCTTCCACCGACAAAAAACACCCCGGGCCTTCTACTACCTAAGATCTTATATCTAATAGGCTAGAAAATAAATAGAAAGTTACGTTATTTGTGAGTGCCATAGGCTATTTATTAACTTCATAATGCCGCTTGGCGAAGCGGGCACAGATTTGCTGTTTTAAACATTTCAAATTTATGATGTTGAGGCAGGTTGTTCGAAGGTTTAATGCCCTTGAAATGGGCTTGTGGTTTTTAATGGTCTTCCTGTTGTTAATTTATATTTTCTATGCACACACTAATGACTGCGTGGTATGTTGTATAGGTCACGACGGCGATGACGTGCCGTGCAGGTTCTTGAGAACCTTCTACTGCAGAAAAACTTCTACTGTTCAGCCAGGTCAGAAGAAGGTTCTTACATACATTAACGTCACGCCTCTTTCCCTTGGGGGTAGGCAGAGATCACATCTTTCCATTTGCTACGATCCTGGCATACCACTTTAGCTTCATCCACACTCATCAATCGCTTCATACACGCCCGTCGGTTTAGCGTACTCCGTTTGAAGTACAAGAAGTTTCTTTGTGCATTTTTTTTCCATGTTTGTAAACCACCAGCGACAATGAATGTAACAAGCTTAATATAGTAAACAAGTAAATAATTTAAAAAAAACAAAAGCATAACTATCCCACTAAGAAAAGTCTCTAATCTATTTGGCATTGAGAATGACAACATGACAGCTAGGAGCGACTTTTTACTTGTCGTTCTTGAATATGGATGTTAGATTCGGTTATCAAACAAATTTTCCATGCGGAGTCCGATCAAAATCAAACAGTTTTTATTTCGAGCAGGCGTTTTCAGGCACTTTCAAAACGTTACTGACTCTAGTTGCGCGGTTCCAAAATGTCATTCTTATGGAGAAGTACCGCCAAGAAACTCTATAAAATCAATAACATATATCGTGCAGTCAGTTGATTGTCGTATACAATTGTATTCAAGCAGTTAAGTAAGGGGGCCAAGCACCAGCTCCCAAAGTTAGCACAGTATATTAATATAATATAGTATGAAGACTTCATATAATCGGGCGTAACGCAAATTATGCTATGCTATCAGATCGTGGCATGACCTAGCATGATACAGTCGCGGTAACGAATGTCGATTGGACGGTGTGTTGTTGGTGTAATTAAAATGCTATAGGTGGGTAGCCCCTTTTATAGCTAGGAACATATGGAAGAAGACGTTGCGTTAACGGCCAACCCCAAATAATTATTGGGATAAGAGCAGGGGTTAAAGTTTATTTTTATGAGCCAAAAAAATTAAGAAATAAGTTGGTACAACGTACAAACTTTAATCGTAGTAGCATTAAATAGCACAAAATTATCTAGCTAATATAAAATGTATCTTTAGTTTTTAAATATTACTATTTATTGGTTTTTCTAAATAATTTATTTACATAACAAAGAATTATTTACAATCGTAACAAACAAAAACAAAAATCTTTCCTCTTTATACATTCTTTATAATATTAGTTTCGATGTAGATTAAGTAAATGTGTAATTTTGTTTATTACAATAAATATAACTGGAATAATAATACAAATATATTTTATTACGACCATTCACTGGGTCCCCATTTATATTACTGTGAGATATTTGTCATGATTTGAAGGTAGTAAATAGGTATTAAATATTTATCCTTCGAAGATCGAAAATAAACCGCCCATTTACCTGTTGCACTAAACAATTGAATCGTCAATTTGGAGGGACCAACTTATATAATCAATATCTTTAAAACTATACATGTTTCAGGCAGCCAAAATCAATAATATTAAGGTAGTATTAAGGTATTAGGTATAACACTTAGTAGGTAGAAAATTCCAGGGAGTAGTCTATCAGTTTGGTCCCTCCATCTTGATATCATGATGGAGGGACCAAGCATTTTGTTAAAATATTATGTATATGATGAGGTAGCTAAAATTATAGCAAAGGTAGCAAATAGTAGATTAATGGTACTATTTTTTTATATGTGTATGACAGACATTGGAGACTTGGTCCCTTCATTTTGACGCTCACGTTAAACTACTTAGGTATTACTGCAGTTGTGGAAGCGTGACAGCGCACTACACGGCATAGAGCGGTGTCTCTTTCACAACTGCAATACGACTTTAACACGTTGTAAGCCCAAGACTAAGCATTAAAGCAACGACCTTTGAATTCACAGTTATCGCGGTTATATCATAAACATTTGGAGGCCGATCATAAAATATTATTTTCGTCTGTTTGTACAAACTGTTTACGAGTTGTAAATATTTAGTGCTTATTTGGTTTTCAATAAACATTGTGCATTTAATGCATAGGTACGGATATTAAGCGGATCTAATGAACGTAAATGTTCGGGTCAACTTAGCTAGGTTAGTTTTGTGGATGGGTGAAAATTATCTGATAAGACTTAGATAAATAGATATTTGACGGACCTGTTGGTCTAGTGGTTAGTAGCCCTGACTGCTATACCAGAGGTCATGGGTTCGATCCCCACCTAGGACAAACGTTCGTGTGATAAACCCGATCATTTGTCCGGTGTCTGGGTGTTATTTATCTACTTTGTATAATGTGTATATTAGGTAAGTATATAAGTAGGTTTATCAGTTGTCTAGTACTTATAATACAAGCCCTTTTGAATTTGAGACTAGATGGCGTTGTGTGGAAGTCGTAGAGTATTTATAATACTTAATTAGCTTCGAGAACACCATCCCACCGATGAAATCAGTCAATTTATACTTACAAGTACACCACAGGCCCAATCTCTTCCACGTTGAGCTTATCGTCGAGCCCCATCATGAATCTCTCGTGGTTCGTGATGTTGAACACGTATGCTCTGAGCTTCACTTCATCCGGCGGGTCTGCCCACCACTCGTAAGGAGGCATTCCTGTCGAGGAAGATAGTAAAATTAGTGAAATAAAAGTTCTGCAGGTGTACCATCATCTCTTATTTATATTTTTTGTATGAATAAGAGATGTAAGACACAATGTATAGAGCAAGTGTTGCAGATGGATGCAGATGGAGAGCTAAGGACAATGGTGAACCCTGCAGGGCACAACAAAATAAAAATAATCTGGCAACTCAATTAATAATTGTTAAGCCAATGGAAAAAAATATATGTAATACATAAAAATCCAACAATTGACCCTATAGATAATAATTAAACATCTGCATTTGTTTATTTTTCGTGTAGGAACAAACACCCTAGCCTATTAGTGTCCCACAGCTGGGCAAAGGCCTCCCCAAAGTCTTTTCACGATTCCCTATCAAGTACCACTTTTAATGCAAATAAATGAATTTATTACTATCATAGTTTAAAAAACGGATACACGGAAACTAACACCAAGTTACCCATATAAACAAAAAACAACGGAAATAATAAACACTTTTAGTTTAGCTGGAGATGTCTCGCAAGTTTAAGGTTATGCCAGTAGGTTAAGGTTAATACAAGGTCAGGCCATGGGCCATGGCGGTGGAATCCAACAGTCAGGTGGGAAACACACGAAGATATTAAAGTGTGCTATTGTTTAGATGCAATGTTTGTCTGAGTTTTTAACTGAAGTCAAAATAGAGGAGGTTGTTAAGTCGTCGGAATCTTTTATTTTTTTGCAATGAGAACGCTATGGAAAGAATATTAGAACTAAGGTACCTATCATCATTTTTTTTCGACTGCGCGGATAGCCGAGTGGTGTAGTTCACCATTGTGCGCTACGTGTCGCGGGTTCGATCCCCGCGTAGGACAAGTATTTGTGCGATCCACAAAGGCTTGTTCTGAGTCTGGGTGTCTTTGTGCATGTGAATTTAATGTCTGTGAACACCCCCGCGACATAAGAATTAAATTCGTTAGTGCGGGAGTCGTATAAAAAAAGAAAGAAAGATTTTTTGTAAGCAGTACATTAGTAATGTTTTGCCTGCCCAAGGAGGAACATAGTAGGTGTTAGTCAGTAAAAGTCTGACACTCTCGCCCGCTACATCCGCAGCGGGCGGGGTCATTTGCATAGAGCATTTTCCTCAGCGAAACCAAAAAAAAGGTATCTTACCAGGTCTCATATTCAGTTTCTCCAATAGCATGAAGTCTAATGGTGTGAATATGAAGCTTCCGACTGATAATAGGATGAGCAGGACTCCCCAAACGCACTGGACAACGGGATCTGTAATAAGAAGAGTCAATTACTAACAAGTATTAGCATTTCCTATAATTTGTAATTTAAAACGTATGTATCGGGATAGCCCGACTAGTTTCGGACCCAACCGGAGTCCTTAATCATGAGCTGAGACAGCTAGGTCCGGAGCTCACTGCAATCCGCAGTGACCTAGCGTGATGAGCAATGCGCAAACTTTCTTTATATGGGAAGAAGCCTGTGCCCAGCAGTGGGACGTAGAAAGGCTGGGTTATTCGTTTCCATTTGATTTTCCCTCAAATGACTGAAAACGGCGTTTCTATTCAATAAATCTCCATTTTCCTTATTAATTTTACAATCTTTTGCAACTTACTACTCTTATTCATCAATGCTAATCATAGACTACAGATATTTAGTCCAAGGCCTTCAATTCAAACGTCACAAAACAGCTGATACGGATCAGACCATTCTATGTTAATGCACACCCATCCAATTACAAGCCTAGGCGACAGTCGTTTTCCTTAAACAATTAATAGATTACGAATTTAACCTCATTATACAAGTAAGTGCAATGACGTGATAAGTATGACGTCATGAATAGTTCATTGACGTAATATCGACAAAGTTACGTTTGCGGGTCTGAAAGTAGATTTCTGTAAGATTTGACTCTTATTGTGTGGTGTTAAGGTATAATTTAGTTTGATCATTTGTTTGTGTACGGTATTGTTCTTGGTTATTGGGTGATAGGGCTGTTCAAAAAGGATTTTGTATGTTGCGGTTGTATGAAAAGGTTTGAATGCACGAAGTTGCAGGTTCGACCCTCGTGCAGCGAAATACCTATAAGCTTTTTAGAAGTTAAATTATGATTTTAGTTACTTCATTATTTTAAAATGCCACTGATAAATACTTATTAACTTAGATACCAAAACAAAATAACACAAACGGAACCTAAAAAAAAACTCGACACACTTAACTATACTTTAATATGCAAATGGCACGAGTATTTAAACAAACAGATCTCCAGATCACTCATTGTCATTCACTAGGCTGTATAATAACACGCCCGTGCCTTTGTAACTGATTAAAAATAGAATAAGTTTGTCTATTCAAAACCATAGATGGGATCAGGAAGTTTTGACATCTGACATCTTATTTGGATATATTATGTTGAAATGTTTTGACAAGCGGTTTTTTTATGTGCAATATAGGCATGTAAAAAGATAACAAATATTTGTAGCCTTTTTTAAGCTTTAAGATTAAATTACCAGTTTTATGGAGATGATTTTCGGGTTCGATTCCCACCTAGTACAAACATTTGTGTGATGAGTGAAGGTTTTGTGCTTAGGTATTGTTTCTATGTGTTTTTGTTTTGAGTCTATTTTCATGCACACGCTTGTGCGCAAACACAGGTGCACTCTCTGTTCCTTTACTCTCATAGCCCGATGGGACGGCAACCCGACACGACCGGAGAGAGATCAGGCGCAAGATCCACATTTTAGCGTACCTTCCGAAACACGGAAGCGATATTTTATTTCTAAACCGCACACAACATTCGAAAATTACCGGCGCGTTGTGTGGATCGAACTCGAGACTTTTGATTTCTGCCGGGGCTGCGGGATGTTCGTGAGAGTTATTGCAACCCTGGCATTCAAAGGGTTCATAGGAATGTAAGGAACATAATGGGTTTTTTCAGTAACAGTTTGGCACTCCCTTCCGCTACGCCCACATCGGGCGGCGTCACTTGATAATATCCCAGGAAAAAAAAGACCTTTGATTTGGCAGTCCTGCGGTCATACCACTAGGCTATCACAACTTGTCTTGTTTTACAAGTATACTTACTACAACAAAACCCCTTCTTCTTCTCCCCTTCGCATTTGATCTCATCCATGCAGTTCTCGACGCAGTTATTGTCGTTAGTCTTGAACAGACTGTTGAGAGAGTCGGTGGCGCTCACCGGCGTCGACTCCGTGTCCTCGGAGCTCGAGCCTGATGATGCACTGTCCTCGGGAAGCATGTTGCTGACCGACATTGTTTTGACGGCTGTAACAAGGAAAGATCTGATTATATTATACATTTATGAACATAAAGTCTGCATCAAAATTAATTGCTTGGTTTTAAAGATCAAATTATAAATAGGGGCAGACTGATGGCGGTAACCGACTTTGTTTTATACTCGATTGATTTATGTAGGAGTACTGTGAGCTGCGTGCCATAGAAAAATGTAAAGAAGAGGGCCTTTGCCCAGCGGTGGGATACGAATGCTTAGAAAATATTTTCAGTGATGTGTTCAGGCGTTCTTCAGGAACAAAGGCAGGTTTCTGATAACTCCAGCCGAGTCGCGCAGAGCATACGCGAGCGATCCCGTGACTCTGGCTTAGGTGTTTTTAGTCATGCCCTCGACGTAGATTAAAGTCATTAGCTTTTCAGAAAACCCAACAATGGGTATGATATTTAAAGGCAAACACGATCAGAAAGATTTCTTTTATTAGGTAAGCCGTAAAAATATATTTAGTATTTAAATTTTTACATTGCCACGAAGCGCATAATACGTAAAATTTCATATGATCAAATGTTTTGTCATTGAAATCAAATTCCGTCATGATCCAGTGAAAAACCTGAATTTGTACAGGTGAGGATGTACATCCTAGAACTTACCTTCCCGACATGAAAAACAAATTTCAAAATTAAAACTGTCGTTTGGATTCCAACCTGTCATCTTACGCATACGAATCTGATCATTATACTACTGAGCCATGACACAAATCCGGAAATGATTTGAGCAATAAAAACAAAAGCGAAGTCATAAAATACTGATGCATATACAACAGAAGTTTTATTAAGAATCCGTGATCTATTCAATGAAAGTATAGTTATAAAAAATAATAAAATTACTTTTTTGACTAAAAGGATGAATGAAAAAGGAGTGAATGATAGTTTGACGTCTGATAGGGGAGAATGGAACAAAAAAACGTGTTTCGCCGAATCAAGTAAAATGGGATAAGGGCAGGAAGATGATGATGATGATGACTTTACTTTTTTGACTGGCCGTTTGGTCTAGTGCTTAGTGGCCCTGACTGGTATACCAGAGGTCGTGGGTTCGATTCCCACCCAGAACAAATATTAGTATGATGTGGTGTCATTTATTCTGAGTCTGGGTGTAATTTATCTATAATACCTACAAGTTCTTGCCCGTGACTTCGTTCGCGAAAAAGAAAAATAGGGTTGAAAAATAGATGATAGCCGATTCTCAGACCTACTGAATACGCATATAAAATTTGATTTGATTGTAGATTTAAATCCGTTTCGGAGGAGTGCGGTAATTAACTTAATGCATTAATTACTAAATGAGGTGTGTTATGTCTAATGACTTACATTGATCTGATGAAGACGTGGTGATGTCAGTGTATAGAACTTAACTGTGACGATCGATTTGACTTCCATTCGCCTTGGGGTACGCTGGCCTGGTGCCAGATACACCCTGCGAGGGGTCAACAACCATAGGTAACCCATAAAACGACGAAAGGCGGAATTCTATGAATTTTGTGATTACATGTAATTGGTACTAGCGACCCGCCCCAGCTTCGCACGGGTGCAATACTGATTATACATATTACCTTGGATTAACATAAAGGTTTACCCGACCGCGTAAAAGAAAATTAATATTTTTGAAAAAGCTAGTAATTGCATAAAGGCTAAAGTTCGTATGTATATTTGTTATCCCTTGACGCTCAAACGGCTGAACTAATTTAGTTGAGATTTCGAATTAAGGAAGTTGACAACTGACACGCGAGTAGCACCGAGGTGCCCAGCTAGTTATGAATAACGTTGTTTAATACAGAGTAAGGCCATTATGACATAAGTATAATAAATCTTAATGCTTGTCATATGAGTAACTCTTTAATTACATACGGTCAGTCCAGGGCCATTTAATATTCTGTATTTAAATGATAGTAGGTATAGGAAGCTGTGATAGCCTAGTGGTAAGACCGTAGGACTGCCAAGTCAAATGTCTCGAGTTCCATCCACACGACGCGCACCGACGTTTTCAATGTTTTGTGCGTTATAGAAATAAAATATCGAGGCTTAAAAATAAATGGTCGTATATTTTATTGATTTGAACTTAAATTTTTTCACAGTTTCAAGGGAATAAATCATTTGTGAAAATTTCAGCTTTCTAGCTATCACGGTTTATGAGATACAGCCTGGAGACAGACAGACAGACAGATAGACTGCGCGTCGGAGCCTTAGTAATAAGGTTCCGTTTTACCCCTAGGCTAAAAAGCACATCCCTATCTACATACATCCCTAGTGGAAACACAATCTTAATAAACCGTACATATTATTGTTTGGGTTTTAGAGGTCAGATAGACAGTTGCCTTACAAAATGCAACATTAAAAAAGAGGATGTAATATTTCACGTTCTCATATAACTAACCAATAAAACATATTTACTATTTCTTATCTTAATGTTAATCAGGAACAATTTGTACTCATTTCTTGCTACTTAATACCTAATTGCTTCCGACATACAAGTTACTAATCTATTTGGTTATTATTTTATAGTTTTTTTTGCTAAAAAACTCAGGAAATGCGTTTTATTCTCAAGCTTAACTTGGGGTCGACTTATTTTTTCACCGGATTGTATATCCATTATAATTTATAGAGTGACTGTCTATTTGACCTCCACAACCCAATTTTACTTGATTACAAAATATCCTATAATGATAACTTTTGTGAGAATGATTCATATTTAAGAGATATATAACGGCTTACTCACGCGTATTTATCGGGATAGCCCGACTAGTTTCGGACCCAACCGGAGTCCTTAATCATGAGCTGACGCGGCGGCGGGGTCGCGAGTCGAACTAGTCGGGCGATCCCGATAAATACGCGTGAGTAAACAGTTATATATCTCTTAAATATCCTATAATGAGATTCAGATTAGTTCAAATAATTCTTTCTGTTTAAAGAACTCGCAAAGCGCTTGATCGACTCCACCGCCGTGATCAGAAGGCTGGACTGTATTTCGCGCAAAGAATTGGCATTGCCATTCAGCGTGGTAATGCGGCCAGTCTCCTGGGCACGTGTCCCGCCATTGACGGAGATGACGACATATTTTTGGACATTTTGTAAATATGTTCTGTTATAATTATAAAAGTTTAATTTTAAATGTAGATATTATTTATTTAGTATAGTTTTTGTAACGCATTGTACTGAACATTGATTGTTAATAAATGTTATTCAAATAAATCAGACTTAATACACTAACAAATACACGGCGAGGACTGGTTCGAAACGGCGCAAGATCGAGAATCGTGGAAGGACTTGGGGGAGGCCTTTGCCCAGCAGTGGGACACAATAGCCTAGGAAAAAATACACTAACATTGTGAATGCGAAAGTATGTGAGAGGGTATATGTACCTACATATGTGTGTATCCTCCTTTTTTTTCGTGGGAAATCATCAAATGCCCGCTGTGGGTGCAGCGGGAGGCAGTGTTAGACTGTTACTGACTAACACCCACTATGTTCCTCCTGGAGCCCTTTGAGTGCCGGCCGAGCGGTAACTCTTACGAACATCCCGCAGCCTCGGCAGGTGTGTAACCTCCTCACAATGAAATTTGTTATAAAGTTAGCTGACACCATGGACTAAGAGATAGGCTTTTTAAACGATTGCATAAAAGGAGGTTAATGTTTTTGCAGCCCTAACCGACGCGGACAAAGTCGCGGGAAAAGTCTAGACATGTAAAATATTTATACTATTTTAAGATCTTCAAGATACCGTAGTTTTTATTGAGTATTCAGTCGATATGGTTCTCTATTCATGACATCATGACTGGCCTGTTGGTCTAGTGGTTAGTGGCTGCTATACCAGAAGTTGTGGGTTCGATGCCCAGGACAAAGTTTGTGTGATGAGCACGATTATTTGTTCTATGTCTGGGTGTAATTTTGCTATATGTAAGTAGGTACGTATTTAGAACTATACATATAAGTATGTTTATCAGTAGTCTAGTACTCATAATACAAGCTCTGTTTAGTTTGAGACTAGATGACGTTGTGTGAAAGTCGTGGAATATTATATTCAAACAGATAAGCTCCTTTTTTAAGTCGGTTATAAATAGATGTCACGAACACAAGTCTATTAATTAATGTGAACCCATCAAAAACGTGTAGTAACGAGTTACATAGTACGGTGAATGGCACCTTCTATACATCTATACTATATAGTTTAGTTACAGAAGGTTAACTTAACTCTACAGTTACGTTAAATAACCTTACGGCAGTTATATTTTTCCGCCCTTCGGGATTGAAACGCTTGGGACATGGGGTCCGGGTGCACGAGCTCAGCATAAGGAACTTGCAAAGCTCTTGGTCGACTCCACCCGTGATCAGAAGGCTAAATCTGGGTATTTTTTTATGTGCATTGAATAACTAAGAAATCCCACGCGACACAAAGTATAAATTCCGGCCCTTATCCCATTTTACTTGGGGTCGGCGCAACACGTTTTTTTCTACCATTCTCCCTTATCAGACGTCACACTATCATTTGCTCCTTTTCCATTCATATCATTCCTTATAATTCACCCATCTTTCTTTTGGCCTTCCCCTTTCTCTCCATCCACCAACAAAAAAAATATAGCTATATTATACCCAAATAGAACTTTCCATACGTTAAACTTCTGCTAGTCCCTTACCTAGTAACAGAACTGCCGTTCACCAAGGTCATGTTTCGATAGTCTTACAAAACAGTAATAATGTGCTCTGGCTAAGTAAACATAATCTAATATGTTGTCAAAATGTATTAAATTATAGACATAATATCGTAGTAAATGGACCTATGTTTTTACCAAACAATATTTCTGCTAGGTATATCAAATTCTCGTGTCACAATATTCGTTTCCGTACTCCTCCGAAACGGCTTGACTGATTCTCTTGAAATTTTGTGAGCTTATTGAGTAGGTTTGAGAATCGACCAACATCTATTTTCATCCTTATTAATGTTGTTTTGCGTAAGAAGTTGCGGGTAACAGCTACCTAGTTACATTATAAATGATCTTTAAACCAAAAGAAAAGTGGGGAAACCCGCACAACTGAGAATTGTTTAAGGGTATATGTTAAAGGGTATAAGGGTAGCAGTCATATTGATACAGAATTACAACTAGTGAATATTACACAACTTTTTAATTTGCTGTAAACTGGTTTATAACATAGTTCATAAGTCTGTATGTGTTGTCTTTTGGAGAAATAAACGTTTTTATTTATTATTTATTATTATTTATATCGCCTCGTTGGAGGGATTACGATCCAGAGATTAACCCCTGCAACGTCAATACCTTTAAATTTTTACCGCATTATGATATTAGTATCACCACATAGAATAACTCTAGAACAAAGTCGCTTCCCGTTTTCTGTCTGTCGCTAAGTATGCTTAAATCTTTAAACTACGTAATGGATCAATATGCGGCTTCTTAAAAGATAAAACGTTTTTGTATGATTCATCGGTATTGCACCCGTGTGAAACTGGGGCTAGTAGATAATATGTCTTACTAGCTGTTGCCTGGGACTTCACCCGCGCGAACGTCAGTTGTATCTGCAAAAACATTACCTCCCTTTGACACAGTCGGTTAAAGAGTAGGTAGTCTATGTATCAATCCAGGTTGCCAACAAACTTCTTACCAAATTTCATCAACATTGATCCCTCAGTTTAAGCGTGAAAGAGTAACTAACATCCATTCATACTTAAAAACTATCCCGTTTATAATATTAGTAAGATAGATAGCTTGGTATTGCACTACGGGTGCACCTAGTACTAAAACAACAATTTAACTCGAAACTCGACAACCTCGTAAATATTACGCAAACGGTTCACGAATAACTAAAAAGTTTAAACTTGTTCAATGAATATATTCATTAAGAGAGGTCAACATTTAATTACTCATACTGTTAAGCTGTGATAGCCTAGTGGTAAGACCATAGGACTGCTAAGTCAAAGGTATCGAGATCGATCCCCACGGCGAGCACCGACTTTTCGAATGTTGTGTGCGTTTTAGAAATAAATATCACAGCTGCCGTGTTTCGGAAGGCACGTAAAATGTTTGTGCTGCGCCTGATCTCTCTCCGGTCCAGTCCAGTCCGAGAGTAAAGGAACAGAGAGTGCACCTGTGTTAGCACACGCTTGTGCACTATAACATGTCCCGCGTAACTGGCTGGTTATCATAGCCGCCATGGCCATTATATTACTCATACTGTAATATCGAGTCTACTGAGTTTTTGATTGTAGTTTGCGTTTTAGAAATAAATATCACAGCTTCCGTTTTCCGGAAGGTATGTTAAAATGTGGGTCCTGCGCCTAATCTCTCTCTGGTTAGGTCATTTTTACTGTAAAAAAAGTTATAACTGAAAAGACACGAATAAGTCTGGGATTTTGTTTTCTAGAACTGATTAAAAATGTATTTTAATGATTTATAATTTGATTAATAATTTTGCGACTCAGTTTTTAATAAACCTGCACCTTGTGCTTAAAAATCCTTAGAGCCAACATTAATTCTAGATTCAAAACGAGAAATAATTACAAATGATATAACACATTACAAGCACGTGCCCACGACATAAATTTAACACAACCGGGGTTAATATAAAAACTGTTTTTAAATACGAATATCAATATTATGCTGTAGGAATGTGCATTCAAGACAGTCTTATGAAGTTAAATATTTAATTTACAGCGAATGTAAACATGGAATCAAGGATTACATTATTCGATCGGCCTTTTTAGTCAATCAGTCATTGTGTTGCCACTCCATCATTTCCGGAATAATTGGCAACACAATTATTTGAATGTCGTTTTTCTGTGTTCTTTTAAGGTTTTAAACGGGATTAGTGCGTGCAAATAAAAAATGAAGACGTTTAGTAACATGACATCTAGTATTTAAACAATAAACGTCACGTTTCGGGATACCGACCAAGGTAAACAGTGGACGTCGGTCGGTGGCTCCTTTGCGCTTAGCCTTATAATCCTATGTATATTCCACTCCAGTTATGTTTACTATATTATTATAACAATACTTATTATAATTGCTCCAAGTGTATACGAGAAGAAATACAATGCATTCGCTCTCCGCTCTTATAATATTAGCTGTGATATTAGTGTGACATGTTACCAAATTATGATGATTATTAATGATCAGATGTATCTTAAAATAATTGTTTTGATTTAGGTTTTTGAGTTCTAGAATTAAGCTTTTCAACACAGGGAATCCTAGTGTAGGAACTAGGGCGTAACCAATAATGTAAATTATCTAGAAATAAACGATTTTCATTTTCAATTAAACACGCTTTTCTGCTTGCAAGTTTGTTCAAATGGAGTTATATTCCTACTTTCCCTAGATAAAGTTAAATATAACTATCTTATGACATACAAAATTGATGGATTTATCGCGTTTTCCTCATTTGCATATCTCGGAAGACATATTGAGCGATAGTAGCAATTCTCCACAGCTGCAACCGTTTCTAAACGAAATTGGATATTTATCTTCCCAGTTTGTTCATTCCTTTCGAAATGGTAAACATCAATTCTAATCTTATTAAGACGATTGTGAGTTTGTGACGACATAGTATTTTCTATAACAACTGAACCGATTTGGAAAATTCATTTACCATTAGAAACTCACGGTATTTGTGATTGGACATATCATCAAGATCAAGGCTTTTAACGAGAACTTGCAAAACATGTTGTTTATAATTGGTAGTCTTAAAAGACAGTCATTAGGGATGAGACTCATGTGACTAAGAGAGTGATGAGTATGGATGTTGATGGATGGAGAGGAAGGGGAAGGCCAAAGAAAAGATGGATAGATTGTATAAGGAATGATATGAATGAAAGAGGAATAAATGATACTGTAATGTGACGTCTGATAGACGGAGAATGGCAGAAAAAGGCGTGTTGCGCCGACCCCGAGTAAAGTGGGATAAGGACAGGAAGATGATGATGATGGTTGATGTAAAACCTCGTGTCAGAGTGTGCGCCATTCGTACGCGCCTTAGGGCCAGTAACCACTAGACCAACAAGCCCGCCTTATACTATCGTGTTGCTAATGGCAATACAAAATAATTTATCCATTGCATCTCATAAACAGTTTGATTGCCTAAATTGGTCGTTGCATAGGAAATTTAGGCCAATTCCTTATTTAGGTCACAACAATAAAATATTGGCTCTCGATATGTACCTAAATTGGGGCAATTAAAATAAATAGATTCCCATGGCTGGATAGTGTTAAACAGAAACTGTTGGTCTACAGGTTCTAAGTGAAATGCATGGTCATATTGTCATATTTTTATTACTTCCGGGTATAGGAAATGTCGATATCATGCTTCTTGATATCCTGATGACAGACGGACAGACAGCGGAGTTTTAGAAACAAGGTACAATGTCGGGCTTAATGCCTGAGGCATCCTCTACCAGTCAACTATAGGATGGTGCAGAGAATATAACAAGAATTAGGTGCATATTGGGACAAGGAAATATGAATAATGCAATAATACTTTTTTGCCCTTAATCTAAAGGGTAAACTGGAAACCTATTAAGGAAATAAAAAAAAAACATCAAAACAATTTGTTACGAGTATTAGGTACGTATAAGTGCACCTAGAATCAGTAACGTTTTGAAAGTCACTCAGAAGGCCTATTTGAAATAAAAACCTTTTGATTTTGTGTCAAAGTAACTAATCACATACAAAAAGTCCTATTGTTTTTTCGACATGTTTGATTCCGGGAATAAACTTTTTTAAATTATTGATAATAGGTACGTCAATCCTTAGATTTTGAATACCAAGCTTACCTATTACTTAGCTAATAAGTTGTATAGGTCATAAAAGAAGCAACAAAGTTTAGACAAGGCTGCTAAAACATAAATCATCATTCCCCTGCCCTTATCCCAATTATTATTATTTGGGGTCGGCGCAACACGTCTTCTAGACGTGTTGCTTAAAGTTTTGGCTATGGTTTTATAGTCGGCCGCCTGCCTGACACTAATCCTCTTTGGGAATGCGATTGTTGGTTGTTTACCCGCCACCATTCGGGTGACCCAAGGTGCTTGGTACAGTGCACTGGGTCTTAAGGTCCATTAGTCGCCTTTTACGACACCCAGTGGAGGATATGGGGTGGTGCTATTCTTTGTATCCGAACACCACACCACACGGATATTTAAAACATAAATGTAAAATCATTATTAATCACAGAGACATTGATTAATTATTAAACTTTTAGAGAAATGCTAACAATGTCAGGAGTCAAGGTGACATTAAAAATGGAATATAGTTAGCTTGCTTTAGCACGCGGCTCTGCTAGTTAGGATAGCTGATAACCTTCCTTTTAGTTCAATATATCCGCGTACGAAATTTCATTCAAATTCGGTGTGTGATGTCGCAGTTATGTCAAAAGAAATAGACACTGAAATTCTGCGAATGTAAACTTTGCAGTGACCAGTGACATATCTATTACTTCTACCTCATCATCTTCCTGCCCTTATCCCATTTCACTTGGGGTCGGCGCAACACGTCTTCTAGACATGTTGCTTAAAGTTTTGGCTATGGTTTTATAGTCGGCCGCCTGCCTGACACTAACCCTCTTTGGGAATGCGATTGTTGGTTGTTTACCCGCCACCATTCGGGTGACCCAAGGTGCTTGGTACAGTGCACTAGGTCTTAAGGTCCATTAGTCGCCTTTTACGACACCCAGTGGAGGATATGGGGTGGGGCTATTCTTTATATCCGGACACCACACGGAATATTCTAATCTATTACTTCTACCTATTAGGCAAAAAATGTCACCTGTGGCCATGTTGGCTGTGTTTGCCCATGTGAATGATAGATATCGCAGAAAAAACGTTACCCTCCTTAGGATGCGGTCGGGTAAAAGTAGTCTGTTTCCTGGAGTTCACTTGAAGTATAATCTAGATGTATGTTAATCCCATCAAAATGGGTTGAATAGTTTCATTGTAACAGCGAAACAGACAAGACTTATCATATTAAAAAAACTACTTCCGTACTAAGGAGTTTATCGCAGGGAATTTACAGACATTTAATTCACATGCACAGAGACACCCAGACTCAGCAAGCATTGTGGATCGCACAAATTCTTGTCCTACGCGGGGATCGAACCCGCGACACGTCGCTTACAGTGGCAATTGGCGTGGTAACCTTTACCACTCGGCTATCCGTGCAGTCTGAACTTATATTTAACAGACATAACAGTATGGATATCTGATAAGTAACAACACGTATTAAACGTACTTATATAATTAGCGTAATGTTATTGAATAAGGTCTAAAAACAAGTTTGTGGAGTCAAATTTCTTAAGCGATCGTAACTGTACGATGAAATGGCGATTCACCTTGGCTCGGAAGCATTAATTAAAGCTATATTTAACTAGTTTTTTGCCTTCGACTGCACTGCCAATAACAGACAATATACTTTTACAAAAAATATTTTGTGAAAGATGATATGGCTGCAAAGAGTGTGACTTGCGAGATGACGTCAGATAGGAACGTGTGGAAGAAGAAGACATGCTGCGCAATCTCAAATAATAATTGGGATAACGACAGGGGAACGGTGATACTTTTACAAAAAATATAAATATGACCGAGGGCCTAGATGTCCTGTCCTACTAATATTATAAAGGCGAAAGTTGGTGAGTATGGATGGACAGATGTTTGTTACTCTTTTACGCTCAACGGATACTTGTTACTCATTCACGCTCAAACGGTTGAATGTCATTTTGAAGGAATTTAGTACGGAGTTAGCTAACACCCTAGATTAAGACACAATTAAGAAATAAGCAGTATTTTTTACCTATTGCTTTTATATATCATTTTATCGTCTCTGTAAATTGTTTATAACGGGGAAATTATTAAATTTGACATTAGAATATTATTTAATTAATAAATACGTGTTTTTTGCTTACCGGAAATGAAGAGTTTACCAAAATAAAGATTCACGACTTTACATTCAATTTTAAATCGTGACTTGTTATTACATCAATAAATCGTCTTAAACTTTTGATTTACGTACAAATTGACAAAAAATAGGGTTTCATACGTTAGAGTTTCTTTGTTTTAATATATTCTTAGGTCACCTAGCCGACTTGACCCCCATTTTAAAAACACTTTTATTTTTGAATTTTGTGTTAGCCATTAAAACAGTGGACATCAGAAATGCAGTTGCTCTTTAAATGCGGCTTATATCCGGAGAGACTGAAAGTCGAGTGCCAGGGGAGTGTGAAAATATAAACAAATAATAAAGCTTTCGTGTTCCGGAAGGCACGTTAAAATGTAGATTCTGAGGCAGTGTCGGATTGCCGTCCCATCGCGCTATGAGAGTAAAGGAACAGAGAGTGCCCCTGTGTTAGCACACGCTTGTGCACTATAATATGTCCCACGTTGCTGGCTGGTGTTTAGAATTACTACCCGTCGTGGCTGAAATGGTTTCAAGGCCATTCGATATTATCTTATTGTATTGTATGTATAGCATGGGAAAAGGATTAGTGTTGCACCAAATCGTGATCAATTATAGGTTGAAAAAGACAAGAGTTCAAAAGTTCATTGTTCACCGGGTCTTCAATATCATCCAATCGGCATCAAGGTAACTTAATAAATATTACTTTCTAAGATCTATCAGCAGTTATTTTTTCATATGGCTGAATGCTAAATGCTTAGCTGTCATATAGTTGCCATCTGAAAAAGAAAAATGCGACAAATGACTCTCGCATTCTTCCTCTTTTTTGATTTCGTGGAGAAATAATTACTACAAACGACGTTGAGGGTACAAAGCTACAAGGATCTTTTGGCAAGTAGATGACATTAACATGAGGGCGCTGGGCGCATATTCGCAGTGAGAACCAACTCAACTGTCCGTCAAAAGTGATGGTTTTTTATATATGACGGCATTAGTTCCGATTTCGGCCACGTGACAAAAGATCCTTGTAGCTCTATGGTAGCATAGTAATATATTGGACTCCTACTAATTAAGACCCCCAGGCTCAATAGACAAGTTATGTTTTTAAAACGACTAGCGCTGATCGTATCTCTCAAATGGATGAAAATGACATTTCTTTTCGACAAGTTGCATGACATTGACTTGCTTAATTTGACGGATTTCATTAACATTATTTTAATTGCACGGATAGCGGAGTCTAGTCGTGTCGGTCACCATCCCAATTACATCTATTCTGTACTCGGTGTGTCGCGGGTTCGATCACCGCGTAGGACAAGAATTTGTGCGTTCCACAAATGCTTGTTTAGAGTCTGGGTTAAACCTCTGTGCTCCCGCGGTACAAGTGTGTGATGTGTTTGCGCACACGTTTGGTTACTATAATATATATCCTGCGTAGCTGGCCGGTGTTATAGTAACACTAGCCGCCGTTTCCGAAATCGGTCAGGAGACATTATTATTATTAGTGTCATACAGTACTTGTTTTATTTCTGAACGAAAATCTCCGACATCTTCGTCTTCCTACCCTTATCCCTTCCAGTCTCCCCTATGAGACGTCACAATCTCCGACAGCCTTTCCCCATAATTAAAAACAGCTGATTCACTAATTATTCTATCATTATAACCGGATTGTTACTTCACAAACAACTTTTATGTAAATACGAGATATTGCCCCAGATCTCGCCGATAGTGACCTTGGAATTACTAATAGTTTTATCTTCTTTAAAATCTCATATCGAGAAACTGAATACTGAAAAATCTTTAAGAGGATCTTTGGGAGTGTTCTACTAACACTTTGTGTTGCCGTTGTTATTAGTAAAGTTTTGCATTTTTTGTCAGCACACTACAAGGCGCAGCTGCATTCAGGACACTAGTATCACCTCTGAAAGTGAGGCTATAGAAGTTGTGGAAAAGAGACGCCGCTCTACGCCATATATTACACCGACTCTCTTTACTGATAACAATGATTTCTAGCTAGCAGTTAAAACAGCCAATAGATGACTGTATCCTACTGTTTTATAACCCACTAAAAAAGTTTTTGTTTATTCTCTAAGGGTTTGATACCAACTTGTGAAGAGAAACAGAAAATTGTCTGGGTCCTTAAACGCCAGAGCCTGCCGAAACTGCGTGATGTTCGTAAGAGTTACCGCTCGCCCGGCACTCAAAGTGCTCCAGGAGGAACATAGTGGGCTTTAGTCAGTAGGTAACAGTCTGACCCCCCCCTTCCGCTGCACCCACAGCGGGCAGGGGCATTCGATGAATTCCCACTAAAAAATGTTTATCAAATCTGTTTTAAACTGGTCTACATTTTGGGCGTTATTATTTATTAAATGCTAGGTTTGTCCACAGTAAAGTTTTGTACAAGCACTGACTATTTGATTGCTAAGAAATTTGTACGCCTAGTGAGACAAAACATAGTGAGGCTATATTTATTTATTAAGAACTGCATTGTACACCTATGTTTAAACAAATAAATTATTTTTATTAATTGTTTTGCTTTTAAATAAAGACATAAGGTCTTAGACGTAGTTTGTAGGTATTATAAAGTTCATCACTCTTTACAATCTTACAATCTACACTTCGGTAAGCGGTTGACCTCGGCGGGTTGTGCTTACCGGCAAGCCTAGTAACCCGTGCGACCTGCGGTTAGGGTTGACCATAGATAATAGTAAGTAGTAGTAGTTTAATGGTAAGAAAGGTGCTGGACATGAATGTAGATGGATATAGGGGAAGAGGACGACCAAAGAAACGATGGATGAATTGTGTGAAAGATGATATTATTATGGATGCAAAGAGTGTGAATTGAGAGATGACGTCAGATAGGATCGTGTGGAAGAAGATGACATGCTGCGCCGATCCGCAAATAATTAGGATAAAGGCAGGGGAATGATGATGATGTCAAAATTGAATGTTTGCCAAATCGGTTATTGTGTCTACAAATTTTGTTTCAATACATATTAATATATACGCCTTGCCGTAGGGTGTCAAGTGAAACTAACTCGGTAACTCCATACCTTTCGTCGAAATTGCTCCAGTCGTTTGAACGGGAAGTGTAAACATCCATCTTTACTTAGTTAGTTACACACTTTCGCATTAATATGCGAAAGTATGTAGGTATATGTGGCGGTGGTCTATGCATTATCATACTCTTCTATGTGTATATGTCGCAAGTTCATTCTCATCATTATATTGAATGTAGTGGTATTATTAATCGAGCATTTGCAAAGTGACAGCAAAATATGCGCAATCATTGCTGTCAAAAATATTTTTAGTGCTACAAGGGTCTTTTGATGAGCGGCCGAAATTAAAACTAATGCCGTCATGTATGAAAATATATCACTTTTGACAGATTTTTGAGTTCATTCTTGTTGCGAATATACACACCAGCGCCCTCGTGTTTATGTCATCCACGTGCCAAAAGATCCTTGTAGTAGGTAGCACTAAGTACATATTCGTGCGATCTTTATATTATTACATTTTATAATGCATTCGTTATTTTTATGTCGATTGTCTACAAAAAATAAGCTCACATAATGTACTATACATAAAGGCAATTAATATACCTATTGTATTTACCAAGGATAGCTTACGAAATACAAAAAAAGTCTTGGCAAATTATAAAACAAATAGCAACAATTAATATGCAGTAATTTAATTATGTATTTCACTATTTCGAAAACGATTTGGCTATCTAAGATTTCAATGTATTTTTTATTTAAAATGAACTAGTTTTACACATCATAAGTATTAATTTATTTATTATTTACCCTATATTATTAGTATTTAGGCTATGGCTAAAATTTCGAAAACGCTTTAAATCTGTTCTAAATATTCATGTTCAAAAATGTCGTTGTGGCCTTGTGGTTCTATGTATGAATTCGTATACGCGAGGTGCAGGTTCGATCCCAACGGAGATAACCTGTGACTTGTTCAAAGTTATATGTGCTAAGTGCTTTCTTAATTATAAGACACTACTGACAAACGATGAAGGAAAAAATCGTGAGGAAACCTGGATTCTAAGCAGGTTTATTATATTATGGTTTGCTTATATTCAAGCATGCGTAAAATAGTTTATAAGCCACAACATTTTATGAGTTCATTTCATTCAAGTGATTTGAGTTATCAAATACTATAGTTGATTTTATGGCAAGTGGCTTGTGAACATATTGTACTTCCTATAGTAATAATAATGTCCGGAACGATTTCGGCTACGACTGCTAGTGTTACTATTCAGCAGTCAGCTACGCAGGACATATTATAGTGCACAAGCGTGTGCTAACACAGGTGCACTCTCTGATACTTTACTCTCATAGCCCGATGGGACGGCAATGCGACACGACCGGAGAGAGATCAGGCGCAGGACACTCATTTTTATATGTTCGCGTTCCGAAAGATGGAGACAGTAATGACTGAGAATTAAACTAACGGCCTCCAGTTTAGCAGTAAGAGAAAGAATAACTAATCACTATAGCAATATACAGGCCAGTCACAGTGCATATTATATCCTACTAATATTATAAACGCGAAAGTTTGTAAGTATTCATAAATTCCTCTTTCACGCTCAATTCACGATATACTTTATAGAATTTTAGTATGGAGTTAGCTGACATCCTAGATTAACATATAGACTTATTAACCAACTGCATCAAATATTTTTGCTGTTATACACAACATTTGCGCGAGGAACAGCTGGTTATAAAATAACGTGATAAAATTTAATACACGAACAGTCACCAATAAACGAGCTATTAAATTCAGGTTACATCACAATGTTTTCCTTCACTGTTACTTGCTCAATAGGTTTAGTATCTTAATAGATTATAAGCCTTAATTAATTATGCAGTACATGTTTTCTACGTGTCTTCGTGTGCTGACCTTGCGCCGCTCAAATGGGTTGTGAGCCGATCATATGGTTGAACTATTTGACTATGTTATGGTGGAGTACATGAATAAATATAATATTTATGAACTGGATTAATTGTTGGGATCTCCAAGACGGTAAATTAAACAAAATGACGGTATTACGAGGACTGCTGTTGTTATAGTTTGTATTCGTTGTTTTATTTGTAAAACCCTAACATTAAGTATTTACTTTTAGAATACAGTACATAGATGTATCGCAGATTAATAGTAGCCTATGATGTGTTAATTCCCGGTTTCATCTACCTTTATACCAAATAATATCAGACTTGGTTCAGCCGTTTTAGTGAAAAGAGGTAAAGGACATACAAACACATACACAAACTTTCGCTTTTCTTTATACTAACTAGTGCGATGATTTCAATGATACATTTTATTTATTTACCATAGTTTTAACCTTATAATTCAATATTTTTCTTTTTACAGACCTATCCTTCAGACTAAAAAGAAGCTTTTTTTCTTAGCAGATATTACGAAACAGGGCCACCCAAGACAGCTAAAAACAATTGGAAATACGTCACCATAATTATTGATAACTAAGATACTGCATACAATGAACTGTGTTATCTCAAACATGCGTATAGACATGAGTTTGTTCCATGCTGCGGAAACGTGAGGATAATATAAGGACTCTTTTTGTATTTAAAACTAACACGTAGATTATCAAGATAATTCTAGAAATAAATACATGATTAGTCTAGTTGAAAATTCAAGATGGCGTAATTTGACAGTTGTATTTTTTTTAATATGGCCATTGTCATTTGCAGTGAAGTTAGAATTCTATCGATTTTTTTGGGGTGGTCCCCGGTCGTATCAAAGGTCTTTAATCTTTATGACAAACTTATCTAACTACCCCTTTATTCAATCTCAACGTTCTTTTTCTAGGTAAACATTTTGTTCCGGACATTTTTTGAAACAGGTTCGTTATGTGACAATACTTTTAAATGACTTATTTTAGTCTTCCTTTACGTGTGCAAATGCGTGTTTGCAAATTACTGTATGATTTATATTCAAACTTATTCTTATTAATTTAACCGTCATAGGTAGTATGTAACATAGCTATTTTGTCGGGCATCACCCTTCTAAATCTAGTTTTAGCCGTTATTGCAAGGCTAAATCCTTCTTAATGTCAAATATTACGTTCAAAATACTAATAAAATACTTGTACTCAGTTTAAAATCGAATTAATAAACATAGTTATTGAATTATTAATAGTCTGACACTTAATATCGAATCTGCTTGGATAAACGGCCAAACTCGTAATATTCGAGTGGGTTGTATTTTACAAATACGATAACACAATTTATCGACACTGAAATAAATAAAATAATTTCCTGTTGCACAAAATATTATCAAAATGGATCAGCAGAGTCCCATCGAAAATAATATAAAAAAAAACAAACAATGTAAAAAAAAATATGTCACTGTCAAAAAAAGGCGCCTATTTTTTTCTATAGTTTAAAACAGGTACTTGGATGCATAGTGCAATGAGTTTTTCTTAGATACATTTACATTCATTGCGTGTAATCGGAGAACAGAAACAATTAAGATATTTAACGAGTAAATATTTATGTTCTCTCACTAATTACATGATTATTTGTTGAAAATGTTTACAATAATATGCATGTTATAGATAGGGATTGACGTTTTGTTTTTTTTTAAGAGTTAAGGCTTATTCCACTGGCGTGTGTTAACTGACATTTAAATAGGATAAATTAAATTAGAAAATAAAATTCATCTATTTTTTTATATGTATAATATCACATTATTTAAGATAGGGTCGGCTTACAATCTTGCTAGAAGCGGAACTATGTATTTATGTATCAAGCAGAGCAGCAATGTGAACAATTACCCTAGTTTATAAACGATTTCTTATATTATGACAAAAAGAAATAAATTGCAGAATCATTGCTTAATAATGATTTTCTATGCAACATTGCTTTTAATTATTTTCAAACCGTATTAGATACCAAGTGTGAACAGCTTAGATAAATAATATAATGTATGAAATGAATAAGTGCCAAGCTAGATATAGTTTTGCTTCTGTCTGTAGATTTAATTATATTATTTAGTGTGTAGGTATATAACCACTTTTATCTAAATTCCTTATGATGTAACTAATTTGTACGTAGATAGTGTAGGTAGGTAGGTAGTGTACCGTAAATACAAAAAAATAAAAATAGTGTTTACAAATACCGTCTAACTGTACGTCCATTTAAGAAAATTGACTAGTGTGTAGATACACGCAAATAAAAAAATAGATATTGAATTTAAATAAACTAAATACTTGTTATTTTAATATTTTTAAACACTAATTCGTGTTCATCTATTTCAAATCATTTAAGGCAGATAGGTACCTACATTATAATATATTATCAACTGTGATAATTGTAACTATTTTTATAGTTTTGGCAACCTGTTCTATTTACAACAAATTCTGCCAAAGTCTTGTACTTGCATTCAACTATGCTGTCATACTATTTTCGGAAATATTTTGACAGCGAATCAATCTTAAGTAATATGGCTGTATACATATAATTTGATTATTTTATATTGAATGTAGAGTTTCGTAAGTTTTCAAAACTACTTGAAATAATGTTATATGCAACGCTTTAAGTGCCTAATAAAAATTCTTTAGCGATTAAAATTGAGATTAATTAATATTCTTACATTGTAACTATTGTAAGTTTAATTAATCAACATTGTAGGATTTTATCTCAACACGTGGATGTAGAAATCTAGAGTAATTTCTAGTTTAAATCATTATAAATTGCATCTGTCATAACTCTTATGTTCATAAAATTTGTGGGGCGATACATTTTCTTAGAGAAACTATATTTTTTTTTTTATTAGGACGGTGTAAAATATTTTAAAATAGGTACCTGCATAATTATTTATACAGCAGTGTTTAAGATACAGGTATAAAAGTATTTGGGAATTTAAAAATAAACACGTTTTAAAATTCATTGCTGCTGCGACGAAACTATTTTTCATGAAATAAAAATAATAAAAAAGGTTACGAAAAATGTAAACTTGAAAGAAAAATAACCTAAATTAACAGATTAAAAATAAAATAACAAAAAATAACTAACCTTTAAAAAAAACAATTCACTTAAAAAAAATAAACACTCACAATAAAAGTCCATGCACAATTAAAAACCAAAAACAATTTTAAATTCGAAGCACATTTAAATTCGGTATTCGTTTTATTATTTTTTTAAATTCGCGCGCGGTCGACCCGCGCGGCCGACTATTGCGAAATGCGTGTAACCTTACCGCGTAAAGTTGTACTCATCTGTCAATCGACCTCTTCTCGTAATTTTAATCCACGATTCACAATATTGTGGTGATAAAGGATGTAATTTCGTGGCGGTTAACTTTAAAAGTTATTTACGTAAAGGCTGAATGTGTTTGTAAAGCTAAGCTGAATAACGCTTCAATGTGTGTAGAAAAAAAAACAAGTGGCACAGTAATTATGTAAATTTTTGGTATTGATATAAAATATTTTAGTATTTTATGTGTGTAAAATAAGTAGGTAGTACGTGTAACAAATGTATTATTTAAGTTTTTAATAGATATCCAATAGTTATTTAATATAATTGATTTGTCTTACAGAAAAAACTACCTAGTCAAAATAATGTTGTTTTTCGACAAACCAGTAATTTGATTTGGATAAGAAAAAAAAGTTTTAACTATTGAGGCCAGTACAGTCAATGACCTTTATCTGTCACTTGAAATATAAAATTATAAAAGTCTGTAAAGTTTTATAATTTAATTAATTATCATGTACAAGTACGTTCCTAATTAAGAATAAGAACTTTTATTATTAAATGTAAAAATATATTTTTTAAGGGTTTTACTTCCTGACAGCAAAAATGGCGGCAAGTCATTCCTATTCTTATTTGAATCGCTTAGTTATTTAGGAGTTATGTAAGAAGTAGGTATCTAACAGCTAACAAAAATATATGTTATGTAATATAGATCCTATCCATTATTCTAAAGATGTGATCTCTGCCTACCCCCAATTGAAAGAGGCGTGACGTTTATGTATGTATGTATGTAGAATGCTAGCCTAATACCCTACACTGGCACACTTGTGCTCGTCTTTATTAGCGTAATTCGCAAAAGGAGCCCTTTTTTTTAATTTAGAAAATTAACTAGAACTAGAAGAATCTTTCAAATACTTACACTAGCTAATACTAGCTGCTAGCTCAACCGATTTGTGTCCGTACAGTCAGTTCAGTATGTTTGTGTAGGTAAGCTTAGTTCTTTAAAACTAGGCAAAGGATTTTGATGCAGTTCTTTCTAAAAGATAGAGTGTTTTAAGAGGAGGTTTATAATAATTAAGTACACCAGTAATAACACGCTAGTGACATTACCGTTATAAATATAAGATCATAAGACATTTTGACTATGTTATCTCATAGTTATAGACACATTATCTTCTACTATTAATAATTATCATAAGTTTTGTTTTTTTATTCGAAACTAAAAACATAAATTGGTTATCGCCTGACTAAACATATTTAATGTGTAACTAATCAGTTAAAAGTTTTTTTTATGGTTATGCGTAGGTCAAAATAGTTTATTTTATGATAAGTACGAATCAAAACTACGCACGTACCTATTTAGTGTTCAGTAATGATGATAATTTATGTTATTGTAGTGATGAAATATCGATGTTTTACAACTTGTATAAAAAAACACGGTTATACCTACTTTAAAATGTGTAATAGGAATGATGACTAAAAGAACAAATCTAATTAGTCCACCAGATAGACAATTATAAAATAAAGCTTTAAAATTTAGGAAAAGGGCTTGTGACGAAAATATTGTACGAAAAAGAATTATCATCATCCCTATTTTATTTAGTCCCTTCCGAAAAAATAAATGGCGGTCATTGTCTAAAACGATATATTATACTCTTTTTTGTGAACTATCAACAAGGTTCCAAAACCATCGTAACTTTTTAATAAAAAAAAAGAAAACCGCGTCCATTTATTTTATCTGACAAACATAAAATTTGTGTTCTAGGTAAGTAGGTACCCCATCATAATTATATCATTTTAAATTATTTTTTATAATTACCAGCCTATTATTTCTAGTATTAGTGCCAAGGCTTAAAAGACAAGGATGCGTCGAACTTATAATTATAACTATTACAAACGTAAGGGCGCCATCGCCGCCATCTTTTCTTAAAAGTATGTCAATTAATCACGCTATGCTCATACAAAGATGAATGAGATAGTCAAATGACATGCAATCAATGATAAAAAAGCACAGCACACTCACAATCGTATGCGAGAACAATACTTAGTAGAGTCATCATCTTCCTGACCTTATCCCATTTTACTTGGGGTCGGCGCAACACGTTTTTTTCTCTCATCCTTCTTCAGACGTCACAGTATCATTTACTCCTTTTTAATTCAACTTTTCTTAGGTCTTCCCTTTCCTCTCCATCCACCAACATTCATACTCATGTTACTCATACTTAGCCAAGTGCCGTTCTAAAATGTCTTTTTATGTCTACATGTGTCATGATTATGCGTTTGCTGTGTCGGTCTTGTAGATGCTGTCAATGTTTTAAAAACCTCTTTTGAAGTTAACTTTTTTTTGTGGCTGTGTATCTGAAGTTTTATACATCATAGGAAGTCATAGACTTCCCTATGTTTAGCCCTGAAGAAGCACTTCTGGGTATATGCCCATCAGTGGGTTCTTCAGGCCTGATGATGACAGAAATTTTGGGCAAACGTGGTTTACGAGTATATCTCTACGGAATAGTACTGACGACCTTTAGCACGAAAATCCAAGCGTAATGCCATTGCTCCTATCGTAATTCTTTTGATAAGTACTTAATTATATTGTATTAATTAGTCATGGTATTTAAGTGTATGTATTTGACATTTAAACAGTACATTATCCAAGTATAGTATACAACCATGACTAATGGCTGATTCAAACTTTGAACGTACTTAAAATTAAGAGAGCACTTGAGTTTCAAACCAACATTAAAATTTAGGAAACACAATAAAAACTTAACAAAATAGGTATCAGTCAAATAATTTCAATATTCTAAACGTAAAACTAGTACAATAAAATTATGTCTAAAAGTAATATTATTTCAGTTGTGTCGCGTGACAACACGTCGTAGAGCGGCGTCTTTCTTCCACAACTGCTTAATTTTATTTATTTGGCTCACCAACAATTGTTTCCACGATAAAAATATTAAATACATTCATCATAATCTATACTAAACAAAAAATATCTACATTTATTTAACTAAACTTATGTAACTAAATTAACATGTTTACAAAGCATCGAAAAATATATCCTCATCTCCGTCAATGGCGGGAAACGTGCCCAGGAGACTGGCCGCATTACAATCTTTGCGTGAAATACAGCCCATCATCATAATTACATAATTCTGTAACAATCTCTTTAAAATAGTATTACATAAAGACGTGGTAGGCCCACAGATAATAATATAATTTCTTAACCTGTAATTATAGTTTAAGAGTTTTAAATTAATAATTGATCGTGAAACATGTTATTTATATAAACATCACCGTTTCTGACGTGGTTGCCAAAAAATATCGCAAGGCAATCCAGTCCAGTTTAAAGTAAGAACGTATAACTTGAAAACAATATTTAACGGAAACGCACGATACTTACTGCGATTTAAACTCTTGTCGGTAAGTTCAAGGTGGTTTAAAGATAACTGTCATTATCATTTTAAACTTCATTGTCAATGTTGACATCTCAAAGGACAAGTTTTTATGTAACTGCTGTTAAACTGCCGAAAAGCGGATTTTTAAGTTGTTTATTTTGGGCGCAAATTACTCTTTATTTATTACATTTTTATGCATTGTCTAGGGCCTAGGTCGCCTAGGGTCTTGATAATACATTATGCGTCTTGGTATGGACATGTGATGAGGAGGGATGAGACTTATGTTGCTAAGAGAGTGATGAGTATGAATGTTGATGGATGGAGAGGAAGGGGAAGGTCAAAGAAAAGATGGATGGATTGTATAAGGAACGATATGAATGAAAAAGGAGTAAATGATACTGTGTCATCTGATAGGGGAGAATGGAAGAAAAAAACGTGTTGCGCCGACCCCAAGTAAAATGGGGTAAGGGCAGGAAGATGATGATGATAATGATGACTGTATGTTGGATAAAAACATTTGTTTCACACACAATTATTTATCCAACGGGAAAACGTCACGCACGTCACGTAGTGGCATTTGATGTGACCTAAACACCTCAACAGAAAATTGATGACAGGAAAACCCATACATTATATCGGTTCCATTATAAATTCAAACAGTGTCCGTTTTAGAATGACTAGAGTACTAAGAGTGGCTGTTGCCTAATCGTGAATGCATCTAGACCATGTCTAAGATCAGGCAATAAACGCATTCCGAGAGAAACGCGTCAATTATTATGTTTGTAATAGTTGGCAACTATATACTCCTAGGTTCACAACTTCCATCGTAGACAGTTCTTGGTATAAAAAGGTAGGTATCATCTGCCTAATCCATACTCAACAAAGTTGAGGTTGGTTGGACGTCGTAGCTTTCTATTGGTAAAAGAATTTTAAAAATCAGTTCAGTGGATCCGGATATTACCCTCTACAACAATATTAGTAAGATTAAAAAAAATACAATCATTGAATATCGTCATTTAAATTATCAACAAAATAATACTTAACTGATCATTCTTCCGGTATAGTCACAAAACATAAAATACAAAACCTTCACCCAGTTATCTAAGAGCCCTTTTGAAACGATGACATTCAATCTAATAGACAAAACAATTAATTATCTTCATTTTAACCCGGAAATAACCACAGTTTGGTATAACACTAACCTTCTTCTTGTAGCTATTTTTCTAATTTATAAATATGACAAGTATGACAAAGGTTGTGGTAACGTCTATACGTTACCACAACCTTTTAATGTAGGATTATTGCAGTTGTGAAAGAGAGATATCACTTTACGACGACGTTTAGTGTGCTGTCTCTCTTCCACAACTTTGAGATGTGGTATGCCTGTAAACCATAGTTTTCACTTACCATGATGAAATTGCACTTTTAAATGTTATTACAAAAATAAATAAACATAATATGATAATAGGCATATTTTCAACATTATATTATATGGTAATTATCACTTAATATACAATTAATACAATGAAACGACGTTAATTTGATGTTCGTGTAATCGTAAAACAAGATATTTAAATTTTCTTGCGGATTCAAATAAGAATAGGATCGACATTGGCCTTGATCTGTCAACCTGTCAATCGGAAAATAGTGTAGTAGTAAATATTAACTGTTTTATAGCCAAGACTTAATCTAATTAAAATAAAATATATTGCAGTTTAAACAAAACTATTTATTTCATTTATTTACAATTTATGTACACACCATTTAAGAAGGATAAAACATCTTATTGAAATACAAAGCTACTGCTTATTTCTTCCAGCATGCCTGCGAAAGGAGAAATGCATTAGCTAAAATACAAAAAAAAAAATAGTTTGGCGACGAAATTGTAATGTCAAAAATTTTGACAGCTAAGCGACCATTTTTTTATAATTTTAGCGGCAAATATATTCAAACATGGCTGCCATTCCTATTCTTTATTGTTTCGTAAACAATTCTTACTCAACACATGTCAAATAATAATAAATACGAACTTTTTGGTGAAGGTTTTTTTAAAAGAAATCAAGATAGTTTGTAGGTCAATAAACTAGCCTGAAGGTTATATTTATTATTATATTTTGGTCAAAATCATTTATATTTTGTTTGTTTATTGCACTTTGTTGTTACTTAGACCTAGGGTAACAGTTAGTGCGTTATTTCTGCTACTAATTTATTCAAGGATTGTATTCTTAAAATGTGTGTGACATTACTCATAATACTTATGTATGTTTATGTAATTGCATTTCTTAGGTGTTAGATCTTAAGTCAGTCAATTTAAAACGTATTTTAGTAAAACAAATGCTAAGTTGTTTTCGAAACTTTTAGGACGCGCAGAAGATGAAGACCAAGGTTTTTTTGCGCTTTTTGCAACTCAAGCAAAAAACTTAATAAATGGGAAATCAACAACTTACAAGATTTTCTCTACAAAAACCACTATTTTTCTTTCTAAATGATACCAATCTTTTACTTTTTTTATCGATATTTTTTATTGTGACACATTAGAAAAATTATGTTTAAACACAACTTATATTCGTATAAAAAAAATATGATTTATCCTTCAATAAATATAGCATTTATTATAAACTTACACGTGTATTTCAATACTAAGTAGCTAACTATATTTTGAAGTTGTTGGTTGGTGTCATAGTAGCACTAGCCGCCGTAGCCGAAATCGGTCCAAACATTATTATTCTAGCACCCGTGCGAAGCTGGGGCGGGTCGCTATACGTCATAAAGTAGGAACTATTCATAAGTCAATTTCGTTCTAATACTTTTAGTCTTATTTCCGTGTGGTGTCCGGATACAAAGAATAGCACCACCCCATATCCTCCACTGGGTGTCGTAAAAGGCGACTAATGGACCTTAAGACCCAGTGCACTATACCAAGCACCTTGGGTCACCCGAATGGTGGCGGGTAAACCACCAACAATCGCATTCCCAAAGAGGGCTAGTGTCAGGCAGGCGGCCGACTATAAAACCATAGCCAAAACTTTAAACAACACGTCTAGAAGACGTGTTGCGCCGACCCCAAATAATGATAATTGGGATAAGGGCAGGGGAATGATGATGACTTTTAGTCTTATTTATGTTAAATCCAACAAAATCAAAAGTAATTTAATCAAATTACGCTACAAGGTAGCACTTTTAGAACGTAAAATTAATAATAGACAGCACCCCATCGCCCACCCTTCGTCGCTTCCTGTGCTATCGCTACGGGAGAAGAAACGGCGCAACAAACTCCCCAGCAGCACGCTGTCTTTATACATCATCAGAATCTCTTATTATTAGTAACTGACAGCTAATATTTGTTCAATTATTTTTGCGTAACGTTGCAACGTTGTATCAACTTTTAGCTAAGTCAGTTTCGTCTTGCTTAGCCTCAAGGACTTGATCTAGACTTTCTAAATCTAGACACAGGCTTCATAACCTAGGTCTTAGATTACCTGTACCTAATAATACCTAGATTATATTCTTATGTGCTAGATACCAAATTAAGAATTTAAAAGTAATTATTAATACTGCTACTTGCGAGATGACGGCAGATAGGAACGTGTGGAAGAAGACATGCTGCGCCGACCCCAAATAATGAAGGGGATAAGGACAGGGGAATGATGATGATATTAATTAATAGGACTGTAAGGATTTTCTTGGTAGATGACATTACATGAGGAAGTTGGTATGCATATTCGCAACAAGAGTCAACTCTTGAACTGTCTGTCAAAAATGCGTTTTCATAAATGACGGCATTAGTTTCGATTTCGACCACGTGCTAAAGGATTCTTGTAGAGCAATCTAATAAACTTATATACCTAAGTATCTAATGATTGTATTGTGTTGTAATAAGCACTATAACAAAATCTTCAGAATACTACAAACTATGTGAATTTACTTTTGTTGTTTTGCTAAGACACAATTACCCAACAGTGAATGAAAACATGTCGAGGAAGTAAAGTATGTTTTGATTACTCAAAAAAGTATAATATGTACTTTCAAATTGAGAAACCTCCTTTTTAAAGACGGTTAGAAACCATCATAAAGCTGACTTTTAACCAACACCAAAAAAGGGGTTGCATTTTCTTTTTTTTTATGATTGTTACCTCAGATCTTTTCGACTGGTTGAATTAATTGATTTTATGATTCTTTTTTTTCTTCTTCTAGCTATGTTGAGTTTCCAATATTTCATTTTGGATGGGGTCACAGACTTTTAATTCACATACACAAAGACACCCAAACTCAGAAAAAGGATCTGTGGATCATACAAATTCTTGTCCTACGCGGGGATCGAACCCACGAATCGCGCAAAAACAAAATCAAAAGATTTTCATTTCAAGTAGGCCTTCTCAGGCACTTTTAAAAAGTTACTGACTCTAGTTGCGCACATTTGTAATTGACATGCTGACCAGTCGGCTATCCGTGCAGCAAAAAAAACGTTTAAAGTACTATCAAAATACACAAAAACGTGAATCATTGTAACTATTAAACGCTTAATAGTTAGAGAGTCTACATTTAACAACAATTAATAACTGCGACCTCTACAGCAACCTTTATTTTCTTGGCCTTCAAACATATGTTTCCTAAACGTACGGAAGTTTAAAAAAAAACATAACTTTATGGTCTATAATGACATATTACTTCATTGTAACACCATCATATTTGTTAAGATGACATAACATAATAAAAACTTGTGGTGTTTTGTTTAGAATGTTAGTTTAAAATATTTTGCCGTTTAACTTTTTTGGAAGTTAAACAAATTGTCAATTTTGGCAAAAGAAACTATTCTACATAACATTATTATATGTGAAATGGGAAATTAATCATTTGTCTGTGTGTCTGTTAGTGGTGATTCACAGATTAACAGATAAACCGATTTTGATTGGTATAGAAAACGGTTTTGGGTTACAGTTTAGGGCGACAACTGATATCCATACAGGCTGAGTTGCAGCTAAGAACATGTGCTCATTATAAGGTAAAACGTAGGTAAATCTGTCTGCACGTAGGTATAACCGAGTGGTCACCACGCTAATTACCATTGCGTGCGACGTGTCACGTGTTCGAATCCCGCGTAGGACAAAGAATTTGTGCGTTCTAAAAATGCTTTTTCTAATTCTGTGTTTGAATTTAATGTCAGTGAAACCCCTCGCGATACAAGGATTAAATTCCTTAGTGCGGGAGACGTTTAAAAATGTTTACAAAAATGAATTACATGATATGACATGCTGGTATAATATTAACAGCGCATATATTAAAAGCTCTTCATGAAGTTCATTCATACATAAAAATTGCCGTCCCATCGGGCTATGAGAGTAAAGGAACAGAGAGTGCACCTGTGTTAGCACACGCTTGTGCACTATAATAATAATATGTCCCGTGTAGCTGGCTGGTGTCAGACCAATTTATACTAACCAACGTCGCGACCTATTCCTTCTCTACAAAAGGCTCTTGCCCAGCAGTGAGACATATGCAGGCCGTTAACAATATTCTAATATTTTAGCTTAAACATAATAAATTCAACTGTCAATGTCAGTTGCATAGTAACATACTTTAGACTTAAAGAAACAGGTTTGGCTAGCTCCGACCACGTACCACCGTATCTTAAAGTAATGTTGTGGTTGTGAAAGCGAGATAGCACGCTACACGGCGTAAAGCGGCGTCTCTCTTCCACGATTGCAATAGTTTTACTTTAAGAGGCTTTAGTAGGCCTTCGACCTTACTTAACTGTTACATAACGTTAAGTAATTTTAAGCTATGGTAAACCTTACTTATTTAAGTACGTTTTAGGAATTATCCTTGCTTAGGTCGCGTTTAAATAGTGATGCATTTGAGAATAGTATTGGCTTTGACCTACTGTCATTTTTAAGGTTCCGTACCGAAAGGGTAAAACGGAACCCTGTTACTAAGCCTCCGCTTTCTGTCTGTCTGTCTCCAGGCTGTATCTCATAAGCTGTGATAGTTAAAAGGCTGAATTTTTTTACAAACTATATATTTCAAATACTAAAAATAAAAAATAATAATAAGGGGGGTCCTCATACAATAAACGTGACTTTTTTGGTATTTTTTTACTCAATATTAAAAACGGTAACAGGTAGACGCTTCAATTTTTCTGTGTATAGATGATAGTACGGAACCCTTCGTGCGTGAGTCTGAATCGCACTTGGCCGGTTTTTGTAATAAATTTTATTTTATTGAACACTTGTGTCTCAGAGGGTGTACAGACATTCAAATCACCAGTAAAATACATCCAAACTCAGAACAAGCATTGCCTGGGGTCATTAGCATCTTGAACAATACCACTCAGCTATCGAAACTATACCTTGTACTTTTATTAATATTTCTTTCAACCAATGAACGAAACAGATAATAACTTACAGAGAACTATAATAATAATTATATCATTTAAACGGCACATAATTTAACACAGTTGTCTTAACTAAAGATACGGTATCACTAAAGTTTAATGACCGCACAATAAATTCTTTTCATCTTTGCGCATTGAACCTTGTGTGGGTATATATAAATATACAGTGACTTCGTGTATTGACACAGCTTACATTTGTGTGTAACTTTCACAGAGACAAAGCTAGGAGCTTTGTTAGAAAGCTACAAAGATCTTTTGGTAAGATGACATTAACATGTCGTTGGTGTGCATATTCGCAGCAAGAATCAAACTCAACTGTCTGTCAAAGAAGGTTTTTATTTGACGGCGTTAGTTCCGATTTCGGCTACGTGCCAAAAGATCCTTATAGCTCATACAGTTTTCATTTGTGTGTGTCAACAAACGGCGAAAAAAACATAGTGAGAAAACCTGGATTCCAAATATTGGAATCTGAAATCGCCGATCCGCAGTAAGCTAGCGTGGCGATCAATGCTCAAACCTTCCCTTTATGGAAAAGGGTCTATGCCCAGCTGTAGGACGTATATAGGCTGGTATTATATTGTGTGTATCTGTCACACAGATGAAACTTCTATAATAAACAATGACTGTCAATCACAAACATAGAGACGAGCGCAAAGATGAATTGAACTATCTATAATGTGAACATGATAAAGAGGTGTAATGTCATGTAGAAATTCTCATTATTCACACTAAATACATAAAAAGATAATTTTAAGTGTTAACTTGTAATCTATTGTCATGTTATTCATATGACAATACTATCTGTCTGTATGTCCTTACTAATTTCCGTCTGTCGCAGGACAATAAATATGACATACAATTTTGGAATGAAAAATATCTGTTTGTCTATTATTCTAAATCCATGACTAAATTTCTTTGCGGAATATGATGTACTTTGATTTGGGCATAGCTAAAATTCAAAAAAGAAGATTACTTTTTCCTACATGAATTAAAATCAATCAATGTATTTAAAACGGTTTTTTGAGCCGCACACACTGCGGATTTGGATGATACGCGGGTGAGTGTGCGAGGGTACATGAAAATGTTGCGTGGAAATGTGCGAGGTTTCATATACCCACAGAATTCTAAAATTCGCTTCGTTCAACTGCTTCGACAACTACAACTTAAAGTTGTAGTATTTGTAGTTCAAGGTATCTCTTTACCAAATATCATTACTACCGATTCAGTGGTTTAGTGTTGACAACGTAGCAAACAAAAAATAAACCAAAACCTTATTTTTAATATTTTGTAGTTAGTATTACGTGTACAAGGACAGATTTAATTACAAAATATTAATAAAACATTACTCCATAAAGCGGAAAATCCTTTAATTATTCCAATAACATAATTTATTATATCACATCAATTTTTGCACCGGCACGGATATGAATCTACATGCAAACAGTGTAAAGGTCAACAATGTCACCACTGAACATGTGTGCACATTAATAATATCATTTATAGACATCACTTATGAATCGTAAAAACATTTATTAAAAACAAATGCTATAAAAGAACTATTAAAATTAATAATAGTTGAATAACAGATTGAGAAGTCGGTATCAAACCTTGTCGTACTAATATTATAAACGCGAAAGTTTGTGGGTATGGATGGGATGTTTGTTACTCTTTCACGCTCAAACGGATGAAGCATTTTTAATGTAATTTGGTATGGAGTTAGCTGACAACCTGAATTATCACTTTTTTACATATCTACAAACATACGTACACACATATTTACGTTTTTTCGCCATTATAGTCTGTGAGGCTTGATTCCTCCGTAGGACTAGAATTTGTGCGATCCATACATGCTTATTCTGAGTCTAGGTATCTTTATGCAAGTGAATTGAATGTCTGAGAAACCGCAACACGAGGATTTACCTTACTTAGAAGTCTTTTAAAAAATACTTGAAAACCTGATACTTGGTCCTATCTTGTGAATTGTATATTAAAATCATAAGATCAAATAATCAAACTTTACCCAGCAGTGGAATAACAATTGGGTAAATGAGGGCTATTAAACTATTACTTTCATCAAACTACAAAAATCTGCTTTGGCCTTAAAGACCTCGAAAATTAGCTAAAAAGGACGAACAGAAACGTGGACCTTAGAAGGACGAAACAGATTATAATTGACCTCACGGCTCTGATTAGGAACTTGACAGAAGACCTTCGGTCTCGATTTAATTATATGCGAACAATTGGCTAATAGTACACTGTGTGTATCAAGGGTGAGTTAAGCCATGATAAAGGCCTACAGCCGGTAAAATATTAACCACACGGTTAGACGAAAACTACGTAAGTACTATTTAAACGTAAGAAAGCCCTGAGCTATACACTAAGGCTGCCTGTCCACCGGAGCGGAGCTAGGCTGCGGAGCGGAGAAACTCAGATTGATTAACCAATAGGATTGCACAAAATCTCCGCTCCTTGCAAGCCATTGGTTAATATTTCTCGGTTTCTCCGCTCCGCAGCCTAGCTCCGCTCCGGTGGACAGGCAGCCTAATATACCGTACCTGCCTACTTTTTAATAAGAATAATATCCGAACCGATTTGGGCCACAGCCGGCTAGTATTACTAGGTATGACACCAGCCAGCTACGCGGGACATATTATAGTGCACAAGCGTGTGCTAACACAGGTGCACTCTCTGTCCTATACACTCATAGCCCGATGGGACGGCAATCCGACACGACTGGAGAGAGATCAGGCACAGAACCCACACTTTTGATATGCCTACCGAAACACCGGAAGCTGTGATATTTTGTTTTAAAATCGCACACAATATTCATAAAGTCGGTGCGCGACGTGGGGATCAAATTCGAAACCTTTGACTTAACCGGTCGTGTCTGATTGCCGTCCCATCGGGCTATGAGAGTAAAGGAATAGAGAGTGCACCTGTGTTAGCACACGCTTGTGCACTATACTATGTCTTGCGTAGTTGGCTGGTGTCATAGTAGTCCGGAAATTATTAGATGAATCAATTTGGGCAACACAAATCCTTCTTCCCAATCGCATATTCAAATGCGATTCTTTAGTTACGGAAACTGACGTTATAATTTACATAGTTCATAAACATCACAATTGCGTCACGAATAGGCTTTGTTCATAACATTGGTATTCTAATACAATTGTAACACAATCTTCCTCGTTATCAATCATTGTGTGTATCTAATACTAATGTATGTATGTCTTTTTGTCTGTTGCGTAATTGTATGTAGTTTGAATATTATGCATGGGATGACGTGTATTAGTTTAATGTTTGATGGCGATTTATGGGCCGAGTAATACGTCTTAAAGACTGGTGTAGTTGTAAAAATATGACTGCACGGATAGCCGAATAGTATAGGTCACCACGCCAATTACTCTAGTCCACGACGTGTCGCGGGCTCGATCCCCGTGTAGGACAAGAATTTGTTGCTTTCCACAAATGCTTGTTCTGAGTCTGGGTGTCTCTGTGCATGTGAAATGAATGTCTGTGAAACCCAGCGCGATACAATGATTCGATTCCTTAGAGCGGGAGTCGTTTTTTTTTAATCCAGAAAAACAATTTTAGGCCATGTTTACATTCCATTTCATATTCAAAAAAGCTACTAAGTCCGATTATCATTTGTTTTCTTTCAAAAATTGCTTTTATTCGGAGTTTATTAAAACTAAGTTTATTCGGAAACTAAGCAACCATGTCGTAACATCACCCGAAGACGATTTGCAGGTCAAAAGTAACAATGAGATGTCATGAATGTATGTGACAATTTAACAATTATAATTGTTGTTTAAAGAACGGCGGCCATTGTAACGACCACAGAGGTTGCGAGTGTGAGGTTTTGTGTCGTCCTTCTAGAATGTAGGTTAGTCTATGGTGTAAGGAGATTAAAAAGTTGAAGGTTATGTGTTTTGTGAACCCTGACTGCTAAGCCGGATGTTTGTGTTTTGTGCTCATCACACAAACATTTGTCCTGGGTGGGAATCGAACCCACGACCTGCGGCTTAGCAGCCAGGGTCACTAACCACTAGACGAACAGGCCTGTCAAGTTAAGTTAATTTGTTGTTCATAAAGATACCTGTGCCACAGATCACCAGACTACTATAATTCAATTCACATTTAAATAGGACCATATATTACCATAAAATAACAATTCAATTGAATTTACCTCTGAATGATGAACCATGCGCATGCGTACAGAATTAGGCACGCGTGCGCGCGTCTCGCATAGCAAGGTGGAACTATAAATCATTCGGGCTGGTTATACGATGTGGGGTAAACTTAGATTAGTTAAATATCTTGGGACAATACCCACACACGGCCATCTGATCCCAAGCTAAGCGGAGCTTGTGTTATGGTAATCAGACAGCTGATAAACATACTTATTTCTAAATACATATCTACATTTTTTTTTATTATCTATTATAGAGGAGTAAATGATAGTGCGACGTCTGATAAAGGAAAATGAAAGGAAAAAACGTGTTGCGCTGACCCCAAGTAAAATGGGATAAGGGCAGGAAGATGATGATGATGATGATAAATATAGTGGCTTTTGAATAGATAAATCACACCCAGACACAAAACAAATGATAGCACTCATCAAACATTTGTCCTGGGAGGGGATCGAACCTAAGACCTCCTAAGCTTAGCAGTCAGGGTCACTAACCACTAGACCAACAGACCTGTCGTAGAAGGCTCTAGACAGACGGACCGCATTTCCACTGCTTTCTAACCGCAAATTGTAGTTGGTTGCAGTTTGAAGGCACTTGACACGGCTGCAATATAACTGCACGGTTGCTTTCCATGCGTACGAACGAAACGAAAACGAAGCACAGAAACGGGAAAAAATACTAAACCTTATCCCGTTGCTCCTAACGTTCCCGCTCCCGTCCCCTAACTAGCTAAAACTAACTATAAACTATGACAACTGTTAATAAATTACACCATTGCTTAATTTTTATATTTGTTTTTATTTTATTAATTAACTGGTTAATGTTATTTTTATTCTAATTATTTTTGCAACACAACTTAGAAAACATGTTTGTGTTGCACAATAACAACAGGTTATAAATTAATTTATTTAAAAATTCTATTATTTTTCAGTATTTTTTACACGCGGTTTCGTTCGGGTGACGCAGCAGTTTGTACTTAGCAGAAATAATATTTAGCTTGAGCAAAACTTAAAAGGTTCTTAAGGCGATCAAAAACCTAGCGATTCTTCTTCAGTAATCTGCCATTCGTTGGTCATTGAATATGCCTCTCTAAAATACCTCTACTCCTCAGCATTTGACTGACACAAATAATCATCTAAGATTTATGATGATGTACACATACAGACACAAACGTATTCAGTCATTCAATTCTAATATTTAAAACACATCTAATCTTACATTTAATCCTAATCTTAAACCACAATTCAGCAATCCGTGTTTCCCGCCTCATCGCTATGCCACATAGATATTAGACTCCGGGGCGCATGCGTAGAAGGCCGCTTTGTGCGTGACAGCCAATGTTGACAGCTGTCAGATGCGAGCCGCCATCTTGACTAATTAGCGGGAATTTAATTTTAAATTGAAAATGTATTTTGAGCAGAGATTTCAACTTAATGAATAGAAGAGAATTATCTATATAATAAGTCCGTGTGGTGTCCGGATATAAAGAATAGCACCACCCCATATCCTCCACTGGGTGTCGTAAAAGGCGACTAATGGACCTTAAGACCCAGTGCACTGTACCAAGCACCTTGGGTCACCCGAATGGTGGCGGGTAAACAACCAACAATCGCATTCCCAAAGAGGGTTAGTGTCAGGCAGGCGGCTGACTATAAAACCATAGCCAAAACCTTAAGCAACACGTCTAGAAGACGTGTTGCGCCGACCCCAAATAATAATAATTGGGATAAGGGCAGGGGAATGATGAATAGAAGAGAATTACTGCATTAAGTTTTTATCGACCAATCTTTTCCTTTCTGCCCTACGACCTCTTAAAGTAAGTCACTTTAGGATATGATGGAAGTCCCTCTGTTCAATATGAATTCTGATTCCATTTAATTGTTACAGGGTTCTTTTAGCACGTGGCCTAAATCGAAAGTTATGCAGGCTTATATCATCATCATCTTCACTGCCCTCATCCCATTTTACTTGGAGTTTTTTTCGTCCATGCTCCCCTATCAGACGTCACACTATCATGTAGCTACTTCTTTTCCATTCATATCATTCCTTAAACAATCCATCCATACTTTCTTAGGCCTTCCCCTTCCTATCCATGCGTCAACTTACTTATCACTCTCTTAGTCACATGTCATGAGTCTCATCCCTCCTCGTCACATGTCCATACCAAGACAGACGATTTTTTTCATGCTGGCTTATATGAAAAACCGTATTTTTATTATTTTGACTGACAGTTGTTTTGATTTTTGTTTCAACCATCACTTTGTTCTATTCTCGCTGACCCATCCATCACACTATGACCAATCTTCATAATTTCATAAATTAGTTATGACACGAAAACAACTAAATAATCTTAACTATTAATTAGTAATTACAATAGGTCTATCGTGCATCACGCACTGCATGCTTATACCTAATGTCTCGGAGATGAATCTGATATTACCTCATTTTACTATGATTAATACAAGAGGTGAGTAACTCAAAGTAATCTGTAATCATTTTCGTCCAATCCATAATAATTGTATGGCTGCACGGATATAATACATTGTATACCTATGACTTTAAAATTAATAGAGTTCTTCAATAATATAAGGGTAAGACAATTTGAATAGAAACAAAAAGCCAGATTAACATACATTGTATTTTTAAAAGAGTAACTTATGGAGTTTCTTGCCGGTTCTTCAGAAGAAGAAACTCGGCTCGAAACAGTTCCAAAATATCATTGTCTTGGAGAAGAACTTCTTCTTCATAAGAATGACAATCTGGAATCGCGTATTTAGAGTCAGTAACATTTGGAAAGTGCGTAAAAGAAGGCCTACACGAAATAAAAGGATTTTGATTTTTGGATAGTCGAGCGGTACCTACAGCTACAGGTCTAACTATAACTGTGCGCGACGTGTTGCGGGCTCAATCCTCGCGTATGACAAGACTTTGTGAGTTTCACTAATGCTTGTTCTGAGTCTGGATGGTTTTGTTCATGTGAATTGAATGTCTGTGAAAACCCCCGAGATATAAGAATTAAATTCTTTAGTGCGGGAGTCGTTTAAAAAAAACAATGTAAACCAGCCGTTGCCCGCGACTTTGCTCTCTGACGACGAGTCTGACGCAGTCGCAGACGCAGCAGTATATTAATCCAAGGTGTCGGCTATCTAGAAAGGTACAAGCTATTCCAGTACTCGGGCTAAAAGAGGTTATAACTTAAACAAATTCGACACTTTATTATTTGTTTTTAATATTATGCACAATTTTTTATCTTTGTGTCACAGAAGGTTCAAAAAGCGGTAAATCGAACCACATCAAGCACAGTGGTCATTGGCGTAGTGACCTATAGTATCAGACTATCTATGCAATCATGCAGTTACATTAACAATAGGCATTAAATGAACAAAAATAATGTAAATGTATTTTTTGGTAAATATCGTAAAATACTATCGTTACCACTCTAATTAGCACTTTCTTAGTCAAAACAAGCTTGTTTTACGATAATAATAAACTTTATAACCCAGTAATACATTTTTAGTGCCTACTGTGACAAAGATGTAAGTATAGGTAATAATATAATTTGGTATTATTTTACGTAATTTATATGACAATGTAACTATTATTTATCAAATTAACGTTCTATCGATCGTGTAAAAGCGCGATGACATCTAAAAAGCGAATGGCGGCAAATACAAAAACAAATGGCGGTGAAAGCCAAAATTTTTAGTCGTCTAGGAACGTTTAAACATTTTTTCCGTGATGAAACGCTAATGACTTCTTTAACCCACGCCGAGGGCACGGCGCGCGGCGTGGGGATATGTCGGACTCCCACCGACTACAAACACCCTGGGCCCCTTCTTCTACCTAAGCCAGCGTCACGGGATCGCTCGCGCATGCTCTGCGTGACCCTGGCTTGGTCAACAACATCCCTGCATCCGATGCACCCACACGGTTTATTGACCGCTCATTCTCAAGGCGATTATTTAATAATGAAAATACGCACGACAAAGGGTTAATATTATTATAAACTTTTAAATTGCATTATGCCTTTCAATAAGACGATTAGCAATGACGCGGTGCCATGGCATGTTACTGTGATAAGAACCCAATTTTTTTTTTCTTGTATTGCAGGGTGTTTCACAGACATTCAATTCACATGCACAAAGACATCCAGACTCCGAACAAGCCTTTGTAGATCGCACATATTTTTGTCCTACGCGAGGATCGAACCCGCGACACGTCACGTACAGTTATAATTGGCGTGTTTACCTATACCACACGACTATCCAGGCAGTATTTGTAAACACGCAAATTAAGTGTTTTAATTTTTGAGACAGGTTTTTAATAATTACTAGGCGTTAATTGAAACACAAAATAATACCTAATAAAATGATGCAATTTTCTCTTAAAACTTTCCAAAAAAAAAGATAATTTTACAGACATAAGAATATAAGTACTAACATTACCGCTTCTCGGCTATTTTGGTTTCTTTTCCGCATCTGCTATAATCTTACATTAAGAGGCGCGGAACCATCAGTACGTAAGTCTAAATCGCGCTTGCCTTGTTAAAACGATATCTATAAATGTCCAGACACACAGATAAGTTATAGATGAACTGCCGTCTTCCGTTCATTTATAATAATACAATCACGAAATTAAGTCGTGAAAATATTCCAGTACTGATAAGTAATAACATTACATTTTGTAACGTTCTCATTCAAGGGCAAAGGTGTTCTTAAAATAAGGAACGTGTATTCAAATCAAATCTGTATATTGATCTTAAACATCACCTTGTAATTTTACTCAACTATAATTATTTACGTAGGAGAAACTATACTAAACGAAAAATATCCACATCTAAATAACTACAAATTAACGTATTTACAAAGCGTCCAAAAATATGTCGTCATCTCCGCCAATGGCGGGAAAACGTACCCGAGAGTGGTGGCAATACGTCGGAATGAATTTAAAAACCATATTGAAAAGAAAATGGTGAAAATGTTAGACGTTTTGTGTAATCAGTACCTAATGGCCGAATTAGGTTTTTTTTTAATTTTGTCAATGGAGTTAAGAGAACATTCTTGTTAATAAATAAATCTTAATAATGCCGGGAAAGCCGCATTGCTTGTTGTTATTTAAATCAAACAAAATCATCATCGTATTAATAGAAAGTTAATGCGTAGATCTCGATCTACACCTATAGAATCCAGTTTATTTATATGAACTATAAATAGTCTGGAATTCAGTCTAGAAAATCGACATATGCGAGGCGCCAGACATGTCTAAACCAACCTATGGTAGGTATGTAAGATACATATATACCTATAGCTATATATCATTAAAACATAGATCATTAAATATTTGGCTAGTTACATTACACATAATATTAGTGCAACAATGTTTGCTTCTTACGTTTTGCATGAACTTCTCGATTAATTAAATATTATTCAAGTGGTCACTTAGTACAATAATAGTAGAAACGCTTAATAATTTTTGATTGCTATAAATTTTGCGTTAGCAAATAATTATCTAGTTTATTGCTACAAAATTGATACGTTATGGAAGTACACTTTCTTAAAGTATGTTTTTTTATTAAAATCTTTATATACTAGGTCTGTACATAAACCAAGGTTCAGCCAGTTTTTTCAAGACTGAATCAGGTCGATAAAAACGCTGTTGCATTATTATCGACCTGATTTAGTCTTGAAGAGACTGATTGCTGTTGTTGTTCTGCAAGCTAAACTAAAACTTTAAGATTAATTATTGTGACCAATGAAACGCAGCATTTTCGGCCTTTGTTAAATTATTTTTAACTAAAACTTTTGTTACTATTTTTATAATAAAACTATTCTGTCCAACGACGAAGATGTAAAATTACTGCGCAGTGTATCCGAAAACCAAACACAAAAGCATCTACGAAACGTCAAACTTTAGAACTGTCACTAGAATGGAAAATAAACGTCACTGTCAACTCCCAAGCCATCGGGGAATGATATCATTACACCAAAAATGATAATTAACCAATAAATTACAATAACTACAATAATTATATCATGTAAATATGGCAGACAAACTCAGGCAGGTAGCGCAAAGGCTGAAAGACAGAATGCATTTACAAAATTTGTCAGCAAATGGTCGTGAAAAAGTCGATCAGATTGTCACAAAATACGTCCCAGCGGTAAAAGTGAATGAAATAGCGGAAAGACTTAAATACGAAACAGTGTCAAAAAAAGTAAGGGAATTAGTTAGTAAATATGAGAAATTCACGGGTGTCGAAGAAATTATGGCCTTGCAGAACACCGTCGTTGACGCACAGGTCAGTAAAAAAGTTTGCATTACTTTTTAAATTCTCCATTATCGGCGGAAGGTCAAGGGTTATTGTGCCTATTTTTATGTCCTCTATGACTATATCATGGTATTTTTAGTTGTGTGTCTATGAATGACCTAACATTTGCAAGCAAAATGTTTGATCCTAGCTTGTATTGTATCAATGCAAATATCTGTCCACAATCTTGTCTACTCATGTAAACTTAGACCTTTTTATCAGATAAGCTTAACATGACTATTATGAACAGTTTTCTAGATTCATCTGATTGTATCTTTGTTGGAAATGATGAAATTGCAAAGAGAATATGAAATAATTTTTAAATTCTTGAGGCAGCTTTATTAACCTTTTAACCGCCCGACTTCAGAACAGTTGGCGTGTCCCTAGCGCCCGGCACAGTGAATCGAAAATTAAATACCTAAAAGAAAGAGGGATGTGCAATACTTAACTTTGCGATGTCGATATTTCGTTTTAATAACGACATTTGCATTTGCGATCGTGGTTAACTAACAACTACATCTCACCAAGCTAAGTTTGCACCTCGCGTCGTTTACGTCACACTGAGGCTTAGGTACGGGCTGTAAAAAAGGATTCGCTATGACTTTAACTATGACTTTGTTAGATTTTACTTTGCATTTGTTGTTTTTAACATTATATTATATGTAGGTACACGGGTACATGCCGCATTCCAGCGAGGTGTAAACTTAGCTTGGTGGAGATATAGGTACCTACCAACTTGAATACTACTTAGGTACTTACCTTACGAAATTATTCGACATTTTTCGCAAGCCAGTAAAACAAAAAGTGTTTAAAAATTTGAACGATTTATTAATTATTACTTAAACTATGTTTATGTTTTGATTTATGTTTATTTTTGTATCGGTAAATCTGAGCATATGTCCCGTCCCTCATGTCGGATTTTGTCGTCATGGGCGTTGCACATCAATACAATTTTCTAAAAATAATGTTAGTAATTCATCTAACTTTGGACATTATTTTTAGGACTTCTAATTAAGAGACTAAAGTGTATTAAACTGTAAATGATTACTTAGTTGACTATTTGCCTAATATAAACATATTTTTGATAGAATACAGCGTAATTAAATAAAAAAGCTGATTAAACGAGCAGTGATATTTTGGTCGTAAATATACGACTCTGGCGAAATGGGCCCGAAAATATTTGTCGGATTAATCCGACGTAGGCGGTTAATAGGTTAATGATATTACAACTATAGCATCAGTACAAATGTTTTCTTTAAAATTAGTTGGTAGGGATTTAGCTAATATTTTAGAGATAGTGACTAAAAATGGAATAATTTTGGCCATAGGTAGGCAAGGTTGCTCTAGAATAAACCAGTAAGAGTTCACTATGCCCCACCCCCTTCGTTGATGGAAGATAGTCCTAAAAATACTATTTTTTTCTGGCTCAATATTATGAGTTGCAAGAAAAAAAACAAACTAAAGATAATTATGCAATAATTTAATATTTCTCAACTTTATTTTTAATAAAAAATTACACCGGATTCAGCTTAATTAATACCAATATCTGCCTTACATAGATTACCTATATTACATAGACTATTAAACTAAAATCTTGTATCACCAGGAGAGATTCATCTCTGCACAAGATCGGAGACGTGATCTAGGCAGACAGCTAGCTAACATTGAGGCTAGACTGAAGGAGCTGCACGCTGAGATGCAGAATACCATGAAAGGAGACGAGAAATACTTGCATCTTTGCACTGAAGAGCATAAGGTATGTATTGTTGCATAAAACAGTAGTGATAGCCTAGTAGTAGTTTGCAAATGTTTAATCTTTTTCATTGACAGATTAATTTGCACTAATTTAACTCAATTATTTATACGTACATTTCACAGGCTTAAATATAAAATGCAAATCTATTTGGACAATTTTATGAAGTAGTATATATGTTGTTCTGCGACGTGATAAGCAGTGTACTGCTTGCTGTATTACAATAGACAATTAAATGCTGGGCGATAGAGTTATAATTCAATTATAAAAATACTTAAACGTTATAACGGTTTACTCACGCGTATTTATCGGGATAGCCCCACTAGTTTCGGACTCAACCGGAGTCCTTAATCATGAGCTGACGCGGCGGCGGGGTCGCGAGTCGAACTGTTGACTCCGGTTGGGTCCGAAACTAGTCGGGCTATCCCGATAAATACGCGTGAGTAAACCGTTATAACGTTTAAGTATGAATCATCCTCACGAAAGTTATTATAAAAATAATTATAAAAATATTATGCGTATTTTTTCAATCATTTTCGTAGACACTTCCTAAGCATAACCACAGAGAAAGTATGTACACTATCTATGGAAGTACATAGTCGACCATAATGCAGTTGATACCATTGTGTTATACAAACCTCTTGTAGTGCGTTATGAGTACTAGACAATCGATAAACCTCCTTACATATATCTAAACTAGCTGTGCCCGCGACTTCGTCCGCGTGGAATAATTATTTTGGGCATCATTTATTTTTGCGGACAACCTCCTTAGCTTTATAAATTATAGTTGTTACCCACGACTTTGTCCTCGTCATTTTCTGTTATTATTTTAGACAATTTAGTTTTTAAATTTTTAAAAGAACAATTATTTTAAAGTACCTACTTCTGCGTAAATTATATTTTTAATTTTATTTTCTTGTGGCAGAAGTACATATTGATTTTCTCCACAACCTGATACGTTGATACAACTCTTAACAAATGCATTAATTTCGACAGAATTTGATTACCATAAAAACGGTTCTAGTGAGTTAATCTTAAAAGATAGACATATACTGTCCTGGACATTTTTTTAGATCATTTCAATAGAAATAATTCTTTCATTCATATATTTTTGGTATCTTGAACCGTTTTCGGAGCGCACGCAACGGAAGCCCTCAAGGATGAATAATTTTCCCCGGTTTTTTCACATTTTCCATTATTTATTCGCTCCTAATAGTTACAACGTGATGTTATATAGCCTAAAGCCTTCCTCGATAAATGGTCTATTCAAAACAAAAAGAATTTTTCGATTCGACCCAGTAGTTCCTGAGATTAGCGCGTTCAAACAAACAAACTCTTCAGCTTTATAATATTAGTATAGATGTACATACATACTATAGATAAATTACACCCAGACACAGAACAAATGATCATACTTATCACACAAACATTTGTCCTGGATGGGAATCGAATTCACGACCTCTGGTATAGCAATCAGGGTTACTAACTACTAGACCAACAAGCCCGTCGTAATAAAATAAGCTCATACAACTTTTTATGTTTTATCCACAGCTCATAATCCAAGAGCGAGCTCTCCGCGCTTTATTCGGTGACGCTGAGCGGGAAGAGCGCGAGTTATTCGCGACAATGTCCGCGGCGGTCAAGCTGGGCCACGAGCGCGAACGGGCACACGCCGAGAGAAACAAGTATTGGTATATTGTCGCCAGTATATTTGGTGAGTGTAAAATAAGTCACGTGAATTGCTAACAGGCAAGAACCTTGAGCTTTAAGGCTAAATGCTTTTAAAGTCAGGGTGACATCACCCTGACTTTAAAAGCAAAATTAAGATACGACTAGCAATAGAAATTAACTGTCAATTTACGTCATTTATTTATTAATAAAAATGGCTGCCAGATCCGTCAATAATTTGCGGGGGTTCTAATTGTTAATGTAATGTTTACCCCAAGTTTATGCACGTTCACTGTCGCTAGACATCCGCCAACAACGCAGCACATATTATAGTGCACAAGCATGTGCTAACACAGATACACTCTGCACTTCCCGCACTCTCATAGCGTGGTGAGACAACAATCCGCCCCGACTGAAAAGAATTGGCACTGCTATATACAGACTAAATAAAACCTATAACTTTGTCTTACACTGAGCAAAAAATACTCTTACTTGATATGAGCAAGTCGTACTTATAATGCAACTTACCAGGAAGTTGACTTGGACATACCCAATACAAAAAAAAATCTATTAAAGCGTTTTTTCTGCAACCACTTTCTTTATAAGATAGTGTAACAAAATAAAATCAATACCATAAAAGGACTTAAAACATATCTACCGTCAAGAATTGTTTTTACCTATTAATTATTGTATAATCAGCGGAAACTTGTAATTGGCCTTAATTCTACTATTAACTTTGTCCAAAAAATTGTACTAACTGTATATTTTCCTAATAAATAAAAACAAAACTTTTTTTTAAGCCTCAACTTATTCATAAAACCTCCACAGGCACAGTCCTAGGTATAGCCGGTTCTTCCATCAACAACCACCTCAAAATGGCGGAGTTTCGCGACATGATGGAACAACAGATGGCCCGCAGCGCCAGCGTGCTATACACCATCGCCGGCGGCGGGACCGCCAGCCGGTCTGACATCACTGAGGCTATGAAAACTGAGTTTGCTTATCAGGTTAGTATTATATACCACTGTACGCGACATGTCGGGGGCTCGATCCCCGCATAGGGCTAAAAATTGTGCGATACACAGGCTTGTTCTGAGTCTGCGTGTCTTTGTGTATGTGAATTGAATGTCTGTGAAACACCCCGCGATACAGGGATTAAATTCCTCAGTGCAGAAGTCGTTTTCAAAAAGTAAAGTGTCATGATAACGTTGATAGTCTTTTTTTAGACGGTGTATCAACATGGTTGGTCGTTGGTACCTTTTTGAGGGAAGCAATTAGGTATATATCCAATCAGGGTAATGTAGTGCATGCGCGAGCGATCCCGTGAATCGGGCTTAGGTAGTAGAAGGGGCCCGGGGTGTTTTTAGTCGGTAGGAGTCCGACATATCCCCACGCCGTGCTGTCGGCGTAGGTTGAAGTCATTAGTCGTTTCACCACGGAAAACATAAAAGAATGGTTAGTGTTATGATAGGTAGTGTCAGATTATTATTGTATAATCCTGAACCATAACCATGCCAAATGTCCCAAACCGTATCCTCCTCTCTATTCCTGCCCAAGAGAGGTCCTTAAGCGGATTTTTTTAGTAATAAATAAAAAATAGTAAAACACTATCTATCTTTAGAGAGACAGAAAATGCAATACCGACATCACGAATTTGGAGTGGGCCTTTACTGAACGTTGGGTGTGTATTCTGCTTTATAATTTACTAGTTGACTCTTGCCCACTCCGTTCGGGGCCGTCCATTAATCACGTGATTTTTTTTTAGTTTTTCACCCCCCTCCCCCTTGGTGACACATGATGAGATCGAAGACTACCCCCACCCCCACCCCTTCCTATATAACGTGTATTTTTTAGTATCTACACAATTTCGTAACAATTTTGAAATATTTATGAAATATAGCTTTAAGTATAATTTAATTTTACACACCACAAATATAAGTTAGCGTGTGGCCAAAAAGACGAACGCCGCTTTTCGATTAAGTATCCCGAAAAAATAAATACACCTGATATATTATTAAAACCGCCTTTCCCCTCTTGTGATATTTCGTGATCTTTTTTATATCCCCTCCCAACTCTTCGAACCTCGCGTGATTAATGGACGGTCCCTTCGGCGGTATTTGTCGGGTTAATATAGCCTACACTCATAAATAACGTGGCTTCCTATTGGTAGAAATTCATCCAAGTCGGTTTAGTAGTTAATGAGATAATGTCACACTCACAAACTATTTATAATATTAGTATAGCTTACAGAAATTTAGTTTTCTTCTATAATTAGAGTCAGTAGATCTGTAATATAAAGTCTAAAGCTCTGCTTTAAGGAACGTTTGTATAATTATATATTGTTTTTTAATGTATAGCTGTAATTAAATTGATATAATTTATGTTCAACTGTTGTAATTTAGTCATCATCTTCCTGCCTTTATCCTATTTCACTTGGGGTCGGCGCAACACGTCTTCTAGACATGCTGCTTAAAGTTTTGGCTACGGTTTTATAGTCGGCCGCCTGCCTGACACTAACCCTCCTTAGGAATGCGATTGTTGGTGGTTTACCCGCCACCATTCGGGTGACCCAAGGTGCTTGGTACAGTGCACTGGGTCTTAAGGTCCATTAGTCGCCTTTTAAACATGTAAATTAATTTCTTATTGTTACAGGAACAACTCGCACAGAACCTTAAACTGATGCAGGAGAATATCACCCACTTAGTTGATAAACAGGCTTCTTTAATAGGTATGTATTCAACTTGTAGCTATTATCTAGTGTCTAAAATTCTACTTTTGGCCGCAAACCAGCACTTTTTCTTCCCTCAATCAAGTATTTTCATTTTTTGCTTAATAAAATCATTTTCTATAACTATCCCCGCTGGGCAAATGCCTCTTTTTATGTAGTGAAGTATGGAGTATATTGATCATCACTTATAGAGACTGAAATCACTATAGGTATAAAGAATGTTATATGCTCGAAAATATGTAAACTATGCAAAATGAATCAAACATTTTAAGAAATCTGACTTGCCAACCGTCCGGGATTTGTCCTAGTTCTAGTTTAGATTGCGTTCGTCTTTATTTCTTTGTTCGGATTTTAATTATTGCCTCAAGTTTGTGAATTTTTCGGTGCACTTCTTTATCTAAATAAAAGGGCGTTGTGGTGTCGATAATACCTATGTATTTTTACTATTTTTTTGGTAAAGTATGCTATATTTGCTTTACATTGGCTGAAATATGGACAAGCAGATATGCATTTGTACATCATCCGATCATTTTTGCGCCTTACCTCCCTTAATGTGGGTTGAAGATTCCAGATTCTATTATTTCTTTGCCTTCACTATATGTCACCAATGGTCTTAACATTACAGAAAGTAACTTTAACTTTAAAAACATCACACAAATCCATATCTTTATTGACATATTTCTTACAATTTCCTTTCCAGAGCACTTACACCATCGCGAACGATCAATGGACACACAACTCCGTGACCTGACTCGTGCAATATCTTCAGCGTCACAGAGTAGTGCGAAATCAGACGCGGAGATAGCGAAAGCCTTATCCGTAGTCCATCAAGACCTAGAAGATGTAGACCAGTACAAAGAGACAGATAAAAACAAGGTTTTACTCGAACCTAATCAGATTTTAACAGGAGTCGGCGTTATAATGTGTATAGCCATCATTTTCGGAAATGTTATTGGTAGAATGAGTTGATTTTGTCGTAAATTTATTTATATTGAGGTTCCTGTGTTGTTTTATTTTATTTTTCGTTTTGTAGTTGAGATATTAAAGATGGCAGTACGAGGTATGGATGTGTTGTGACACGTCTTTGCACCTTGTATAGACTTAGCACTGTTTTTGAAGTAAGATTTGCAGTTGTGGAAGAGAGACGCCGTATAGTCCGCTGTCTCGCTTCCACTAATGCAATATTACTTTAAAAAGTGATGGTACGCAGTCTGTAGTCTAAAATGTCCAGTGTTATAAAAAAGCCACGTTTTCCTTTTTTGAAATTATGGTAAAAAAAAAACTATGTAAAGATTTTGCTTTGTTATTTTACTTGTTTTTTTTTTAATACGTATTAAATTAAAAAAGGGATGTTTTTAGACTGTTTTGGACCTTGAATATCTATAGGTTTGCCATTTAGTAGTTTCTATAAATTACTCAATTTGGCAGTAAATAAAACGGTACTTTTATTGGGTAGTCAATTTAAGTCCCAAGGGAAAGTTTTTAAAGAAATGTTTTAATAATATCCTTTGATATTACTTAAATACACAAGAAGTCACATTTATGAATAATAAAAAAAAACTATTCGTTCGATTAACAACTTTTTCAGTACTTTTTGTATTAAGTAATTTTAGGAAGACCTTTTAAATAAAAACATAGTAAAAAACTGTACCCTGGGTTTCCAGTAAAAAAATCGTCGAGGAGTCTAATTTAACCTTCTTTAATAGTTATTTTAAAATTGATAAAAGTATAAAAATATAGTACCGTTTGTGTTAGTAAATTGTAAAATTGAGTCTTAATACTAGTTTATGTGCTGTGCATATTTATTTAGAAATCTAGTCAAATCACTTATATGATATAACGGTTTACTTACGCGTATTTATCGGGATAGCCCGACTAGTTTCGACTCGCTCGCCCGCCGCCGCGTCAGCTCGTTGGGTCCGACACTAGTCGGGCTATCCTGATACATTCGCGTAAGTAAACCGTTGTATCATTTAAGTATGAATCCTCACGAAAGTTATTAGAAATATAGTCAAATTCTAAAGTTCTTAATACATGTGGTAACGCAAGTCTGTTTACCCCTCTGCGTGTAGTGTGGGCGCGACTCCCGCCACACACACTCATAGAGGTTCGTATCGCACGCGCAGGAGACTGCAGCCAGAGGGGGAAGGTGACCTGCCTTACCTCATTCACAAATGACCCAACATTACAACTATATCAAATAACCTAACTACAATAACCTTTTGATACATAAATTATATATCTGATTAAAATTTCGATTTTACAAAATTATTTGTGGGAGTTAAAAGATGACCAATTTTTTTCTGAACTACAATGTTATTTTGAACTTAATTTAGAAAATACAAAAGGTTTAAAACTCCTTAAATATTAGATAAAGTTTTGTAAAAAAAAAACACACGCAGGAACCTCTCGGCGTTGTTCTAACGCAAAGTGCAATAGAAATAGAAAATAAATAAACTTTATACGTTTATATCTATATTAACAGTTTAAAATTACTTTTGGGCTAAAAAATGGGAGTCTGGTATATTTTAGCATCCATTTCTGCTCGAAAACTTTTGGGAGAGACAGTCAAGCTGTATCATCGCGCAATGGTTATTAGTCAAATGAAAATTAACACTTACTCGATATTATATTTAACGATACAGACTTGAAACAGGTTTGAGTAAGGCTTAAGGCTTTTAAATCTCCACTAACCCCGTCTAATCAAATTTGACTTAGATTTAAGAGGCTCTCAAAAGTCTATCTGTCGCTACTTTACACCTTTAAGGGGCAGAAACAAAGATTAACGGCGACTTAGATTTGAGTGATGTTTGAGTAGCCATGTTTATTTGAACAGTCACATCAAAGTTTTAGTCTTTTATAGTGATCTTTTTTTTTATTTATACAGATCTCGAAAATACTGTGAAATATTTATCGCTTTCGGTGTTGCCTCCATTTAATGGAGCTCGTGTCGCTTGTGTTACCCGTAAGAAAAAAAAATCTAGGGTTAAGAGCTAAATTGATTAACTTTTGTAGGTATCTGTTTTTGTTTATTTATATAATAAACAATAAACAAAACTACATGCATATTAAAACGTTGTACAATTTCTTTTATACTGTAAGTTTTATACACCTGAACTTATTCATCCCTTACGTAAATATACTTGCCGTAGTTTGTGCGGTAAATGCCGTGGATCGCCTATTTGCCGTCGAACAACTGGTTTACAAGATTGTTTCCCAGTATTTTAGACTCTTCTAATTCATTGCTTTGTTATAGACTTACTAAATATTCCAATATTTATGTACATTTAATAAACAGTGTTACTAAAATATAATGTGATTGTTTCATGGGTTTTTTATTATTTTTCTCCTGATTATGATTACCCATATCAAAGAATGGACGGAATGAACACTCCATCGAACGACTCGTATAGGGACAAGTCGAAGGCAAGCGATCACGACTGCCGGGGCTGCAAGATGTTCGTGAGAGTTACCGCTCGCCCGGCACTCAAAGGGCTCCAGGAGGAACATAGTGGGTGTTAGTCAGTAACAGTCTGACACTCCCTCCCGCTGCACACACAGCGGGCGGGGGCATTTGATGATTTCCCACGAAAAATAAAATAAAAAGCGATCACGTGGTCGATCACCCACGCGTGGAACCGACCTTATTAAAACTGCCACACAAACATCAATTGTACAGTGTTCCCGAGACACCGAAGATCGTAGCAAATGGAGAAGCATCGCAAGAGCTGCACTAACCGAAGAAAATGCATCATCTTCAACCATGACCACTCTGTCAAGAGTGAACGACTAAGGAGAATATCAAAAAAATTAAAGCTTACATTTGAGTGTAATGTAACGATACATGGCATCAGTGAAGGAGGCGAACCGAGCATTGCAATACGTACCTTTTAATGCTAGTTAGTTATTACACATTGTATGTGTAATAACTAGCTAAATGTGAACTGTAATAGCTAACGCATAGAGTCGAATCTATAATGCTACATTAAACGCGAATGCTTGCCAGTCAGGGATGCTACTGTATTGCTTGAAGTCGAATCTAAAGTTAGTATCTAAAGGAGCACATTTATTTATTATTTAAAGATACACCAACAGCATGTACATCACGCGTTACGTTTACATATGAAATTCTAAAATAAAGTACCAATGTACATGCCAATTACACGACATCTACGTAAAAACGTATTAAAATGTCGTAGAACTAATATTTCCTTTTGATTTTTAATATTATCTGATAAGAGGCCCTTATCGTGTACTTTAACCACGGTTTAACAATAACAACTACCCTTGGTAAATTGTAGCTACTCTCCAAATACTCTAAAAAGTAAGTGTTTACGCATTCTACGCTTAACTCTACGTTGGTCACATAGAGCAAATGCACTTACCAACATAATTAGATGTCATTTTATCCAATTTTAAGCTATACATGTATAAAGGGATTTTTATAGTGTAATTTTAAATACAACGTTGTGAAAATTCATAACATTCAAAACTGAAACTAACCTTGAAACGAATTGTATATAATCTGTGGTTCTTTCAAACGTCAACGTCAAGCTGTTTTGTAGAATGCGTTGCGATTGCGCCTTTCGCTTTTATTGATTTTTCATTTACAAACAACATTGATTTGTTATTTGGTGATTGTTTATCATAACAATAAACTGCAATCCAGCAAAATGCAAGAAGGTATGTATATCCATCCACCATTTTACTACTAAAACCGTGTCTTTGATTTACGGATCAAATCCATCGAGTTTCAATACGTTTTTTTCATCTTTCTTGCTATTTCTACAGATTTAGAAGTGACTGGCATCTCTCGTAGCGGCCGTGTAAGAAAAAAGAGTTCGAAGTTGATGGATTTCGAGTCTCCAGATGACATTGAGACGCGATTCCGTCGGCAGACTCCCGTCAAGACGTATGTTGGCTTTAGGCAGGAAGATTCGCAAGAGTTCTCGTCCCAGGATAGCGCTCCGCCCCGTCAGGTTGAAGAAGCGGGTACCGCGTCAGGATCGGAGTCTGATTACTATGATAATCCTGTGGAAAATGCTGATAGGTGAGGTTTCTTAGAGTTGTTTATCAATTTGATTTAGTTTGACCAAATAGATACTATCATGATCCATACATGGTTTTCTAAATGTGATTACATCGAACATTACCATTTAAGTCTTTGCCGCCATTGGGGTCACCAGTGACCGAAAAACATTACACATTTTGTTGCTCGGCAGTCCAAGTGTTAATGAGACATTTGCTGTATAGCTATACTGGGGTGAAACATTGATTTCCCTAAAAAAATAACTGTACTGTAATGTACAGTACTGTACTGTAATCATATAAAATACCCCAATATTTTAGTATTTAATACTTAGACAAAAAAATGTTCACCAAATACATCACCTTTTACTTTAATATTCAAACCAGTGGTACCACAATCCTAGCCGACCCTCAGTAATCTTACCACAACCTTTCTTAACAGTGGGGAACCCCAAAACTGCAGCATGGAGTCAGACAGTTCTGCGTCGGACGACGGCTCCACCCGCACCCCCGCTAACTCTCTCTACATGATGGAGAAGAGCAGCAAGAAGAAGCTGATTGTTAAAGATGGCCGGGTTGTGGGCAGGGCTAAGGCTCAGAGGAAGGATAAAGGTGATTATACATCTTTATTTTATTTATGAAATACTTCAGAATTTCTCTACTTAAGAAATTCATTCTTGTGTGGAGGGTGTCACAAACTGTCAATGGTCAATGATATTCGGGCTTAAATCTACCATTTATGGATTTACACAAATAGGCTGGAAGTGTTAGTGAAAAATCATACATACAATAATAATATTCATACATGAAAAAGCAAATCGATGTGTATACTCAAAAATAAATGATTTCTATATTTTGTTTTTAGTTTCTACCCCACTGCATGGCTATGTATTCTTTCGATAACCGATTTTATTGTAGTCTACCACAGTAAGCTACGCCTTAAATATATTATTATTCGCTTAACATTGTAATTTCAATTGTACAGGTAAAACCCGCATAACAGCTTACATGATGTGGGCTAAGGAGGCGCGCAATGAGCTCCTGCGCAAACACCCTGATATGGACTTCTCGTCGATATCCAAACGGCTGGGGGAGATGTGGTCTAATGTAAGTATACAAGTAATTTGTTATAGTACTGGTAGTTTGTATATCATGATGTTAAATTGTGGAGGAATAAGATATGAATACTATGACAAAAATGAATACTATGCCTTAAATGCTGTGCCCGTTTGTGTTTTTTTTTTAATTTAATTCACATGGAAATTAAAAAAAAAAACAGTTACTTCATGTATTTTTCTAAAATAAAAGTAGCCTAAGTGCCTTCTTATTACATCAGCTACCTGCCAAACATGTCCCTTCAAATTTGGTCCCACTAATTTAGAGATAAAGAGGAGCATACATACAGACAGACAGAGAAAAATTTTAGAAATAATTATATTGGTGTATGTCTAGTTGTCTATATGTCTACTCATATACAAATAGTAAAAAAAAAACGGTTATTTCAATATTTCAGATAGGACATTCTATTTTATTTAAACTTAGAGATTTATTTTCATCATATCTAAGAAACCGCTGATTTTATTCTTATTTTGTTACAAGGTAAACTACAACGAGCGTTACCTTTGGAAACGTAAAGCTAAACGCTTTGCGATGCAGAAGGAGCAGTCCAACCAGACAGCCAACAAGATCATATCTAATCCCAGTAAGTTACAGATTAAGTTTTAAATAATAAATCAATATTCCTCATCATTCACACAACGCCATCTAGTCTCAAGTTAAGCATACTAAGTAACTTGTGTTTTTTGACAGGCTTGTTGGTCTAGTGATTAGTGGCCCTGACACAGTGGCGTAGCGGGCATTGGCGGAGCCCCGTATAAAAAAATTGTTTGGGGGGTCTTATATGGGGGTAAAGATTTTTCACAAAAGAAAAAAAATGTTGTGAAAGGAATTATTTAGTTATTTAAATTCATTTTTTAAACGCACGCTTAGGGCAAGAAAAAAGTCACTGCTTTTATAGAATTTTGTCATTTGTAAAATAAAATAAATTAGGAAGTTTTCATTTCTTTTTCCTCACACACTTTGGGGGCCCCCGTGGCCCGGGGGCCCTGTATAATTGATACGGCAGATACGGCGGTAGTTTGGTAGGTCGTGGATTCGATTCCCACCCAAGACAATTTTTTATGTAATGAGCACCATTTGTCCTGTGTCTGGGTGTAATGTATCTATAATAAGTATGTATTTAGAAGCATATAAGTATGTTTATCAAATGTCTAGTACTCGTAACACAAGTTACTCTCGTATACTTAAATTGAGACTAGATGGCGTTGTGAGAATATTGAAAAACATTATAATACACAAATACATTACTTACCACACACAAAATACTCGCTCCTTAATAAACCCATCATTTTATTTATGATATTTTACTATTTATTCTCTGTCCAGCTCGTCCATTACCATCGTCGGGTCCGGGCCGTCCTCCCCGCGCTGCGCCTAGAGCCGCCCCGGCCCCTCCCGCACCACCTACTAATGCACTAGTGGTAAGTAAATTATTTACTCTATATGAAAACACTTCATTGACTTTAAAAGAGGCGATGACCCCTGAGTTTGATTCGACTTTTCTTCTCAGGGTAGTTAGGAAATGTCGATTCCATCGAGCTTCTATTTTTAATATGACATGTTTAAGAGATATCATTTATCTTATTTTCAGAATAAACCATTTCGATTTTAATGTCTTAGCGATAAGACCGCCCACTGTTACACCATGTAACTTTTATGTTTGTCAAATCTGTTTCTCATGTGGTGTGCAATAAAAAATATTCTATCTATCGATCTATCTATCCTACTTAATATTTAAACAGTTTATGCAGTACCTAGTAAATTACTTTTCGAGGAATCGGTGACTTACAGAATACGGACCGTGCGCGATTTTGGCACGTATTTAGACATTTCTATATCAAGAATTTTTTGGTATGGTTAATATTTGTAATATGTGTGTATTGTCCAGCCCGTATCCAGTTCGGGCAGTGCGTCTCTGGGCGGGGGCGCGGGTGGGGGCGCGGGCGGGGGCGCGGGGGGCGCGGGGGCGGGCGTGTACCGCGTCACGGGCTGCGGCGCGGTGGACGTGGCCGCGCATCTGCGACTGCTGGGCGAGAGTCTGGCTATCATCGGCGAGCGGCTAAAGGAGCACGAGGTATGGGCCCACTGTTGGGCAAAAGTTTTTAGTCATAGGGAAAGATAAAGATGAAGATCTTTTTTTTTTGTTTGAATGTAGGTGGTACAAGGAAACTGTGGTTAAAGTAAAGTCGCTTCTAATAGGAAAGGAAAGGGACATTGGCTATCAAGCTTACTCATTTGTGTATGATTCTAATATTCCTATATTGGAAACCGGGTTTCCTCTGTCGACTTTATATTTTATGTGGTGGACACTTTGTATAAAATCTCGGATAAGTTTTCCTATGACTATACTTGGACATTTTGTATAATATCTCAGATAAGAATTAAACCTGCTACCATTCACCAAACTTTCCGCTTTCAGGGTAACCGAGATTAAGTGTGTCGGTGCCATAGATAATATATGTGACCTGTTTCTTCATAAAACTTACTAGTAAACCTATAAATTGTATTATATTCCATACGACAGACTTATTGGTCTAGTGGTAGGTGTCTCTGACTGCTATACCAGAGGTCGTGGGTTCGATTCCCACCCAGGACAAATGTTTGTGTGATGAGCACGATCATTTGTTCTGTGTCTGGGTGTTATTTATCTATAGTATGTATTTAGAAGTATATAAGTACGTTTATCAGTTGTCTAGTACTCAAAATACAAGCTCTGCTTAGTTTAAGACTAGATGGCGCTGTGTGAAAGTCGTGGAATAGTTATATTTATTTATATATTATACAAACTTCTCATTACAGGGTCAAATCGCAGTATCAGGATCAGTGTCGGTACTTCTCGACACACTGCTCTGCTCCCTCGCGCCGTTGCTCAGCGTGTGTCGCGCGATCCCTGCTATTGCTCCGCCATCGCGATTGCTGCAAGATACGCTACATAATATCGCTTATATTATGCCTGGATTGTAAAGTTATTTATTACTAGCCGTTAGTGTCCCACTGCAGGACAAAGGCCTCCCTTCCCTCCTTCCAGCTATCCCGGTCTATGGCTAACTGGGGCCAGTTTTGTATAAATGAGTCGAGCTCATAGCGCCATCTTTTTTTGGCTTGTAAAAGTGAAACGGGGGATATCGTGGCTTAAATATGGGCAAAAAAGGGGTATGTAGTTCAAATACCTAGTGCGGTATCTGTGTATAGATGATGTCGCACTTTCTGTAATCCAAAATCACTTTCTGTGCGGATAACATCTGCAGTTTCGAAAATCTAATTCTCGCCAGTGATGCAGGGCAAAATAAGAATATTTTAATCGTTCAAATACCTAGTTCTCTGGATAGATGATGTCGCATTTACTGAAACCCAAAGTGTCAGCACAATTGTAGTTTTGAGATTCTAATTCTTGCTCATGATGCATAAAAGACCCTGATTTCTGGAAAGCTGATCAATAATGTATCTGCTGTCAAATCAACTGATCACGACTGTGATTGGTTGACCGTAAAACTTACAACCAATCAACTTGACATGAGATTTGATTGACGATTGACAAATTTTTGTGTTGATCAGCGTTTGATTAACCTATACTCCATTTGTTTAGGTAATTAACTAAATGTAAACAATCTTGGCGTTACTTTTTAACCAAAAAAATAATTTAAAATATAGATATTACCACTTACAAATCAAATATCTATAGTTTTAGAAAATCTGAATGTATTTCAAGTTATAAAAAATATTTTACATTTTTCAAGATCAGATTTTGTATACAAGACATACCAAAATTGTTTACATTTAGTTAATTACCTAAACAAATGGAGTATAGGGTTAGTGTAGCAAAATACTGGACTAATCAATTTGACACAAATGTACCATCGGCATGAAAAGAAGAAGACCACCTTTTAAAGGTAGTCGCAGTTGTGAAAGAGAGACGATGCTCTTCGCCGTGTAGTGCGCTGTCTCGCTTCCACGATAGCAACCGTATTAACTTCTAAGAGATTTGGTTTTGAAAATAAAATGATAATTTAAAGTTAGGAATAGAATAGATATAGTTACTCTATTTTTCTAAGTAATAGTTATTAATTATCAATAAAATTAAGTTAATGTACATTAAAACAATTGTTGTACCGAGCTTGACAAAGTAAATATTTTTCTAACTTATGACCCACTGCTGGGCAAAGGTAGTTTCGTATATAATAAAAAAAATTAATAATAAATAGTTTTAACCATATTTTATAAGACATATTCTTAGAAATAAATAACTACTTGTTGAATATTATCATAGTATAGTTTAATTATGTATTATTTTTAAGTTTCTAAATAATTTGTTCCTAGTTTGAGATGGTGTAAGTATAAAAACCATTTGCGTTTTTGTTAAAATAATAATAATTATTATTATTTACCCTATAGTTAATACTGTGTTGTTTGTAAAATATATGTAAGTAACCCATGCTTAGTATTAGAAATAATAATAAATCTGTTTGAATCAGGGTAGGTATTAGTAATAATGTAAAGTTTTAAAAATAAGATGACTGTGTGTAGATTTGAATAAATGTTTTTAATAAAAAATACTTTTCTTTAACTGTTTCTTTAATTGTTTTCAAAATTATATCGAAAATATGTATTTTCTCAATTATTTTATGACACTACTGATGCAAAAAGAAAATTAGCTATTTTTACCCCACCATATTTTTGTCACATACTAGGTTGTCTAAAATTCACTAAGTTATAAAGGGTGCTTCAACCACTATAAGTCTTAGTTAAATAAAACACACATAATGTACTTATTTCCTGTATATTCGATACACTACATTCATATTTACATTTATTTAACTAAATGACTATATTCGAAGACAATACAATTTTACTTACTATAGAGCTACAAGGATCTTTTAGCACGTAGATGACATTAACATGAGGGCGCTGGTGTGCATATTCGCAAGCATCAACTCAACTGTCTGTCAAAAGTGATGGTTTATCATATAGGATGGCATTAGTTCCAATTTTGGCCACATAACAAAAGATCTTTGTAGCACTATAATAATTATACTTTATAGTGACATTCTCAAACACTGTAGGTTCCGATTGTTGCTTATGTTACGGTCAGTAATAGATGTCAATTAACATAATCCAATTCTTAAAACAACTAAAAAAGTTCAATGAGTTGCTGTTTTAACCGACTTCAAAAAGGAGGAGGTTTTGTAGGTAAAAAAAAATGCAACACGTTTTTTTTCTTCCATTTTCCCCTATCTCATCACAGTATCATTTACTCCCTTTTCATTCATATCGTTCCTTATACAATCCATCCATCTTTTCTTTGGCGTTCCCCTTCCTCTCCATCCCTCAACATTCATACTTATCACTCTCTTAGTCACATGAGTCTCACAAATATTGATTACACTGGAAAATACATGTACTTTACTAAATCGGATTGTGTTAATCGAATTGCTAACTGAAACTTGTAAACTACTAATAAACTTCAGCACGGTATATGCTACACACAATATATTCCATTAAAACCTTGAAATAGATAGAGTATTGAGAACAAAGCTGCTGAAGCTGTGATAGCTTAGTGGCAAGACCGTAGGACTGCTAAGTCAGAGGTCTTGAGTTCGATCCCCACGGCGCGCACCGACTTTTCGAATGTTGTGTGCGTTTAAGAAATAAATATCACAGCTTCCGTGTTTCGGAAGGCACGTAAAAATGTGTGTCCTGCGCCTGATCTCTCTCCGGTCGTGTCGGATTACCGTCCCATCGCGCTATGAGAGTAAAGGAACAGAGAGTGCACCTGTGTTAGCACATGCTTGTGCACTATAATATGTCCCGTGTAGCTGGCTGGTGTCATAGAAACACTGGCCGCCGTGGCCGAAATCGGTCCGGACCGCTATTATTATTATTATTGAGAACAATCATATCTCTAAAACGTGTACTTTGACATAACAAAAACGATTATTTACATTTCTAAAGAAAACAATACAAAAACAGTCTTATTTTTTAGAGTTAAGATTCAATTTAGCAGTACAATTAGTGGTCTAATGTATATGTATTAAACTAATATTGTTGAGATAACATTGTAACGATTGAAGTAGTTGTAATAGCGCTACGAAAAATTGATCTTACTACCAGAAAATACATGTCTCAAAATACATTTTTAAACTAGCTCACAAATTAGGAAACATAACTATTTTCTATCTATTAGATACAGAGAAAAAACCTACTTTACAACAAATATGCGTCTAAAATTGTTAATGACCAGAAATGGTGACGTCTTAGTTATTATATTTTCAACCATATGCGCTTGATAATATGAGCCATTTTACAAAAAAAAAAAAACTGCGTCTTAAACAAAAATCTACCATCGAATAGTATCTTTTATTCATTTCAACCTTATACGATATGATATAAGACTCACATTACAACAGACTACTATTTTAATGAACAAAAATAGGAGACGATTTATTCATTTTAAACCTTACTATTTTTAATATAAGATTCATTTTACCGTAGCCTGCCCTTGATGGCTCTACAGTAGCAGTATACCCTTCCTATGAGACCATTCCTTAAATGTCAACCTTACCTTCTTTATTACAAGATTAATTCTACAATAACCTGTCGTACAAAAAACCAAATGGCAGACAAAATAGGAAGCAATTCTTACATTTTAAACCTTATTCTCTTTATTATAAGATCTACATTACAACAGTCTCCCTTTTTAATCAACAAGCGGCCTGTTTTCATTATCACACAATTAGAAGACATATTATTGAATTTTCAACCTAACATCCTATAAAATAAAGTCCATTTTACAGTAACCTACCCCTACAGTTAGGAGCACCGCAATAACAATATAGTACCTTCCCGGGAACCGAACCTACGTCATAGTTGTAGTTCCACGTGAGCTCAGTGCCGGCCTTGATGTGCGAGAGAGCGAAGAATGCCACCCAGGGGAAGCGAGGGTCGTGGGTGTCGACAAACACATTTTGTACGAAGACGTTTGGGCAACAAGAATGCTGAAAGAGAAAAAGGAATGAAAACAATATTTTTTTACTTTCACACAACTCCATTTAGTCTCAAATTAAGCAGAGCTTGTGTTATGAGTACTAGACAACTGATAACATACTTATTTACTTCTAAATACGTACATATTATAGATAAATTACACCCAGACACAGGACAAATGATCGTGCTCATCACACAAGCTATGTCTTAGGAGGGGATCGAACCCACGACCTCTGGTATAGCAGTTAGAGCCACTAATTAACTAACTGGGTAGTTTATCTAAAAGATGTATATATTTAGATATAAATAAGTATGTTTATCAGTTGCCTAGTAATCATAACACAAGTTACTTAGTATGCTCAACTTAAGACTAGATGGCGTTGTTAAACGTTGAAAAAACAATCCAATTTTCTAGCAAATAAGTTAATATGATAACACATGAATAAGTATTGCTATACTTACATTGAGATATCTCCCAATATTGCCTTGTACTTTCGCGTCCATAATATAACACGCTTCGTCTTCGCCAAAATACGACCGGACAGACCTAAAGCAAAACAAACATTTTTATGTTATTAATAATAATAATAAAGAAAACACATCTAACATATCCTATCCATAGCCCAAATTCGTTTCATTCATAATTTACAATTGTTTTGTAGCTACCTTGGGCCGTCCACGTCTGTTCTTTCATAGAGCAGGGGTGGATGGCCCTTGGTAGATGCCCCATCACATTTTAGATTAAAGTTCTCAACAAGGCCTCTGCATGTTGGACCTGTGTCCCCGTGTAAGCCTTTAAAAAAGACCGGGTCTCGTCCCTTGAAGTTAACCCGTGAATTAATAAAGATACAAATAATAATGCCCGGACCGATTTCGGCCACTGCAGCCAGTGCTAACACAGGTGCACTCTCTGTTCCTTTACTCTCATAGCGCGATGGGACGGCAATCCGACACGACCGGAGAGAGATCAGGCGCAGAACACACATTTATACGCGCCTTCCGAAACACGGAAGCTGTGATATTTATTTCTAAACCGCACACAACATTCGACAAGTCGGTGCGCGCCGTAGGGATCGAACTCGAGACCATTGACTTAGCAGTCCTGCGGTCTTACCACTAGGCTATCACAGCTTCCAAGTATTTAATCACATCATCATTCCCCTGCCCTTATCCTAATTATTATTTGGAGTCGGCGCAGCATGTCTTCTTCCACACGTTCCTATCTGACGTCATCTCGCAAGTGACACTCTTTGCAGCCATATCAAGTATTTTATCACGTTAGAGATTTATTAAGCTCCCCAAAAGGCCAAAACATATGCACTTACCTATATTTTGACACAAAGTCGTTTGCTCCCATACCAGCTTTGACGCTGAAACTCGATGGTTCTCTCACTGTGGGACAAACATTAAGTTAATATTAAACCTTTGACGGGCCTGTTGGTCTAATAGTTAGTGGTCCTGCCTGCTATGCCGGAGGTCGTGGGTTCGTTCATTCTCACCTAGGACGAATGTTTGTGTGATGAGCACGATCATTTGTTCTGTGTCTGGGTGTAATTTATCTATAATATATATGTATTTAGAAATATGTATGTTTATCAGTCTAGTACTCATAACACAAGTTACTCTTGTAAACTTCATTTGAGACTAGATGGCGTTGTGTGAATGTTGAGATTTTTTTTTATTTACTTATTTAAGTGTACATGCAAAAATAAACTTTACTACAATTACTTAAAACTTTATTTCCAATGTCATAAAATTCCGCTCTTTTCCGAGCCGGTCTGTGTGAATGGAGCCATAAGAAACCGAAAATATTATACACAGTGACACTGATATACAGGGTGACTTCGAAGTCGTGGGTTATATTTTAAACTAAGACACTATTAATGATACTATTTTATTAAATGAGACACTCTTCACATCTCTTTTATACTTTAACGTTATAACGGTTTACTCACGCGTATGTATCGGGATAGCGGGACTAGTTTCGGACCCAACCGGAGTCCTTAATCATGAGCTGACGCACCAGTATCGGGGCTATCCCGATAAATACGCGTGAGTAAGCCGTTATATCTTTAAGTGTGAATCATCCTCACGAAAGTTATTATAAAAATATATCTTTTATAGATCTTACCTTCTTCATCATCACTTATCGTGATACAGTCTTCTTCTCCATTAGGGTCCTTCTTCTCCGCGCTTGGTGTAGTAGTATTTTCTTGTGGCGGCTCTTCTTTTACCTTCTTGCCGCGTCTTCTTAGGCGTTTACTGTAAACATAATGACATTTTAAGATGTTGAAATAAAATGGTGAAGAAATCTGGATTCTAAATATTGGAAACTATTTATTACAACATTATCAACCATTTCAATCGCGGGTCTGCTGGGAGAGATTTCTTTAGAAATAAGCAGTACCCTTGTTTGTTATGTTGTGTTTTTTTACTTGTTTGGTGTGTACAGTCACAAGCAAAAACATGTATACATGACCAAACAGTTGCAGTAGATTTTTTATGCGAAATTTCTGAAGCTGTTATAGAATATTCCTGATTTTGTAAGTGTTATATATGTATATGGATGTGTGTCAACCTCTTTGGTGTGAACTATACATGTGTACGTGAAGGCGGCCATCTTGAAATAAAAGCATTCTGTCCAGAGCTGTCAATGGTTTCGTTTGTCTCCCGTAATAAATATATAATAGTAAGCTAACTATAAAATGTTTAATTCGAAAGAAAATATCACGATTTCATAAATCATTTAACTAGGATTTAACTTCAATTGTTTGGTCGTGACTGTATATGAATTATTAAATAAATATTTTTTTCGTAGTGCGGTTTTATGCTCAATCCTTCTCCATGTAAGAGGCCTTTGCCCAAGCAGTGGGACTTACTTGAACTCCATGACTCCCAGCCCGATATGGCCCGGTCTGAAGTCATCATCTTCTTTATCCGTCTTGGAGGCTGTGTCATCATCTTCTGATGTTGAAGACTCGCTTTCCTCTTCATCATCATCTTCTTGCTTTGATTCTTTCTGTAAGGTAAAGACAGGATGTTTTTATTATTTTATTTACACTAAAACATTATATCTGAAACTAGCAACTCGCCCTAGCTTCGCACGGGTGCAATACTGATATATCCTACTAATATTATAAATGCAAATATTTGTAAGTATGGATGGATGTTTATTACTCTTTCACGCTCAGAGGGCTGGATCAATTTTGATTAAATCTTATATGGAGTTAGCTGACACCCTGGATTAACACATAGTCTATTTCTTAAAAAACATTCATCCATCCATACTTACAAACTTTCGCGTTAATAATATTAGTAGGATGGGACAAGACATAAAAAAGAAGAAGACAAAATAGAGTAGCATAGAGAAAGAGAGGTCTATGCCCAGCAGTGGGTTATTCAGGGCTGAAGATGTAGATGATAATGATGGGACACGTCAATTAATCAGAAATTTAGTCTCTGAAAATATGCGCATTGGTTTATTTTAAACCAAAGTTTGCGAGTTTTGGTTTGTCCGAAACCAAACAGACTTCAACCGTTTGATTCTTTTAGTTGTTAATAAAGATATCTTACCTTATCTAATTTCTTATCAGCTTCAGGAATATCTTCCTCGTAGCCTTCCTTCATCTGTTCCACGACTTCTATGTAGTCTAATTCTGCTAGATATTCATCACCTTCGTTTAGACCGTCCTGAAAAAGTACTGTGATTTTAGGTTCATGACTGCGAGGAATTTTGGTATGTGTTATTTATTGTAGTTCTTTAGTTTATTTAAATGTTGTTTTTCATTTGGGTTATTTGTAACTATTGATATTATTATAGTTTAAAAAAATATTTTAAGTAGTTAAATTATGAAGATATACCCTCTAAAAGAGAGAATTGGAAAGATGAGCGGGAGGCCTTTGACCAGCAGTGAAACAATATGGGCTTATAGTAGTAGATAAATTATGCTGCGAATATTCGAATTTTGACAGCATGGATAGTCGAGTGGTATAGGTCACAACGCCAATTACCACTTTTCGTGACGTTTCGCGGTGGCGAACCCCGTGGTGGAAAAGAATTTGTGCACCAGAAATGCTTGTCTAATTTTATTCCTAAATCTTTATTTTCAGTTACATATTTACAAGTGTTTGTGTATCAAATTGTTCATAGGTGCGGGAATGAAATTCTTTTTCGATAAGTGACGTAACTTTGACTTGTCAGTTTAATACAAAGGAATGATTCGTCAGCGTTATTGTTCAAAAAAGAGATGTCTCAGGGGAGTTGGCTAACCGCGCTGAAAAATTGTTAGGTTAATATATGGCTGGTCACTGATCAGTTATATCAGTTATGTCCTCCGACGTAGCTTAGAAGAAAATATAATAAGTGCTATATGTAGTAAAATTATGAAGATATAGCCTCTAAAAGAGAGAATTGGAAAGATGAGCGGGAGGCATTTGACAAGCAGTGGGTTAGCTATTTCAATCGACAATCAAAAATATAATAAGTATTAAGTAAATTATGAAGATATGGCCTCCGAAAGAAAGAATTAGAAAGATGAGGCACTTGACCAGTATTGGGACAACGTGTGTGTAGTTAAATTATGATGCTAAAGTCTTACCAAGTTAGCCGTTGCGTCTGTGAGTAGATTTCCCGCGTACACGCATAGGAAGGAACCTTTGGGCACGTCGTTGAGCGCGCGGATACCCCAGCCACGGTTCTCTGTTTTGAATACCTGTAATTCACATTATTTATTAAATAAAAATATAATATTGCACTTTCACACAACGCCATCTAGTCTCAAATTAAGAAGAAAAGTGATATGAGTACTAGACAACTGATAAACATATCGTTATACTTCTAAATACATACATGCTATAGATAAATTACACCCAGACCAAGAACAAATGATCGTGCTCATCATCAAGATTTAGAATACATAAATATACATGAAAATAATAGTAATAAGCATCTTTCTTTTGACCTCAAACCAACTACCTCAGAGGACATTCGTAAAATAATAAATGGTATTGATACTAAAGTAGCAGGCCACGACACCTTAAATATAGATATGATTAAATTAACTTTAGACGCCACATTGCCGGTTATTACAAGTATAATTAATAAGTCAATACAATCAAACACTTTCCCAACTAGTTGGAAGCGAGCAGTGGTTAGGCCTATTCCCAAAAATAATTCAGCTAATCAATTAAAAGATTTGCGTCCCATATCTATACTTCCAGTTTTGTCAAAAGTTTTAGAAAAAACTGTGCTTCAACAGGTGCTTGAATACGCGGAGACAAATAATATTATACCAAAATATCAGTCTGGATTTCGAAAAGGTCATGGCACTGAAACGGCCCTTTTGCACGTTACAGACGACCTCACAGAAGCATCGGATAAGGGTCTAAGCAGTATAATGGTACTGCTTGACTATTCTCGAGGATTTGATTGTTTGCACCCGGAATTACTGTTGGCTAAATTAGCACACTACGGATTTTCAATTAATACTTGCCAGTGGTTCCGTTCCTATCTCACTAACAGAGAACAGTCAGTAGTTTGTGTTAACAAAGATGGACTACATAAATCCTCTGCCCTTAAATCCATACTCCGGGGAGTACCACAAGGTTCACTATTAAGCCCTATTTTATTTACCATATTTACAGCTGATCTAACCAAACACATAGAATTTTGCAAATATCATCTCTACGCAGATGATACCCAATTATACTACTCCTTTGAAGGAAAGAACACGTCAGAGGCCATTCGTAAAATTAATCACGACTTAAGCAATATTCATAACTGGTCACAAAAGAACTCTCTGGTCTTAAACCCCACTAAATCCCAAGTCCTGGTATTAGGAACTGCTAACCAGATTAAGAAAGTATCGGACTGCGAGGATGATATAAAAATTAACGGGACCACGCTCGAACAGGTACAATCTGCTCGAAATTTAGGCCTAAAATTAGATGGTGAGCAGAAATACGTAGAACATGTTAATGGTAAAATTAGAAACGCCTTTTTTAGACTGAAAACTTTGTATAAGATTAGACCCTACATAAAAGAAAAACTTCGCTTACTTTTAACCGACTTACTTGTGCTTTCCCAATTTAATTATTGTAGTTCTGTTTTTGGCCCTAGGATAAAAAACAACACGGAAAGAGCTATACAGAGAGTTCAAAATGCTTGCATTAGGTTCTGCTTTAATATACCGAGACGTGACTTTATCACTCCCTATCTAAATAATAAAGGAATTTTAAATATGAGTGCCAGGAGAGAACTGTTATATGCCTGCACCATCCATAGACTCATTTGGAATAAAAAACCTGAATATCTTTTTGAAAAACTTACCTGGGTAAAACAAAACAGTTTAAAAATATTGAGATCCGTTTCTCAAAATTTACTTAAAATCCCCTTACATAAATCCACACGATACAAAGGAACTTTCAGATTTACTGCAGCTAAAATATGGAATGATCTCCCACCTCCACTCCGAACAAAAATTACCACTGAAAGTTTCAAATCAAAGTATAAAACTGCTCTATTAAAACGACAAAAAGCTGCTGAAAATCTGAAACATTCCTACTGGAAATTATTGTTATTGAAAGACTACTTCTGAGTAATAAATAAACCTAGCATTAATTAAATACACATTTACTCAACTAATACACAATATTTACTTCACACACACATACACACACTCACACACACATCCACACACTCACACACATATTTTCACACACACGAATATAACACGTCAATAAATAAATGTTGGAGTTCCACAACAAATGTTTAGAAAAATACCTAATTATTTAACTTTTATCTTTATAAGTTTTATCTTGTTTTTATATAGAGATTAGCTAGCGACTGGTGCCGCCAGTTTTGTCGTCCTATACTCCCGCCTTACAGCTTAGGGAGTAGGAGTGGCTGAAAATCATTACTGTGGTGGGTCGTGCTCGGCCCGCTACAGCATTAGCTGAGCCACCTCCTTTTGTTACAAGTTTAAATTTTTTAAGTACTTAGTCTAGTTATTGTTTTTGTACTGTGATTTTTGTAATGTGACTTTGTATTTTTATTTATGTAGCAATAAATGTCTTTTATTTTTTATTTTTATTTTTATCACAAAACATTTGCCCTAGGTGGGAATCGAACCCACTACCTCTGGTATAGTAGTCGGGGCCACTAACTACTAGACCAACAGGCCAGTCAAATATTGTTTTCTAATTTTAGAAAATAAATTAATAATGTCCGGACCGATATCGGCCACGGCGGCTAGTGTTACTATGACACCAGCCAGCTACGCGGGACATATTATAGTGCACAAGCGTGTGCTAACACAGGGGCACTCTCTGTTCCTTTACTGTCATAGCCCGATGGGACGGCAATCCGACACGACCGGAGAGAGATCAGGCGATCTCTCTCCAGTCTATCAATTTCACTCACCCTGGATTAACACATAGGCTACTTTCCAACCGACTGCGTTGGAATGGGTAATGTTTTGACAACTATAACCAGCATTCGCGCGGGCAAAGTCGCGAGCTACAGCTAGTTTTATATATAAGATAATAGTGGCGCTATTTACCTGCAATTTCAACTGTAGAGGATGTTGCGCAACACGATTCAAACACGTGTCTCTACATTTACACCTGAAGAGCAAAATTACATATTAGTAACAATAACACAAATTACAACTAGCAGCGTCAGATAGGAACATGTGGAAGAAGAAGACATGCTGCGCCGACCCAAATAATAATTGGGATAAGGGCAGGGGAATAATGACTGCTAGCGGAAAGTAAGACATAATTGTGTATTCCGAACTATTTAAGCAATTGCGTTAAAGAGGAGTTATATTTTTGCAGCTGTTAATGACATTCGCGCGGGTGAGAAGTCGCGAGAAACAGCTAGTTAACTACCCTTTGTGGATCGCACAAATTCTTGTCCTACACGAGGATCGAGCCCGCGACACGTCACTTACAGCGGTAATTGGCGTGGTGGCCTATACCACTCGGCTATACGTGTAGTGCTAGATACGATGGGTCCTAGGCATTATCTGTTCTCCGCAGCCAGAGTCACGCAGAGCATGCGCGAGCAATCCCATGACGCTGGCTTAGGTAGTAGAAGGGGCCTGGGGTGTTTGTAGTCTATGATAGTCCGATATATCCCCACGCCGTACCCTCGACGTGGGTTGAAGTCATTAGCGTTTTACCACGGAAATAAAAAAATCGGCCAAGTGCGAGTCGGACTCACACACGAAGGGTTCGTACTATCATCTATAATAGAAAATCACGTATGTAGATAGATAGAATATTCTTTATTGCACACCACATGAAAAACCGATTTGACAAACGTAGAAGTTACATGGTGCCACAATGGGCGGTCTTATCGCTAAGAGCGATCTCTTACAGACAACCTTTGGATGGACTTGATCGAAGATATGTAGTAGGTATACAAATTTTTAGTCTGCTAATGCTACCTCTGTATTAAGATCGAGTAAAAATTGCCAAAAAATTACGTTCGTTGGACTTCCTTAATATATTTCTTTATTTTTTGTATTTGTTGTTATAACAGCAGACAAACAGCGGAGGCTAAGTAATAGGATTTTACCCTAAAAAAAAACCATTATCTATCCTAGGTTTAAGGTCTCCTAGGTCCCCTAGTTCTCACTTACCTAGAGTTACACTCATATATCCCAGACGGCAGCGGTTCGGGCAGGCGTTTGTACACGTACCCCACGCTCGGGCCCTCCAGCCCGATAGTACGAGCACCTTCCATTGTCATACGCCAACACGCGCATTTCTCTTTATCCTGGGATAATAAAATAATAATCATAATCAATTAAACAATAAGACACAATAGGCCAGGAAAAAAAAATTAAACAAACACACACAACGCCATCTAGTGTCAAGTTAAGCGTACGAAGTAGCTTGTTGTATGAGTACTAGACAACCGATAAACATACTTATGTATTTCTAAATACATACATATTATAAATAAATTACACCCAGACACAGAACTTATTTATTGATAAAGAATCGTGAACGGACTTTTGGGACGCCTTTGCCCAGAAGAGGGACAATACAGGCTTGGGAAAAAAAGTTTTTAGGTTTAAGACAAAAAAAATATTCAAAATTTACTATTTATGCATCTGAATAAACCGTACCAAATTTCATACAAATTTATTTAGCAGTTCATTATCAAATTCAATATCTATCCATCCATCCATACTTACTATCGCCATTACAATATTAGTAGCATACTAACCACACAATCGTCAGTACAATCACAGCCACACAAGAACTCGGGGTCCAGATTAAGTGGGACCCCAGCGGTGGGCGTCCGCTCCGTGTTATAAGAACAGAACTCCGGTAGAGACTCGTCGAAGAAGTTCACACAGGGGACTGGCACGTTCTCCTTGCCATGGGATAGATCCTGTAACAAATCTTATATGTTAAATTCTAGGTATCAAGAACCTGTGATAGCCTAGTGGTAAGACCATAGGACTGCCAAGGAGTTCGGAGCTTTAACACAGTGCCACATGACTTAAATAGATCTGTTTTGCACAAGTGCAGGAACGGCAAGGCAATTACTGGCTAAATCTTTCTTCGATGCATGAAAATTCAAATATGTAATAATATATACTAGTCTTATATGTATTTTTCTGTTTGTTATCCATATGTGGGGGCTTGTTATTAGCAATGTGTTAAAACTATAATTAGATACTAATATACTATCTAAAATATGTTATTAGTCTGTAAGCCTTCCTTAAAATAAGTAAATAAATAAAGTCAAAGCTCTGTTTTTTTCATGGGTAATCATCAAATGACCCACACCCGCTGTGGGCGCAGCGGGAGAGAGTGTCAGACTGTTACTGACTAACACCCACTATGTTCCTCCTGGAAGCCTTCGGGTGCCGGGCAAGCGGTAACTGTTACGGACATCCCACAGCCAAGTCAAAGGTCTCGAGTTCAGTTCAGAGAAGGCACGTAAAAATATCGGTCCTGCGCCTGATCTCTCTCCGGTCGTGTGGGATTGCCGTCAAATCGCGCTATAAGAGTAAAGAAACAGAGAGTGCACCTGTGTTAGCACACGCTTGTGCACTATAATATGTGTGAAAGTTACAAATAAAATTTGCAGCGATATTTCAACGTGAGAGGCGCTTTACTAACTAAGCTAGAGAGGTCACTGAACTAGCGAATAATTTTTTCCTCACTGGTGGGGTGGGGCCGTGAGGTGGGGGCCGGGAAGACAAGTGCATGAGTTCACATGAGATCGATATTGTCGGATAGATCTTAGGATATCCGGTTACAGTGCTAAAGCTGATCCCCCCGTCTCGCCTCGCACCTTTCTAGCTCGCTTAGGCAACGGCTTTTGCCCAGCTGTGGGATGGATGTGGACGGCTTACCTTCTTCCCCACCAGACACCTGTGCATGACGAACTCGGCCAGACAGTGCGTGAGGGGGTTGAAGTCGAACAGGTCGACTGGCAGCTCGCAGTCGATGAGCCTCAAGTAGTGATGTAGCTCAGCCATGTTGCCCAGCTGTGGGATGGATGTGGACTGCTTACCTTCTTCCCCACCAGACACCTGTGCATGACGAACTCGGCCAGACAGTGCGTGAGGGGGTTGAAGTCGAACAGGTCGACTGGCAGCTCGCAGTCGATGAGCCTCAAGTAGTGATGTAGCTCAGCCATGTTGCCCAGCTGTGGGATGGATGTGGACTGCTTACCTTCTTCCCCACCAGACACCTGTGCATGACGAACTCGGCCAGACAGTGCGTGAGGGGGTTGAAGTCGAACAGGTCGACTGGCAGCTCGCAGTCGATGAGCCTCAAGTAGTGATGTAGCTCAGCCATGTTGCCCAGCTGTGGGATGGATGTGGACTGCTTACCTTCTTCCCCACCAGACACCTGTGCATGACGAACTCGGCCAGACAGTGCGTGAGGGGGTTGAAGTCGAACAGGTCGACTGGCAGCTCGCAGTCGATGAGCCTCAAGTAGTGATGTAGCTCAGCCATGTTGCGCAGGCGCCGGCCGCACGGCGCGCGGTACATCACTTCTTTGTTGCCTTTGAAGCGGACGAGTTGTCTGTGACGAGCAATTATAAATATAAAGTTAGACTTTTTGGACTTCGAAATAAAGGTTACCAAGGGGTATCGTTGGTAAAACGTTAGGCAGATGGTTGACGCGCGGTTAATGGATGGGTGACAGATGGTTGATGTTTGAGAGACGTTCGATAGGTGGATGACAGATTGGTGATAAATAGTTGATGGATGGTTAATGGTTGGTTAAAGTTAAGTTGATGGGTAGCTGATCAATGTTTGACGCTTGATTGATGGGTGGTTGATGGATAGGTGACGGACGGTTGATGGTTGGGTGCTGAATACTTATTGACTTACCTCTCCCACCCGCTCAGCAGTGGTTTAGCCAAGGGGTTATATGTCCGTAACTCCTTCAGTGTGAGTACGTCGGAGCGCTTGCACTGCGGCCCGCAACGGTGCGGGGTCATCTTGTATGGACGCACCGCGTTCTTTGGTGTGTAGTACTGTGGGTATAGAGGAAATAAGAGTTGATATAGACGTCTGGCTAGGTATATAGAAATAACAGTTGATACGTCTGTCCATAGAAAAAAAAAGCAAAACAAAACAAGAAATTCTGTGTTTTACTTTAAGAAAATTGAACCCTAACTCGTATACTTTCCATAACTCGATTTTCTAGTAGAGACGATTCTCGTAAAAAATACAAGAAACTTTGAACCTTAACCAAACAACATTGGATATAAAATTGCTTGCAGGGTAAGTTCAATAATTGAACAATTCCCAATTTCCCAATCACTTTTTTTTTTAAATATCGCCCTCTTACCACGACTCGGCTCTCCTTAGCGTGAGAATCATGAACGTTTATCTTCGGTGTATTTTCCGCGTTAAAAATACAAGCAATTTCACACCCTATCACAACTAGTTTAAGACTAAAATCGCTTGCACTTACCCTAACTAAAGTCTTCTTAATTTCCCAGTCACTTTTTACAAAAAATTACATGCAACTATAAACCTTACACAAAAAATATAAAGATCAAAATCGTATTCTTACCACAACTCGGCTCTCCTTAGCGTGAGAGTCATGAACGTTTATCTTCGGCGTATAATCCGCGTAAAAAATACAAACAATTTCACACCTTATTCCAACTAATTTAAGACTAAAATCGCTTGCTAAACTCTTCCTAATTCCCCAATCACTTTCTTTAAATAATACAAGCAACTATAGACCTTACACACAACAATATAAAGATCAAAATCGCTTACCACAACGCGGCTCTCCTTAGCGTGAGAATCATGAACGTTTATCTTCGGTACATATTGAATCGGCGATATGTAGGAAGCAGTCTTCTTCGCGTAAAAATACAAGCAATTTTACACCTTATCTTAAATACTTTAAGACTAAAATCGCTTGCACTAATCCTACCATCCACTCACTTTCTTCGAAAAGTGCAAGTTACTGTAGACCTTACCAGTAACAAAATAAAGATCAATATCGCATTCTTACCACGACTCGGCTCTCCTTAGCGTGAGAATCGTGAACGTTGATTTTAGGTACATCCTGAGGCGGCGTTTGGACGTGGGATACTGTGGACTTCTTCGCCACGGCGCGTTGGTGACGGATTTCCTAAGAAAAATGGAGAAAATAAGAGAAAAGAGTGATAAAAATAGTAGTTATGTTTCCTGCAAGAGGCAGTAGGAGTCTGCAAAATATGTGTAATTATTGTACAGGTACAAATCTTTGAAAGGAACGGACAAACTAGCAGCAAAACTTGTGCAATTATTGGCAATAGAACTGCAAATCAAACTGCACGCCGATACGCACAGGACACTACGCAATAGAACTGCAGTCGTGTCAACTACGTCCAAACTGCATCTGAACTGCAATTTGCAATTAAAGTGCAGTCCAAAATCAAAATCGAAAGGTTTTTTTTCGAGTAGGCCTTTTCAGGCACTTTCAAAACGTTACAGACTCTAGTTGCGCGGTTCCAAAATGTCATTCTTATGGAGAAGAACCGGCAAGAAACTTCATAAGTTGTCTGTCTCTACCCTAAGCTGTAAGTTACTTACCTCGGTCTGTTGTTGTTGCTGTTCGACCTCGGTCTCTGCTGTCGCTGGCTGCTGTTTGGGCGCTTCCGGCTCGTCTGAGCGAGTGTATTCTACGTATGGCATGTTTGACTGTAACAATACATTGTATTAATAAGAAATAAAAAGGTAATTGTGGATATAAAATAGATGTTTGCCTATTTATAGACCTACTAAATGCATATACACAATTTAAGAAAGTACTAATTTGCGTAAAAATTTTTTGAAGGCTGAAAAAATGAGTGTCCTGCGCCTGATCTTTGTCCGGTCGTGTCGGATTACCGTTCCATCGGGTTACGAGAGTGCACTATAATATGTCTCGCTTAGCTATGTCATAGTAACACTAGCAACCGTACCAGAAAAATAATCGGTCCATACAATATTATTTGAATGTCGCCAGTCTCTTGGGCGCTATATCTACTTTTTGACGTTTTGTAAATATGTGATTTTATAGTTATGTAAGGTTAGTTTTAAATGTAGATATTTTTTGTTTAGTATAGTTTCTGTCACACATGGTACTGTATTATAAATACATGAGGAATGGAAAGATAAGAGGAAGGCCTTTGCTAAGCAATGGGTCAATATAGTTTTTTTATAAATAAGTAAAATAAAACATTCATAGACATTTCTATGCCACATACAATATGTAGGTCAATAAGTCTTGCCCTAGTATCCCTCTACTCACCCCAGCCTGAGCCTTACTCCTGGGCATGGGCCTCGGGCGATGCCTCTCCGCAGCCCTTAGCGCGAGGTACAGAGGCGCCAGACGCGTGGAGCCGCGGTAGATCCACTCGCGCCGCCCGTCGCCCACGAACATCACCTGCGCTAGCGACGCGTCCACGCGGGATACGCGGGATGGCCACCATTTACCTGAATGTAAATAAGAAATGGTAATGGAAAGCCTGAAGAATAATAAACGCAAATCTCTCAAAAGGTTTTTCAAATAGTCCACACTACCAATCTTCAATACATAACCCATATCCATACTAAACAACTAAAACAATTATCATCATCATCAGTGGCCTCTAACATCTATGACAGAGATTGAAACAGCAGCCGTATTAATTTATTTGCTTTTGGCACTTGCGCTAACAATTTAAAACCAAACTAAAACCATAAATTACATATTATCTAACAACTCAATTTAATTATTTTATTAGGGAAAACAAACAAATAGTACATTACAGGTATTTTTTTTTATCAAAACTATATAAACAATCTCACTCACCATTCCACTCAGTCTTGAGATGCTGTCCCTCATGCAGCCTCACCATGGGCCTCTCGGGGTACTTGAGGAGGTACTCCATGACGAACTCCCGCGAGAAGGGATGTACCTCCTCCCACACGAGGGGGGAGCTCTCACACACTAGCCGCGTGAACGGGTGGTGCACGTATTGCGCGTAGCCGTCGTCGAAGAATACTAGGTACCTACGGGGTAAAAAATTTACGTACTAATTGAAAAAAAACCTCCTTATTTTAAGTAGGTTTAAAGGGAATTTATAGGAGGTAAGTTCAAAATTTAAACTGAAATTTTGCGAATGATAGCATGTAATTAAAGATCTCATTCAGAAATTAGCTAACAAATTTAGCGAGACAAGACATATCACAAACGATTTAAAAGAAAAATAATTTAAAACTTGCCCCAGTTAGCTATAGAAAGGCATAGGTGTAAGGAGAGAAGGGAGGTCTTTGCCGTGCAGTGGGACTTTTACAGCTAATAATATTATTATAGCCAAAAATTTAGCTTTCTATAATTGAATTAAAATTCTCGGGAGAAGGGATGTACCTCCTCCCACACGAGGGGGGAGCTCTCACACACTAGCCGGGTGAACGGGTGGTGCACGTATTGCGCGTAGCCGTCGTCGAAGAATACTAGGTACCTTGGGGTTAAAAAATACGTACTAATTGAAAAAAATGCTCCTCCCTATTTAATGTAGGTTTAAAGGGGATTTATAGGAGGCGTTGTGAGTTGTTTATTTTGAGCTGTGATAGCTTAGTGGCAAGACCGTAGGACTGCTAAGTCAAAGATCTCGAGTTCGATCCCCAAGGTGCGCAAAGACTTTTCGAATTTTAAGTGAGTTTTTAGAAATAAAATATCACAGTTTCCGTGTTTCGTAAAAATGTGTGTCCTGCACCTGATCTCTCTCCGGTCGTGTCGGATTGCCGTCCCATCGGGCTATGAGAGTAAAGGAATAGAGAGTGCACCTGTGTTTGCGCACACGCTTGTGCACTACAATATGTCCTGCGCAGCTGGCTGGTGTCATAGTAACACTGGCCACCGTGGCCGAAATCGGTCGGACCGCTATTATTATTATAGGAGGTAAGTTCAAAAATTAAACCGAAGTTTTGCGCATTCCATTCAGAAATTAGCTAACATATTTAGCGAGTCTAGACATCACAAACGCTTTAAAAGAGATATAATTTTAAACTTGCCTCAGTTAGCCATAGAAAGGTATAGGTGGAAGAAGGGAAGGGAGGCCTTTGCCCTGCAGTGGGACTAGAGGCACAGTTTCCGTGTTTTGAAAGGCACGTAAAAATATGGGTCCTGCGGATCTCTCTCCGGTCATGTCGGATTGCCGTCCCATCGCGCTATGAGAGTAAAGGAACAGAGAGTGCACCTGTGTTAGCACACGCTTGTGCACTATAACATGTCCGGCGTAGCTGGCTGGTGTCATAGTAACACTAGCCGCCGTGGCCGGAATCAGTCCGGACATTACTATTATTAGACTTACCTATAATTATTGACTGGGTTAGGTATCTCGGCGACCACACCGGAATAATACGACTCCCTTTTATTCGAGTCTTTGAATAGGGCTATGAGACGAGTACCTGTTAAAATAAATGAATATATAATACATACAATAATGAATATGTAATGACATGTTTAGACGTAGAAAATGGTATTTCACTAAAAAAGTCTAATTAATTCGTCACTTGTCACTAAAAAGTGTACTGAGACGTGACGTCACAAGAGATTTCAACATCATCATCATCTTCCTGCCCTTATCCCATTTCACTTGGGGTCGGTGCAACACGTTTTTTTCTTCCATTCTCCCCTATCAGACGTCACACTATCATTTACTCCTTTTCCATTCATATCACTCCTTATACAATTCATCCATCTTTTCTGTGGCAAGAGATTTCAACTTACTGTATCGTATTTTTGATTACACGATAAAATAAAAATGTGTGCAATATTTTCACCCAATTGCCACAGAAAGGAGGGTAATGTTTTTTTAATTCAATCTAACGGGCTAATTTTAGTGAAATACATAATTTAATTACTATATCTTACCAATAGTCATCCTCACATCGGACGGTTCAGCGTACGCAACGCAGCGCGCCGGCAATATCTTAGCATTCGTCTTCGTTTTATGGTCGAATTTGACGCGACACACCGAGAATGAATTCTGTAAATAAATATATATAGGTTTAAATCCTTAATTCATACTTTAGTACACATTTCATCAATGTCGACTTCATTTTATGTTCTTTCTTTTTTTCTTTCAATTTACTGGGTTGTTGGTCTAGTGGTTAGTTGCCTTGATTTCTATACCAGAGGTCGCGGGTTCGATTCCCACCCAGGACCATCGACCACTAGCCCAACAATACAGTCAATAATATTATGATGTTACTAAAAATGTACGGTTTTCGCCATCTTTCCTTAATATGTTTTATATGACGTCGCACCAAATTCCAAGATTGTGAGTTCACGAGAAATACCCTAAAAGTTTTGATTCCCTTGCAAGAGTCGAATACTTACGGCATAAACGGCTGTATCTTTTGATTGCGTTGATAAATTCCAGTTTAATACCTACACGCTTTCCTCAGAAAAAGGGACCGACGGACAAGTCATCATATTTATAAGGGTTCCGTTTTTTTGCTTTGGAACGGCTAGTATCAAAAGTCGATTTTCAAACGAACTGTACACAATCGTATTCAATGAATTACTGTTGTACTATTAGGTAACAAAATACGCTTGACACCTGATATAGTTAAAACATATTAAATGTCATAGAAAAATAATGACACTTTATAAATCGGTTTTTGTTTACCGACCTCAATACTTGAATAAAAACACATTTTACATTCGATTAATATAAGCTCTAAACTCACATGTACATTAGACACCCTGGGTTGTATCTCCAGTATCCTGCCTTTCAGCCAGGGTCCGAAGGCGTTCTTCATGGCGTAGACAGGCATGCCCACGCGCAGCGGCGGGCGCGAGATGCTCCCGGGAGGGGGCAGGTCCGCCGGGGCTAGCTCCATGGACAGACGGACCACTGATATGTCTTTCTGTGAATAATATATAAAATATTTAGTGTGATATTTTAAATAATGTTCGTTGTGGGTAGATGTGATTTTAGTTCTAAAAAACAAAAAAAAAATGATGAGTGAGTGAGTGATGACTAATATAGAAGTTGTCTATGAGTGATGTAGTTTAATGAGTAATATAGGATACGTATTTTTTTTCTTTTGCTCCGGAAACACAAATTGACCAAACAACAGTGGATGAAATTTGCAAGTGACGTCACATTTTCGTATGAATTTTACGAATTCCTTACGTCATAAACCTCCTCTACTAAACTTTCAAGCTGCTTTAAAGTTTGATAATGATAAGCTTATCATTATCAATTTTTGTTGTCCAGATGAAGGCAAGAATATAAGTGTAATATTTTTTCAATTATCTATCTGACGGACTAATTAAATTTTACTTTTCGTTCCCCGTCAAGATCTGTATCATACGCATATAATTATGTATATGTGTGTATACTTACGTCTTCCTCATTTGAAATCTTGATATCTGGAACTATTTTATCCTGAAAGAACAAAATAAAACAATTATTGAAACAATGTTATTAGAGAAAAAGAAAAAAATTAACTGCTACGACAGAAAAAAAATGGACTTCATTGATTTGTTTTAACCAATTTAAAAAAGGAGGAGGTTTCTCAATTCGACCGTATATAAGCTTTATTAAATAAATAAATCGTTTATTTGCTTGAAATATGGTGGTACAAAAGATTTTATAATTTTGTAGTTAAAGCACATAACATATTCCACCCTCATTTTGGGCATGCAAAAATAATTTGTATTTACGACGACACTAAACGCAATTATTGACATACAAGGTTTTAGTTAAAATTGGTATTATAAAACTAACTTATTGTAAATGTAGGAGTAGCTTAGTGGGTACCAAATCGGCATGAACTTTTACTTAAAAACTCTTTTATGGTATAGAAGCTTAATACCCAGTCAAACAGTTTTAGTAATTAATATAAAGTTCCCAGGGGATTTCACATGCACAAACACGTCCAGACTCAGAACAAGTATTAGTTCACACAAAAATTCTTGTCCCACGCGGGGATCGAGCCCGCGACACGTCGCGTACAGTGGTAATTGGCTTGGTGACTATCACTCGGCTATCCGTGTAGTTAAAGTGTTTCTTTGCTTTTATACGTAGACTTACCTTAGGCGAATCGTCTAAAGGCGCGTACCCCAATGGTATAGCAGGGCGTTTGGTTGGCTGTTCACTAACCGATGACTTACGACGCTTGTCTCCACGAAGCTGTGTAATTATAAGACAATTGTTAATAACCATTATCAGACCAAATTAAAAAAAAAGACAAAAGAAGTTGTACAAATAAAGCTAAATGTTTAATTACAACAATAAATCATTGAAAAAAAAATTATTAAGCATAATAAAAGACTTACCTCGAGTTGATTCGGTTCATGGCCAACATACTGTAAATAAACAATTACTAAATTATTTAACATAGACATAGACATTTATTTGTGACCACAGGTATAAAAAGATGACAAAAAAATAAACATATATTACATTTATGGTATCACTATGATCTGTCATATACATATATATGACGTACAAAATCATTATTATTAATTAAAATTAGTTTTAATGACCTTAAGAGCTCAAATATATCCACGATAGAATAGGCTATGTTGATAAATATGTGAAGTTTTCTAAGACCCTTGTAAAATTAAGTCTTAGGCTTCTACCTGGCCTACAATGCCCACGCTAGCCCAGCAGTGGGCCAGCTCACTCACCTTAAGCCCCGGCTTGTCCACTATAGTCAAGGCGGGCAGTTACTTATATCGTAAGCTGTCTTCCACCTAACCTACAAGGAATGCCCACGCTAGCCCAGCAGTGGGCCAGCTCACTCACCTTAAGCCCCGGTTTGTCCACTATAGTCAAGGCGGGTAGTTACTTATGTCGTAGTCTGTCTTTTACCTACCCTACAAGGAATGCCCACGCTAGCCCAGCAGTGGGCCAGCTCACTCACCTTAAGCCCCGGCTTGTCCACTATAGTCAAGGCAGGCAGTTACTTATATCGTAGTCTGTCTTTTACCTAGCCTACAAGGAATGCCCACGGTAGCCCAGCCGTGGGCCAGCTCACTCACCTTAAGCCCCGGTTTGTCCACTATAGTCAAGGCGGGTAGTTACTTATGTCGTAGTCTGTCTTTTACCTACCCTACAAGGAATGCCCACGCTAGCCCAGCAGTGGGCCAGCTCACTCACCTTAAGCCCCGGCTTGTCCACTATAGTCAAGGCAGGCAGTTACTTATATCGTAGTCTGTCTTTTACCTAGCCTAAAAGGAATGCTCACGTTAGCCCAGCAGTGGGCCAGCTCACTCACCTTGAGCCCCGGTTTGTCCACTATAGTCAAGGCAGGCAGTTACTTATATCGTAGTCTGTCTTTTACCTAGCCTAAAAGGAATGCCCACGCTAGCCCAGCAGTGGGCCAGCTCACTCACCTTGAGCCCCGGCTTGTCCACGATAGTCAAGGCGGGCAGTTACTTATATCGGAGGAATGCCCACGCTAGCCCAGCAGTGGGCTCACTCACCTTAAGCCCCGGCTTGTCCACTATAGTCAAAGCAGGCAGTTCCGCACGCGAGGGCGAGAACGCGGCGTACAGCTCGCGGCGCAAGTTGTCCGTCACTTGTTGGTACGACGCGAATACGCTGTCTAGGTCTTTTGTCTCGCCTGTATAACATACAAATATATTGGGAGTGTCGAATCATATCACTTATACTTTAAGGATTTCTACCAAAGAATTAAAAAAAAATTGATCCATCCGAATGAGCGTGAAAGAGTAATATACATACATTCATACTTACAAACTTTCGCGTTTATAATATAAATAGTAATTAACTGACTTTTTAGAAAATATTTTTTTTTAATATCGACTCTTGTACTAAGGAATTGAATCCTTATATCGTGGGGGGTTTCACATGCACAGAGCCACCCAGACTCAGCACAAGCATTTGTGGATCGCACAAATTCTTCGGGGATCGAACCCGCGACACGTCACGCACAGTGTTACTTGGCGTGGTGACCTATACCACTCGGCTATCCGTGCGGTCAACTTTTACAAATCACTTTTCATTGCTTACTCTATCACCATATATTTTAGACGACAAACGGGACTTATTCGCGATATAATACGATATTTCTTTTCTCCCGACGTTTCGATCGAGTTGCACCGACCGTGGTCACGGGTGGACTCAGTCCAAAGAAGTATCGAATTATATCGCGAATAAGTCCCGTTTGTCTTCTAAAATATGTGTACAAGTCGCGAAAGTTCATAATCGTCTATCACATAACACTAAAACTACCACTCACGTTCAATCTGGTCCATCTCCTCCTCCAACAAGATCTGCGTCTCCCGCAGCCGCGCGTCCAACTCGTACTTCTTCCACGTCGAGTTAAACATCTCCGCTAGGTTGTCTTCTAGAAATCTAAAGAGGATAGAGAGAAGGTAATAAATATTCCACGACGTTCACACAACGCCATCTAGTCTCAAACTAAACAGAGCTTGTGTTATGAGAGAGATTAAGACGCCGCTCTACGTCTAGCAGTGCGCATCTCGCTTCCACAACTTTAAGAGATAGAGTAATGTATTTCTTGAAGTTAAGTCGAATACAGATATACAGACAATAGGACACTTAAACTTAAATAAATATGTACTTAAAATTCCCGACAGCGGTACAACGTAACTTACAAAAAGTAAGACTATTGCTATATCTTCTAGGTAGACTTTCTATTCTTGTCAAATTTGCTTAAACTTCGCTAAAGCGGCGCAAATGCGGTATTCGACTTAAAACTGCACGTAAAACTGTGTGACCTGCGCCTGATCTCTCTCCGGTCGTGTCGGATTGCCGCCCCATCGGGCTATGAGAGTAAAGGAACAGAGAGTGCACCTGTGTTACGTAAAACAATCTTGACTCCAATGTGCGTTAAGTCTTAGAGTAGTTTGTTCTACTAACTTGGCCGTCTTCTCCCCTATCCCCTGCTTGTCTGGCTGAGGGTCCGCCTCCTCCTCATCTTCAGACTCGGAGTCAGATATCTCCACCAGCTCGTGCGACTGGTTGCTCATCTGAAGGTCCAGTAAGGGGGTGAAGTCTTTGATGCCTTCGATCAGGTGCTGAAGAAGACGGAACAATTGGATATTTGATTAATACTGCTTTAAAACGTAATAAAAGAAGATATTTAAAAGGTGGCTCCATGATAAAGTAGTTAGGGTCTGATGATGGAAGCCAGGAAAATCGAGGGGAATTAAAAAAAAAAAATAGGGGCAACTAGTGCGTTTGTGAAGATTAAAAAAACTACACATGGGAATAATTCAACTTGCTGGTTTGGCACCGACTTCATTCAGTACTTAGCTGATAGGATAGAATCTGTTTATTTTCAGTTTTTAATGCTGTTGGCTTTGGAGTTAGTTTCTTTTTTTTAATGATTCATTAAAAAAATTAAAACACTACAACTGGCCAAGAGTCGGGAGTAGATCTGATGACTCTAAGAGAATTTTATTTAGTGCCGTTGTTTTACAAGTCGGATTTTTTATTAAAATTAATATTTTAAAGAAATTGAGGATAAAAAAATTACGTTGGACAATTCTCAGACCTTAAGACTCAGTGCTCTGTACCAAGCACCTTGGGTCACCCGAATGGTGGCGGGTAAACAACCAACAATCGCATTCCCAAAGAGGGTTAGTGTCAGGCAGGCGGCCGACTATAAAACCATAGCCAAAACTTTAAGCAACATGTCTAGAAGACGTATTGCGCCGACCCCAAGTAATTGAAATGGGATAAGGGCAGGAAGATGATGATGATTACCTCAGCCCTCTTATAAACAACATCGGCACAAGTCTGACACACCATGGTCCTCTTCTTCCTGCCGGCCTCATAGAATGCGGTGACCCTCGCGTCTGCCACTATAAATGTCACCTTATTGTCACTCGTGCACGAATAGTTCATGCATTTTATACGCCTGTCTGGCACTTCGAGTTTTGGTGATAAAGGTGGGGTTGCTGTAAGAAAATAAATCATTTATATACTTATTTATTTATTCAATAATTTATGTACACACAAACAAAGTGGTATGCCAGGATCGTAGCAAATGGAAAGATGTTATCTCTGCCTACCCCCATGGGAAAGAGGCGTGACGTTTATGTATGTATGTATGTTCACACAAAACAGGTAAAAAAAAAACACAACATAACAAACATGTGGATGGATATAGGGGAAAAGGACGACCAAAGAAACGATGGATGGATTGTGTGAAAGGTGATATGGCTGCAAAGAGTGTTACTTGCGAGATGATGTTAGATAGGAACGTGTGGGAGAAGACATGATGCGCCAACCCCAAATAATAATTGGGATAAGGGCAGGGGAATGATGATGACATATTATAGGTAAATTACACCCAGACACAGAACAAAAGATGGTGCTTATCACACAAACTTTTATTCTAGGTGGGAATCGATGCCACGACCTCCGGTATAGCAGTCAGGGCCACTAACCACTAGACCAACAGGTCCGTCAAATTATATAAAGTTAATTAAATTGCCACTTACCCTTCGGAGCACTTTCCTCTTCGTCCGAATCCAGACTGAATATTTCTAGACCTAGTTTAGGTTTGATTTGCGTTTCTGGTGGCAAATTAATCTAGAAACAAAAAAATAACATCAGTCTAAAATATTATAAATAAGTGTATTTATTATGTTGACCAATTGTAAATTGACAAATGTTGACATTTCAATTTTATAATGACAATAGTTTTTAATTTAATTATGTGAGGATTATGTTAATGTCAATAATGTAATAATAATAATAATGTTTATTTCACCAAAAATACAATTTGTGTTAAGAATACCTTACAGGCTAATATTACAAAAAATACAATGTGGCAGCCTCTGCAGCCAAACTAGGACAGGTCCTGTATCTCAGCGTGCAGCGCCTTACCCCTTAAGATACTAGCTTAGACATAAAAAGCCTTAACTTACAAGTTTTATAAAATGTGAATTTAATACTAAGTGCAGTCTAAAATATTTAATACTAAGTTTCACCTATGCAGATTTAGATGTCTTGGTGGACTTGAAATGATATTAAATAGTTAATTCTGCAATTACGATAAATGTTATCACTTTTACATGTCATCTTAAATATAAAGATAAGCTCGCTGGAATCGACATTTCCTAACTGGCTACCCTGAGAAGAAACGTCGATACAAACTCAGGGGTCATCGCCTCTTTTAAAGTCCAGACAATAAAATGTTTCGTATGTATGGATTTGTACTGCCAATGTGATTTTACAAAGTTCTTTCTTAATCATTCTAAGACACTACTAACAAATGGTGAAGGAAATCATCGCGAGAAAACTAGGATACCAAATATTGGAATCTGAAATCGCCAATCCGCAGTGAGCTAGCGTGGTGATCAATGCTTAAACCTTCCCTATAAAGGGAAGAGGCCTGTGCCCAGCAGTGGGATATTTAAGATCTACAATTCTTACCATTGTTTCTGGTATCACCATGGGTTCAGTGTTGCTAACTGTCTTTATTGACACTTCACTGGTGTTTAGTCTCGCCTGAAAATAAAATGATATAGAAATGTCAATTCCATACAGATTATGAAAAGATGATAATGTATGGGAAGTATACAGTTTTCAATACACTTTTTACTGATTAGTGACGTTACTAGCTCTCACTTCTATACGATTCAACATTTTTGATACGTTATCTTCGTAATTTTTAATTGATGAATAAAATAATAAATGAGTGTAAAAATTCATCAACTACGCAATAAAAGGTAAATAAACAAAGCAATTTTTTTTTGTAATAAAGACAGATTTCGAACCAGCGACTTTTGATGGATAAACTCACCAGTGGCTTTAAAAACTAAACTACAGAGCCCGCTAACCAAACTTTAACATAGCTTACAGGCCAATGAAGCTTAAAGACTTTTGCCCAGCAGTGGGATAGCAAATAAAACTACTTACAGATCGATGCGGGATGTTGATAATCGTCAGCTGGGTATTAGGGAGCGAGATAGGCATATGCCCAGCAGTGGACAACCAAAAAAAGCTACTCACGGGTTAAAGCGGGATGTTGATGGTCCTCACCTAGGCGTTGGGCAAAAGGTGCGAGCGAGACAGGCAAATGCCCAGCAGTGGGCTAATGGGCTACTCACGGGTCTCTGCGGCTTCGGTTTAGGTATATTACTGACAACAATCTCTCCTTCCTTAGTGACGAGCTCTGACGTGGTCCCGCCGGACGTCATCACCTCGATGCCGGACGGGATGTTGATGGTCGTCACCCGGGCGTCGGGCGAGGGGGGGAGGGAGACGGGGTCCGGGGAGGGGGGAGAGTCTTCCACTGCTGGCTCTTCGGGTATTTCTGTGGGTAGTGAGATATTTTGAATAAATATTCCTCAACATTCACACAACGCCATCTAGTCTTAAATTAAGTTTACAAGAGTAACTTGTGTTATGAGTACTAGACAGTTAGTTAACTTACTTGTATGATTATAAATACATATATCTTAGATATAAAATTCCCGTGTAACAATGTTAGTTACTGTACTTCTCTGAAACCCATTTTAACAAATTTTGTATGTGTAATCAGTAGGTCTGAGAATTGACTACTATCTATTTTATATCCGCAAATTCTTTTTTTTTTCGCGAACGAAGTCGCGTGCAACAGCTAGGTGTAGATATGTTATACTTAGAACAAATGATCGTGCTCATCACACAAACATTTGTCCTGGGTGGGAATCGAACCCACGACCTTACGTATAGCAGTCAGGGTCACTAACCACTAGACCAACAGACCCGTCATATTTGAGTTCATATTTCTGTATTTGTGAAGCTGTGATAGCCTAGTGGTAAGACCGCTAAACGTGCAGTCCGACTGCAGATAAATTGCAGTCGGCGTGCAGTTTGATTTGCAGTTCTATTGCTGTCGTGTCAACTGCATTCAAACTGCAATTTGCAGTTGAAATGCAGTCCGTCTGTCTAGACTCAAAAGACTCACCGTCTTCAGAAGAGCTGCTCTCTTGCAAGTCCACAATATTAACGATCTGGTCTTGCTGCAGTGTCTGTATCCCCAGCTTCTTCACACGGTCTGGTGAAGGCTTGGCTGGCGATTGTTGGCTGATCGACTTGCTAGGGGAAGTCTTGGGTTCACGCTCTGAAGAAAAAAAGGTAAATTTTACAAAAAAAAAAAGTTTGATATTGGAAATCTAGCAAAACAATCTCTAGAAATTTGAAGGGGATAGAGCGAAGATAGGTTGTTTATAATCTATCTTCGCTATAAGTTTGAGACTAGATGGCGTTGTGTAAAAGTCATGGACTTTCACACAACGCCATCATTCCCCTGCCCTTATCCCAATTATTATTATTTGGGGTCGGCGCAACATGTCTTCTAGACGTGTTGCTTAAAGATTTGGCTATGGTTTTATAGTCGGCCGCCTGCCTGACACTAACCCTCTTTGGGAATGCGATTGTTGGTTGTTTACCCGCCACCATTCGGGTGACCCAAGGTGCTTGGTACAGTGCACTGGGTCTTAAGGTCCATTAGTCGCCTTTTACGACACCCAGTGGAGGATATGGGGTGGTGCTATTCTTTATATCCGGACACCACACTTTCACACAACGCCATCTAGTCGAAACCTGGTCAAGTTTTCCAAGTCTAGTCGACCTCAAATAATAATTGGGATAAGGGCAGGGAAATGACGATGACTTTAGCTAAAAGACAACCTTGGACAAAAAAGTTTAGAATAAGACTAAACAGATCATTCTCATCACTCCACACTAGGACAGATAAAAAGAGTTACCGCCAACGCCATCTATCGACATGACATGTATCTCACGTATTGACGCGCAACGCAGTCATTTAAAAACGTTACGCGACTTACTCTTTACATAGTGTTGAGTCACATCTTTTCGCAATAATTTTACCTTTTTCTGTAAAACTTATTCGATTATAAATAAATGATTATCTTTACAACGAATAAAGTAATCATTGAAGTCCTGGAGAACAAGAACATTAACGCCTCAAATACTCTTTTCCAAATAAACAGCAATATAAGGTCTTACCTGGAGTCTTCTCATCTCTCGCTTTCATTTCGTTCTGTGTCAGCTGTTTAATCTGATCCTTATCCTCATTATCTGATGTATCAGACAGCTTCACCGTATCTATATCCATCTGTTGTTGTTCCAATGGCACCTGTAATGGAAGAAGTAGCTTAGTTAAAGAAGAAGAATTTCTTTTTTTTTATAATAACTTTCGTGAGGAGATTCATATTTAAACGTTGTAACGGGCGGCGGGGTCGCGAGCGCCCGCCGCCGCGTCAGCTCATGATTAAGGACTCCGGTTGGGTCCGAAACTAGTCCCGCTATCCCGATACAAACGCGTGAGTAATCCGTTATAACGTTTAAGTAAGAAGGATTTCGTCTTTCGTAAAGTTGGTAAAAGGTGATTTAAATTAACATTGACATTAAATTGATTTCAAATTAGATTAAATGCAATTATGATAACTTTTATCACATTTACATGTATTTTTTTTAATATAATATGTTAGCTGGAAGCAAAATTTGCTAGTTCTTCCCTGAGAAAAAATGCCAAAACGAATTTCAGGCACTCTGATACACCGCAAGTCGAAAATCTCACTTCCTTAAATGCTTAACTATTTTCCATCCCAAATTTTTTTGCGACCGAAGTCGCAGGCATAAGCTAGTATGATACAAATTAGTTTTACCGCCAGTCTTCTGGGCACGTTTCCCGCCATTGACGGAGATGACAACATATTTTCCGATGCTTTGTAAATGTTATTTTATAGTTACATATGTTTAATTTTAAATGTAGATATTTTTTGTTTAGTATAGTTTCAAGTAAATAATTAGCTCAAAACTCACACTTTCCGTATCCATATCTCTTGCTATCCCTTTCTGCGGCGACGCGCTCTCCACACTAGAGATTGTGAACTGAAACTCGTTCTCCCTCACACCCGGGGACTCTGTATCTTTCTGTTGTTGCTCTCTCTCTCTAACGACATCTATCTCTGAATGCGGTGCGTTGGAATCGTCTGATTGGTACGGTGATACTTGGTTGCTGCTTTCTAGAATAAAAAGAAGAAATTCATATTGTAATTAAATATCTTGGGACAATATCCCACACGGCCTTATGTTTTGATTTTGAATCCGGCACCTTTGTTTGTAGTGCAAGTATTCTCTTAAATGCGTTAAAATAATGACAATAACCAGACTTACCTACTGTCTCATAAGTATCATTAAAAAATTACAAAACTAAATCTTACTATTTCTTCAGCGAAGCAAAGTTTGCAGGCAACAGCTAGTTTAATACATAGTATGACATACCATAGTGATCATCATCATCATCATCAGCGTCGTCGTTATCATCATCGCCCGTCACCCGCGCAGACTCAGCTAGGAGGCCGAGACTGTCCGTCATCTCCGGAATGTCGTTAGCGTCAGCTTGCACGAGACTAGCTGGCTGGATGTCTTTACTTGTTGAAGCTGTCAAAATCAAAAAACATTTATTCAAATTAGGCTTCCGTGGCGTAGGCTAGGCGTCGGATTCCGTGTGGTGTCCGGATATAAAGAATAGCACCACCCCATATCCTCCACTGGGTGTCGTAAAAGGCGACTAATGGACCTTAAGACCCAGTGCACTGTACCAAGCACCTTGGGTCACCCGAATGGTGGCGGGTAAACAACCAACAATCGCATTCCCAAAGAGGGTTAGTGTCAGGCAGGCGGCCGACTATAAAACCATAGCCAAAACTTTAAGCAACATGTCTAGAAGACGTGTTGCGCCGACCCCAAGTGAAATGGGATAAGGGCAGGAAGATGATGATGATTTATTCAAATTAGGCTACAATGTAGCACTTTTTGAATGTCAAAATTTACAAATTAAAGACAGCAACCCAACGCCCACCCTTCACCGCTTCCTGTGCTCTCGCTACGGGAGAAGAAACGGCGCAATAAACTCCCCTAAAAGATAATACAGTGCAACCTTAATATGACATGAATGTGGACGGATATAAGGGAAGAGGACGACCAAAGAAACGATGGATGGATTGTGTGAAAGATGATATGGCTGCAAAGAGTGTTACTTGCGAGATGACGTCAGATAGGAACGTGTGGAAGAAGATATGCTGCGCCGATCCCAAATTATAATTGGGTTATGGATATGATGATGATGTGTGCAACTGTGCAAGCTTAATATAACAAACCGTAATATAACGACTTCCTTGATTTAACAATTTTTTCGTAATCCTCTTGAATTGTCCATAAGTTAAAGTACAATATACCTTCACATTACGAAATTTTTCTAACGAACGATTTTTTAACGAACTTTTAACTGTCTTTTTAACTTTAAAAATGTGTAAATACCCTCAAATTAAAAACCTCTTTATATATAACGGTCCCACCAATGATAATTTGTAATTCCACCACCAGTCTTAGTGATGTGTGAATAAAACTATTTTTATACCACTTTATAACAAACTTCAGTTTAATGATTTACTTGATATAACGAATATATACTTGTTCCCTTAGTTATACTAAGTTTGCACTACTACTAAATAATATCAACTGTCTATACTAAGACCCTACAGGACAAATGTTTGTGTGATGAGCATGATCATCTGTTCTGTGTCTGGGTCTAATTTATTTATAATATGTATGTATTTAAAAATATACAAGTATGTTTATCAGTTGTCTAGTTCTCATAACACAAGCTACTTAGTATGCTTGACTCGAGACTAGATAGCGTTTTGTGAATGTTGAGTAATATTAATTAATTTGTATACACAAATTTGATCAAATGTAGATGTAAAGATGTTTTAGCTTTCACAATATAGAAAGAAATTAAATAAAACAAAAAATACATACATTGAAAAATAGACTTGTAAGTATAATAAATTAATGTTGATCGCTTGATGAAGGTTACCTAACAATGGGAGCAAACAGATGGGCAGCGTCGCCGAGACCGGCCCAAAAAAGCATTGATGGAATGATTTAAATATAAATAAATATCTTGGGACAATATCCACCCACGGCCATCTGATCCCAAGCTAAGCAGAGCTTGTGTTATGGTAATCAGACAGCTGCTAAACATACTTATATATTTCTAAATATATACATATTATAGATAAATCACACCCAAACACAGAACAAATGATCGTGCTCATCACACAAACATTTGTCTTGGGTGGGAATCGAACCCACAACCTCCGGCTTAGCATTCAAGGTCACTAACCACTAGACCAATAGGCCCGATTTGATACACTGCAAGAACTGGTTTATGGTGACGCAGGACAGAATAAAGTGGAAGGACTTGGTGATGCATTTGCTCAGCCGTGGGACATAATAGGCAAAGACGAAGTATTTCACATAAAGGTACATCTTACCTACAGCCTCCGCTTCTTTAACAGGATCTTCTGCAAACATCCTCTCCATCCCTTCTTCTACCGTCTCCGGTACTGTTTCTTTCACATCCACTTCCACATCTTTTTCTTTACCTTCTGAATCTTCAATGCTATCTTTTATATCTTTAACAACTTCTCTTTTATTTTTCTCTAAATCTTCTACCATATCTTTTATATCCTTTACAACTTTTCCTTCATCTTCCTCCGAATTTTCAACAGTATCTTTTACATCTTTAATACTTTTGCTATCAGATTTATCTTCTGGACTGTCCGATTGGTCTATGATTGATAACTCTTCATCAATATCAATCAAGTCTTGTGATGGGATTTCCAACATAGCGTCCGGTTTGTGTAAACTATGAGGTTTTTTCACCTGTACCGGAGAATCATCTAGACATATTATTTTAGATGCTGTATCTCTTTCTAATGTTGTTTCAGAACTTATTTCTTTTTCTTGTATATTTTTATCTATTTTAGAACTTTCTGTAATTTCTTTTTCTGTAAGATTATTGTCTTTTGATGGTACAATAGGTAATTCTTCATTTTCACTATTTGTTTTAGTTTCTTTTTCATAAACTTCAGTTTTTTCAGCAACATCTCCACTTGTTAAGTCGTTTATTAAATTTTCTATTGATTTTGCATTATTTTGCTCAATAGTGAGTTTATTCTCTTCATCTAAAATTTTATCATTGTCTATATTTTCAGAAAGTTTACCTTCAGGTACCAAATCTGTATTATTTTTTACATTTGTAGCATCTTCTGGCACTAATTCTATGTCTTCTTCTTCTTTAGATGAATCACAATCAATTATATCACTGGTCTTTAAGCTTTCAGGAATTCGATCACCTTTTTCAGCCACTTCATCAGTAAAATTTGATGGTATTTGATCACCATCATCATCTATTTTATCCTGATTTGCAACTGGTGATTTTGCATCATCTATAGCAGTTGATATTTGATCAACTTTATCATTCTGGTCATCAACTACTTCGTCCATATCCATAATCTGGTTTTCATCATCTTTGGGCAACTCCTCATTTGTTTCACCTTGGTCTTTGTCATTTTTAAGATTATCATCAGCAACCTGAGGTTTTTCTTTATCAATTTTATTACTCTCATCATCTAAAACTTGTTTTTCAACATTTTCAACAATTTTATCTTTATCATCATTATTATCTTTAAGTAATTCTTCTTCATTTACATCCATTGAAACATCCATTTCAGTTTTATCTATTTTATCAACTGTTTCTAATAAAATACCTTCACTAACTTTATTTTTATCATCATCATCTATTTTATTCTCAACATCATCAGTTTTATCATTGTCACCATCACCAATGAATTCTGTATTTTTTACAACATAAGGAACAATAGATTTAGATCTTATATCTTGTAGTATTTCCATAATTTCTGCTACTTCTTGATTACTATCATTATTTTTATCCTCTTCTTCTTCTAAAGCTTCATCTACATCTGCTAGAAGTTCCTTTATTGAACTAACAGACGCTTCTTGAGTGACTTCTACTGTCTTTTCTTGACCATCTTCTGTGACAAGGCTATTTGTTACATCATTTTTTTTATTTCCTTCATTATTTGCAGTTTCCATTTTAGGTATTTCTGTGTCTGAGCTTTTTATTTCTTTATTATATATAACATTATCTGTAGCAGCTTTAGATGTGTCTGCATTTGAGTTTTCTCCTAAAATATTTAAATCAGTAGGTTCATCATCTTTAGTGTTCGTTTTAATTACATCAGGGATGCTATCATCTTGTAATAGTTGTTCTTCTGTAAGCCTACTAATGTTAGCAGAAAATTCAATATCTTCATCATCATCATCATCATCCCATTTTAACTCCATATCTTCATCTGTGAAATCCATAGAATCATCCTTTGCTGTTATTTCATCACTTTTCTTATTTATGATTGCTTTGCTTATGGGATCAGTTTCCATGGCTGTATGATCACCACTGCCTTTGCCTGAGTCCAAAAAGGATTTATCTCCATCAATTTTGTCTATGTAGTTTACTTTTGCTTTCTCAGTGTCGCCGGATTCTTTATTAAAAGTTGCTTCAGTGACATTGCTTGATGGAGGAATAGATTTGGCTATGCCGCCAACAGTTTTTTCAGTACTTGTGGTCGGTATACCTGCTGTGCCACTTTTAGAACTTGTTTCTGTATTTGAGTTCACTAAATCCTCGTTTAGAGCTGCATCTTCTTCATTATTATTGCCCTTCTCCTGCGTACCACTCATTGTGACCGAAGTCAATAATAAATCGACAAAGTCCGGGTATTCCTAAGATTACATTCAATATTTATATATGAAACTAATCTAATAACGAGTGTTGAAGGATCTACTTAATCAATAATGAATGAATACTATCATTAGCAACTGTTTTCTGACATCCAATATTATTGATGTACAACAAAATAACAATTCAGCACTAGAAACCGACACCAAAAATGCATTTTATTTGACAACTTCAAATTTGACAGGTCGCCATGTGACAGCATGAAAGAGGTTACCACAGTTTAAAAACTATTACAAACAGATTATTAAGTTACCATATAGGGTATACCTTTTACAGTTACACACCTTCTTTGGTATAGGTAACAATAAATATTTAGGATAAACTAAGTAAACTCATCACTAAGACCAATAACCATGACTTAAATTAAGAGATCTGTTTGGTAGATTGTTTGAATGTACTGCGGCTACCAATAACTATTCTGATATAATATTGAAATTCTGTAGTTCTCATAGTGTATTTATACCCGTGATTTATACAAACGATAAGGAAAATGATTCTACATCGCTTTTTTCACGCTTAAATCTTAGTTTTAACTGTTTCAGGTTTTTTGTATTCTATGGACGGTGCGTTTCATACCCAAAACTTTAAGCTAAAAGTTCTTGGAGAGAAAGAGAAAATATATATTTCTTTTCAGGAAAACCACGTATTCTACAACTGGAACGCAACCATAAATATTTTGTTTGCTTTGATTGACTACCGATTTCACTTGGAAATTAAGCGAAATTATGTAAAATTTTGTTTCCATTTAACGTGTCTCGAATAATAAAACGCATACCCTTATATTTATAACGTGAATCAAATAATTGCGACAACTCATTTGACCTGCAAAACAACATTTCACCGCCGCAAATTAATCGCAAATAATTTGTGTTTTAAGTGTTTTAAGAATAGTTTTTGTGTTTTGTCCACTATTTCTGTTACGGAACAGTATTTGTGTTCATTATTTTGTATGTCGCATCGTTGACGTACTTGAAAATCACAAGTGCATAAGATTGATTACGTTCAGTTTTGCTTTTTGTAAGACAACGTAAAATGAATAGTATGAATAACTTTTTGTCGCCTCGGGCGATGGTTGGGGCTGCAATCGTGGGCATAGTTGGAGCTGCCGGCGTATTTATTTACGAACAAATATATGCCGAGAAAAGGAGAGCAATGTTAGGTTAGTAAAAATGTTTTTAAAATTTCGTCAGCAGAAAAATCGGTCCTTCGTCCATTCAAATGCAATTAAGTTGCTATTTTCGAGTTAATTATGTAAATTAAAACTTTAAATGTATAAAAGTTCAAAGAGTTTTTGTTATTACCTCAATGCACTTACAATGTCAAACAGGTTATATGCAATAAACGCAATAAAGATCGAAAATTTGAATAATTTTGGTTCAGTTGAAAATATTCAATTGTAACGTATAATTCGGCCTTATCAGTAGCCTATATTATGTCTTGTGGCCTTGCATACTCATTTCTTTAATGACTCAAACTATTATGCTCAATGAGTTAGCAACAATTGCCATTTATAATCTCATTAACTAGTTATGCCCTGTGACTTTACTTGCTGACATTATGTCTATAATATTGACTGATTTGACTAAACTTTGACCTAGGTATATTCAAAGCATTATGCTTAAAACTGTACCACGGTCAAATTAAAAAATTGGTTCTTTGTATGGAGTTTTTATTTAGAGCAGGCCTTCTCAGGCACTTTTAAAACGTTACTGACTCTAGTTGCACTGTTCCAAAATGTCATACTTAGGAAAAGAACCGGTTAGAAACTTCATAAGTTACTCAACTAAAATCAATTTACACCAGACAAATATTTTTTTATTCCATTCCTAAGTAGTACTTTCAATTATTGCTTATTTTTTTTAATATATCACATGGCTGGGTAAAGCTGTCTTTTAATCCTGTCTAGAGAAGAAACAAGTATTAATCACCATACCTCCTAACTTCTAGGTAATTTGATCTTATTAATGAATTTACTTCCACTTTATCTTCCAGTAAGAGAAGTAGCGAGACTGGACAAACAGGTGTCATCAATGCGGACAGAACTTGAAGCCCTAAGGGAATTGCAGAAAGAAACGTAAGTACACATAACATTTTACTGTTATATATCAATCAATCAATTAGCCTATGGCAGCCAACTGCTGGACATGGGCCTCTTATCCTTAGCCTATCGCATCCTGATTGTTTGTTTCATGTTAATCCCATATTAATATACAGCCCAAAATAAACAAATATGTCTCAACATTCACACAATGCCATCTAGTCTCAAGTTAAGCAAGTTAAGCACTTAGTAGCTTGTGTTATGAGTACTAGACAACTGATAAATATATTTATACATACATACAAAATATAGATAAATTACACCCAGACACAGTACAAATGATTGTGCTCATCACACAAACATTTTTCCTGGGCGGGAATCGAACAGTCAGGGTAACTAACCACTAGACCAAAAATGGGTTTGATGTTTACAAGAATCGTCTATGTGAGGGCTTCATATTTCCGCAAATAGGCTCCTGTGGCCTGTTGTGTTGATGTATATCATTATCGTCTTCCAGCCCTTATCCCATTTTACTTGGTGTCGCCGCAACACTATTTTTTCTACCATTCTTCTCTATAAGATGTCACAGTATCATTGACTCATTGACAATTTGATTGACTTTTAGATAATAAATTTTAGAAATTTCACATTCAGATAGTTCGATACAGTTAAGTGAGCAAAGATTCGTGTGATTTCATATACAGAATTCAAAAAATCATTTTGTTTGACACATTCAAAGCATTCCGCTCAGAAAAGTGTGTGTACATCATTTTATTGCCATAACTTTTGTCTTGTCATAAAAGCCATAATTTATGGGGTAGTATAATATGTCTGTGCCACATAAAATACACAATTGAATTGAGAGAATAAACTTTATGCTGTAATATTTCAACGCCACAATGAAATCTGTCAAGCCAGTCTTGAGTTTCTGTGGGCCAATTAATACTATCCTATACACTACTAGCTTTTACCCTCGGCTTCACCCACCTAGATATCAGTTATAGCTACAAAACATTAACCTTCTTATTCACAGTAGGGTAATATGTAGCCAGTGTTAATCCATTCCATTGGTTTAGCGGTTTAAGCGTGAAGGACTAACATAATATTAAGTCCATTCATACTTAAGCTTTCGTTTTTATAATATTTGCGATCTGCCCCAGCTACGCATGGGTGCTATACTGATACATATAACAAACCTTCCCCTTATAATATTCTATCTTTTAATATCGCATCAAATCCATTGCATAGCTTTAAAATCTAAGCATACAGACAGACAGACAATGGAAGCGAGTTTGTTTCAATTCTATCTATTAAAAAGGCATCAAAATCCATTGTGTAGCTTTAAAATCTAAGCATACAGACAGACAGACATGGGTAGCAACTTTGTGTCATTCAATGGATTGAAGACGAATGCATGGATGGTCACATGAATAGATCGTTAATATAAGATTTATATCCTTGTATTAACATCCGGCATCTGACAACGGCGCGGCGGCGTCGGGCCCACTCCCAAATAGCATATAGTTATATAGCTTTTCACGCGTCGTCGCCCGCTTGGATGACCGTTTTAGCTGCGAAAACATTACACACCTTCTGTACGCAGTCTGATAAATAGTAGACTATGTTTTAATACAGAGTATGTCCAAAACTATATTAATTTTCATCAAAATTAAAGAAATTTGATAATGGAGTTAACAAACAAACACGCTTAAACACTTTCAACTCGACTTTATAAAAGTAGCGAATTTTTATAATGTTAGATTATTGTTATTGCAATACTATAAGTTTGTGAGGACGTACCGATGTTTATTTATCTTTCAAATACAAACTACCAGATCAATTTTAATGAAATTTGGTATGGACTTAGCCGAAATTTTGTATTATCATAATAATATGCTACCCTCCCCACCCCTCTCCGTTTGCGTTAAATGGACGGCAATCAAACATTGACTGGCCTGTTGATTTTCTGGTTAGTGACCCTGACTGCTATACCAGCGGTCGTGAGTTCGATCCCCATCCAGGACAATTGATTGTGTGATGAGCACGATCATTTGTTCCGTGTCTGGGTGTAATTTATTTATCTATACATATAATAAATCTGTAATATGTATGTATTTAGTAGTATATAAGTATGTTTATCATTTGTCTAGTACTCTTAATACAAGCTCTGCTTAGCTCTGGGATCAGATGGCTGTGTCTGGATATTGTCCCAAGATATTTTCCATATTGGTGATTATCAAGACATGACTAAGTATAAAACATAAGATGTTTATCTCCACAGCAACATACGCCGCCTCAAACAGCGTCGCGGGCGTCGCGAGCGCCCCCCGCGCCCCGCGGCGTCCCCCAAACCCGCGGGCGACGCGCCCGACGCGCCCGAACAGAGCTACGCGTCAGACTCGGAGTACTTTACAGACTACCAATCTGTTTTAGGTGAGTTATGCTAATATAGACGTTATTCTAACAGTAATAAGGACCTTATTACTGTTAGAATAGCGTCTAAATTTGCTAAATTTGTTTTGGGTAGGAACTTAGGAATCATGAACAAATTGGGTCTTAAAGTCGACTACCAATCTGTCTTAGGTGAGTTGTACAAATATAGACGCTATTCTAACAGTAATAAGGTCCTATTTTGAGTAGTAGTCGTGAACAAGTTGGGCCTTATATTAGGTGAGATGCCAGAACAGAGCTATGCTTCAGACTCGGAGTACTTTACGGACTACCAATCTGTGTTAGGTGAGTGGTGCTAATATAGACTTTAAGTTGACTGTAATAAGATCCTATTTTAAATAGAAAGTTGGGTCTCAAAGTAGACAACCAAATTTTCTTGGGGGAGTTGTGCAAATATAGACTTTAAGTTAATAGTAATAAGGTCCTATTTTGAATAGGAATCGTAAACTTATACTTCACAGACTACCAAACTGTCTTAGGTGAGTTGCACAAATATAGACGTTATTCTAACAGTAGTAAGGTCCTGTTTTGGGTAAAAGACGTGAACAAGTTGGGTCGTAAGTTAAGTGACGCGCCAGAACAGAGCTACGCTTCAGACTCAGAGTACTTCACAGACTACCAATCTGTGTTAGGTGAGTAGTGTGAATTTAGACTTTATACTGGCAGTAGTAAGGTCCTGTTTTGGGTAAGAGTCGTGAACAAGTTTGGTCTAAAAATAGACTACCAAACTATCTTAGGTGAGTTGTGCAAATATAGACTTTATTCTAACAGGAATAAGGTCCTTTTTTGGATAGGAGTCGTGAACAAGTTGGTACTTAAATTTGGTGATACGCTTGAACAGAGCTATGCTTCAGACTCAGAGTACTTTACAGACTACCAATCTGTGTTAGGTGAGTTGTGGAAATATAGACTTTATACTAACAATAGTAAGATCCTATTTTAAGTAAGACACATGGGTCTAAAATTAGGTGACACGCTTGAACAGAGATATGTGTACTTTACAGACTACCAATCTTTCTTAGGTGAGTTGTGCAAATATAGACTTTAAGTTGACTGTGAAGTCGGTTAACACAAACAGATTTACAAAGTGTCATTATTTTTTGTACCATGTATGAAGCAATAATAAAGGATTAATAACAATTCCACCAATATACCATGTTTGCCACAGGTACAGACGGCGAGCTAGACAGCGAAGAGTTTTACGACGTGCCTACAGATGAAGACGAGGATGACACGCTGCGGGAGTCGCTACGGAACGGACACGCCATCACAGACCTACCTGACGAGGTGACCTATACTTAATAATTGATAGATTAATGAGTCACAAATAACTATTTAGTACAATCGTCATCTTCCTGCCCTTATCCCATTCTACTTGGGGTCGGCGCAACATGTTTTTTTTTAAACATGTTGCTAATGGTTTTGGCTATGGTTTTATAGTCGGCCGCCTGCCTGACACTAACCCTCTTTGGGAATGCGATTGTTGGTTGTTTACCCGCCACCATTCGGGTGACCCAAGGTGCTTGGTACAGTGCACTGGGTCTTAAGGTCCATTAGTCGCCTTTTACGACACCCAGTGGAGGATATGGGGTGGCGCTATTCTTTATATTCGGACACCACACGGAATATACTGTACTTAATAATTGATAGATTAATGAGTCACAAATACTATTACAAATTAGTACAATATTAACTTTATTTTAAGTAAAAATAGCGGGAACACATACAGTCACTATAATGTCACAGAGCAGAGAGAGGAAAAGGTCAAGCGTGAGCTAGTGTTGCAAGGCGCGAAGTTCAAAATTATATTTAACAATAATACCAGCCTGTATCTATGATAGCCTAGTGGTGAGACCGCAGGACTGCTAAGTCAAAGGTCTCGAGTTCGATCCTCACGCCGAGCACGGAGTTTTCGAATGTTGTGTGCATTTTAGAAATAAATATCACAGCTTCCGTGTTTCGGAAGGCACGTAAAATGGTCCTGCGCCTGATCTCTTTCCGGTGGTGTCGGGTTGCCGTCCCATCGGGCTATGAGAGTAAAGGAACAGAGAGTGCACCTGTGTTAGCACACGCTTGTGCACTATAATATGTCCCGCGTAGCTGGCTGGTGTCATAGTAACACTAGCTTCCGTGGCCGAAATCGGTCCGGACAAATAACAAGTTACTCTCCTATACTTAATTTGAGACTAGATGGCGTTGTGTTAATGTTCAGTAATAATATTATGATTTATGACTTTGTTATATATTTACAGGATTCCCCAAAGATTGTTTTGGAAACACCGGCCACTCCAGTCAAAAACGCGACCTAGCTGTGACAATAAATACAGGTGAGATATTTTTTTATGTTATTATTATTTTTATAGTCCACATTTAAGATATACATCAAAAAAGATTGTAAATTACAAAAAGAAGTACTAGAATAAAGTATAAATAATATTTTCATTCTAAGAATTATAATTTATTGTTTTTCGCATGTTAAATTTAAATAAAGTAGTTAAATAAATAAACTAGATAGAATTTGATTAAGTTTGTCCTTACCTCAAAACCCCCATTCTTTGGTATTATCAGTTAAATAATTTACATATCATCATCATCTTCCTGCCCTTATCCCATTTCACTTGGGGTCGGCGCAGCACGTCTTTTTCTTCCATTCTCCCTTATCAGACGTCATTTACTCCTTCTTCATTCATATCGTACCTTATACAATCTATTTATCTTTTCTTTGGCCTTCCCCTTCCTCTCCATCCATCAACATTCATACTCATCACTCTTTTAATAATTCACATATAAAAAAAATCTAAAAACATTTTTTTTTCTCTTTCAGCTGAGTCCAGTAGTGGGGTGTAGTATTAGATAGTGGGGATTGGGCAAACCACCGTAGCTAGATACAACGGTTGACGACTAAACGAATAGTTAAGCAAACTGTTTACTATAATCCATGTATAGTTAAACTTGAACTAAAGTTATTGACAAGTTATAAACGTTTAACTAAAGTTAACGCTTTAAAATAACGATTTTCTCTAAAAGAAATTTAATCAAGGGCATGTAGATAAATTACATGTCTCCTCACGCTAACGCTGACGAATCGCTCCAATGTATTGAACTGACAAGTCACAGTCACGTCACTTGTCGAAGAGGAATGGCATTCCCATACATTTGAAGTTTTACATTCTAATGTATGCCTTTCTTATGACACATTTAAACAACATGACACTCAGACTCAGAACAAGCATTTGTGGATTGCACGAATGCTTGTGCTACGCGGCTAATGCTTGTGCTACCGCGACTTGTTGTGCACAGTGGTCATTGACGTGTGCACCTATACCATGAGGCTATTTCTAATTTCAGCATTTTGTTTATTTTGAATTTGAATTAATCTGTTATTTTGCAAAAATCGTAATACGGATGGATACATATAGTATAAATTGGTTCAGCCATTATGTAGACTAGGTCAAAGAAATAGATTGAAATGTTTATTTTTTTGCCAAATGTATACAAGTGACTGCATAAGTTAAATATAACTATTATTTTCAAAAAAGAGGATGTTATTATGCATCTCTAGTTAAACGTTTACTAACCGTATTCAAAAGTAACAATTATTCCATTATTGTAATCAATTATAATCGATTAATTGAATTAAATTGTAAGTGATATTCAATTAATTGAAATATGTTACTTCTAAATTGATAAAAAGTACATTATTATAGTAGGTAAAAGGAATATGAATTTTATAGTTGGTACTATAATAGTAATAATAGGTCGGGGAAAAAGTCTTTTCGCATTATAGTATGTATGAACTTGTAATAAAATCTTTCTCCGTCTAATAAAATTAGAATTTTGAATTATGTTCTTTAAAATTTTAACTTTCAATTATACCAAAACCAGCCAGATACAAATACTATAGCCAAAAAGATTTTATCATAAGTTCATACATACTATAATGCGGAAAAACTTTTTCCCCGACCAAATATATTTTTATTTATTTATTTGATTATTAACTTTAAACCAAGCTTCTCTCCGACTGTGTTTTAGTCAAATACAATAAATTGAATAACATGCATTTCTCGTGACAATGTATTCATAGTAAACATAGTTTAGTCTCTGAGCTTTATCGAAAGGAATTTAAGCTTTATTTCTATTTAGGAACTTCGTTTTTAGATGCACTTGATATAAGACCAAGAATTATACAATGATTTTGTCCCAATGTTCAATACGGCATATTAATGTATTAGCTGTTCCCCGCAACTTCGCGAATGGCGGTTGCAAACACATTGTCCGCCTCTGACGCAGTCGGTTAAAAAGTAACCTATGTGTTAATTCAGGGTGTCAGCGAACTCTATACCAAATTTGATCAAAATTCGTCCAGCCGTTTGAGCGTAAACGAATAACAAACATACATCCTTACAAACTTTCGCATTTATAAATTAGTAGGATAATCTTCTTATTTGGTTAATTTCCTGATCTCGTTCCATTGATAGATTCCGTCTTCTAAGTTCTCCATAATATAAAAAATATGTATCACGTTTTGCTACATATAATAAAATATTATGTTTTTATTACATTTTTTTCTACATTAGTCATCAGGAAATATGTTGTATAAAAACATAGCATTAATTAAATTAATTTTCTTTTGACATATAATACAATGCTTTTGCAAACTGACATACAACCACTTCTTGGCATTGAATCAAGATGGAACTTCCCCTCTCTTTTTTTCCACCTATTAAAAATAGTCCACAATTGCAAGACTCACATTTTGAGGTGGTAATAGAGTCTTTACTTTTACTCTTTCCTTTCTGGTTTGGTTTGGTTTCTGGATAGAGAATCGTGGAAGGACTTGGGGGAGGCCTTTGCCCAGCAGTGGGACACTATAGGCTAGGAAAAAAATGAAATCTTTAGTCTCATGATGTCTTTTTCTTTCTGGTTCGAAGCGGCGCAAGATAGAGAATCGTGGAAGGACTGGGCATTTGCCCAGCTGTGGGATGAAAAAAAACAGACTTTAGTCTGATGTTGTCCTATATCAAGTGTATCTAATATACTATATTTCGTAATAAATAGCAGTATAGTTGGTGCTATCGCGAATGTATCTCACTGGTTTAATAATGTAGGTTTCTAATCTATACCACGTTCGTTAACGGAATACTTCCTTGTATAATATATTAAGGCGTATTCACAAAGAATAAACATTTATATTAACGAGTCATTTAGGAAATGTACCATCATTGTGTGTAACAACGGCACTTAGCTAAATATCGTTCTAAAATGTCTATAGTACTACAAGGATCTTTCGGCACGTGGATGACATTAACATGAGGGCGCTGGTGTGTATTTTCGCAACAGGAATCAACTCAACTGTCTGTCAATAATGATAGTTTTACATATATGACGGCATTAGTTCCGATTTCGGTCACGTGACAAAAGACTCTTGTAGCACTATTTTTGTCTCTATTTTGCACGTGACAGTGACAACTAAGAGTGACTTTTATCTCAGTGTCGTTCTTATATATAGTAAGATTGTTGCAGTTGTGGAAGCGAGACAGCGCACTACACGACGAAGAGCGGCGTCTCTCTCTAGCTCAAAATTATCTCCTAAACTGAGATTTTTTTGCGTTGTAATGAAATATTGTAAAGTAGTAAAGTGTTTGTCGTTTTGTTGGTTTAATATTATTTTTGTAAAGGGTTAACTGTTTTTGGGGGAGTTTTTTTTTGTGAATAATTGTACACGCACAAATTATGAAGTCGCTATGTTATACAAAGTTTATTTTAGCACAAAAAAACATTTCAGAAAATGGGAGTGATATTATTCAAATTGCAAATTTACTGGCAAAAATGTTGCGATCGCAAAATGTTTGCAAAAAGATAGCAATTTGTCTTTTTGCAAGTATTTCTACGCAATTGTTTCGCAATCTCGTTGTTTTTGATAATTAAGTAATATCCCTGCGAATAACAGATTTGATTGAAAAACACAAAGTCATTATGTTTCGTCTACCATAGCGATTTAACTTAAATATATTAATGTACATAATATAACACAATTATGTAAAATGTTAACGCAAGCCATGTAACTACAATGCATTTATCAAAGTTGACAAATATAAAAACATTGCATTTTGTAATATAGAGCTACAAGGATCTCTTGGCACGTAGATGACATTAACATGAGGGCGCTGGTGTGCATTCGCAACAAGAATCAACTCAACTGTCTGTCAAAAGTGACAGTTTTTCATATATGACGGCATTAGTTCCGATTTCGGCCACGTGACAAAACATCCTTGTGGCATTTTTCGAGTATATAGTTCAATAAATAATGTTGTCAAATTTATTTTTGTAAAGTCACAGATTTAGGTTAAAAATATTCAATTTTATTTTTTGTAAAGGGTATTTTGTTTCAATGGGTGTATTATATTTTTCTCAATAAAAGTTATGGTTTACTAACACTTAATCTTGGTCACTAAAAGGCTGATCACGTAATATTGGAGATGACCCTTAGTAGATGCCCCATTACATTGTTAGATTAAAGTTCTCAACAAGGCCTCTGCATGTTGGACCTGTGTCCCCGTGTAAGCCTTTAAAAAGGACCGGGTTTCTTCCCTTAAAGTTATCCCGTGAATTAAAAGAGATACAAGTAATAATGATAATATTGTCAAGCAATGTGATTGGTTGTTAATATTCATGACCACTAATCACCAGTCGTGATCATTAGATTTGAGTTACATGGCCTATTTTCCGTGGTGATACGACTAATGACTTCAACACACGCCGAGGGCACGGCGTGGGGATATGTCGGACTCCCACCGACTAAAAACACCCCGGGCCCCTTCCACTACCTAAACCAGCGTCACGGGATCGCTCGCGCATGCTCTGCGTGACCCTGGCTGGAGAGAGATAGATGACCTGCTATCACCTCTTAAAGTAAAACTATCACAGTTGTCAAAATCAAAAGGTTTTAATTTCGAGTAGGCCTTTTCAGGCACTTTCAAAACGTTACTGACTAGTTGTGAAAGAGAGACACTGCTCTACACCGCGTAGCGCGCTATCTCGCTTTCACAACTTCAACGGTCTTGAGAGGAGATATTGGTAAGGTCTTTTATTAAATTGATCAGCCTTTCAGATATCAAGAAATATTCAAATAAAGCACTATTTAAAAGTACATAATAAATGCAACTTATAGCTCACTGTTTTTCTCAAAACACTCGTTTTTTATACTCAATTGTTTACCTGGCATAATTATTAATGAATGCATTATTAATATACATAATAAATATTGTTTTATATAAAAATGATAATTGAATTTTTTTGCTACACAATGTACATAAGATGTTGTAGCAAGCATTTTGCAGCTTTGATTCCATTAACAGCCGTATTCGAGAACGGTATTGAAGTGAAGTACTAAAATGTATATTTGTCTTTACATTCCATTTCACAATGACAAATACAGCATAGATATGGGTTGCTCTTTACTCAGTGCCGTTTTGAAGCTGTGATAGCCTAGTGGTAAGACCATGGGACTGCTAAATCAAAGGTCTTGAAGTTCGATCCCCACGGTGCGCACCGACTTTTCGAATGTTGTGTGCATTTAAGAAATAAATATCACAGCTTCTTTGTTTCGGAAGGCACGTATAAATGTGCGTCTTGCGCCTGATCTCTCTCCGGTCGTGTCGGCTTGCCGTCCCATCGGGCTATGAGAGTAAAGGAACAGAGAGTGCACCTGTGTTAGCACACGCTTGTGCACTATAATATGCCGCGCGTAGCTGGCGGTCCGGACACATTACTCAGTACCGTTCTTGAATATAACCGTTAAATTGTTTTAGCTTGAAAGTTCCAAAGATATTGTTTGTAAAAATACTCAAAAATGTACTATTTTTTTTTGTAAATCTTTCTAAATTATTGTACTTTTAAACGTACGAATTGAAAACTTAATCAGTAGACATGTTATTTAAATAAATTATTATTTTCACTATAAATAAATAGGAAAACGAATAGGGATGATGACAAGTAGGAAATTATAGAAAGACCCTTATTTTTGCGTTTATTTAAATATTAAAACATGTCAAAGATAAGTTGTTTTAAAGTTAAGAAGAGAGGTCTTGTGACGTAATGCATTTGCAAAACTTATACGAAAAAGTGACGTCACGCGAAAGTTTCATTGACTGTACTTTGGTCAATTTGTGTGTTGCGGTACAAAAGAAAAAACCTTATTCGATATTATTTAACTAAAGTACATGGCAGACATTAAAAAAGAAATTGTCATCATCCCTATAAATGCGAAATATGAATTGACAACCAAATGTTCTACTATTCAATTAAATTGTAATATTCAATTTAATGCAATCTGCTTAATCAATTAAATTGAATATACCTATATAGTAATGTAATGGCAGTACTCGAGTTGTTAATAGTTGTAGACATTTTGGGGTAAACAACCGGTGTTTATTTTGTTATATAAATAAAATGTAATTGATATGGGATTCTGTCTTATTTTAATACCTCTTTGAATTTTCAAATGTTTATTTTTTTATTTTAATCGGAGTAAAGATAGATGGAGTGTATAAGGAATGATATGAATGAAAAGGAGTAAATGATAGTGTGACGTCTGATAGGGAAGAATGGAAGAAAAAACGTGTTGCGCCGTCCCCAAGTTTAATTCGTCTGTAGGTACTTAATAGGTTTTTTTTATAAAAAATAGACATTGTGATTTTAGGATAGGATTTTCTTGTTAAGCAGCTTTCTATGTTGACTCGGGCCAGTTTGCAAATATTTTAGGTAAAAATGTCAATGGACATGTAAAAAAGGTCTCCTTAGCAAATCGATCGATGAGTCATCTTTTCTTTAACCAGTTCTCGCCACGCTAAAAACGATGTCGCTGGCTTGTAGTTACGAGCAAGTGCATGTATACACGATCAAACAATTGAAGTATAAGTCCTAGGCAAATGATTTTTGAAATCGTGAAATTTTCTTAATGATGATTCGTAGCACGTATGATTCGTAGCACGGGATTCGTAGCACATGATTCGTAGCACTATGATTCGTAGCATGTGATTCGTAGCACGAATGATTCGTAGCACATATGATACGTAGCTCGTATGATTCGTAGCATGGGATTCGTAGCATTAGATTCGTAGCACGTATGATTCGTAGAATGGGATTCGTAGAACGTATGATTCGTAGCATGGGATTCGTAGCACATGATTCGTAGCACGTATGATTCGTAGCACGGGATTCGTAGCATGGGATTCGTAGCACGTATGATTCGTAGCACGTATGATTCGTAGCATGAGATTCGTAGCATGGGATTCGTAGCACATGATTCGTAGCATGGGATTCGTAGCACGTATGGTTCCTAGCACGTATGGTTCCTAGCACGTATGGTTCCTAGCACGTATGATTCGTAGCACGTATGATTCGTAGCATGAGATTCGTAGCACATGATTCGTAGCATGGGATTCGTAGCACGTATGGTTCCTAGCACGTGTGATTCAAAGCATGGGATACGTAGCACGTATGATTCATAGCATGGGATTCGTAGCACGTATGATTCGTAGCACATGATTCATAGCACGTATGATTCGTAGCACGTATGATTCGTAGCACATGATTCATAGCACGTATGATTCGTAGCACATGATTCGTAGCATGGGATTCGTAGCACGTATGATTCGTAGCATGGGATTCGTAGCACATATGATTCGTAGCACGTATGATTCGTAGCACGGGATTCGTAGCATGGGATTCGTAGCACATATGATTCGTAGCACGTATGATTCGTAGCACGGGATTCGTAGCATGGGATTCGTAGCACGTATGATTTGTAGCATGGGGTTCGTAGCACGTATGATTCGTAGCACTATGATTCGTAGCATGTGATTCGTAGCACGAATGATTCGTAGCACATATGATACGTAGCTCGTATGATTCGTAGCATGGGATTCGTAGCATTAGATTCGTAGCACGTATGATTCGTAGCACGTATGATTCGTAGAATGGGATTCGTAGAACGTATGATTCGTAGCATGGGATTCGTAGCACATGATTCGTAGCACGTATGATTCGTAGCACGGGATTCGTAGCATGGGATTCGTAGCACGTATGATTCGTAGCACGTATGATTCGTAGCATGAGATTCGTAGCATGGGATTCGTAGCACATGATTCGTAGCATGGGATTCGTAGCACGTATGGTTCCTAGCACGTATGGTTCCTAGCACGTATGGTTCCTAGCACGTATGATTCGTAGCACGTATGATTCGTAGCATGAGATTCGTAGCACATGATTCGTAGCATGGGATTCGTAGCACGTATGGTTCCTAGCACGTATGATTCAAAGCATGGGATACGTAGCACGTATGATTCATAGCATGGGATTCGTAGCACGTATGATTCGTAGCACATGATTCATAGCACGTATGATTCGTAGCACGTATGATTCGTAGCACATGATTCATAGCACGTATGATTCGTAGCACATGATTCGTAGCATGGGATTCGTAGCACGTATGATTCGTAGCATGGGATTCGTAGCACATATGATTCGTAGCACGTATGATTCGTAGCACGGGATTCGTAGCATGGGATTCGTAGCACATATGATTCGTAGCACGTATGATTCGTAGCACGGGATTCGTAGCATGGGATTCGTAGCACGTATGATTTGTAGCATGGGGTTCGTAGCACGTATGATTCGTAGCACGGGATTCGTAGCATGGGATTCGTAGCACGTATGATTCGTAGCACGTATGATTCGTAGCATGAGATTCGTAGCATGGGATTGGTAGCACATGATTCGTAGCATGGGATTCGTAGCACGAATGATTCATAGCATGGGATTCGTAGCACGAATGATTCATAGCATGGGATTCGTAGCACGTATGATTCGTAGCACATGATTCATAGCACGTATGATTCGTAGCACATGATTCGTAGCATGGGATTCGTAGCACGTATGATTCGTAGCATGGGATTCGTAGCATATATGATTCGCAGCACGTATGATTCGTAGCACGGGATTCGTAGCATGGGATTCGTAGCACGTATGATTCGTAGCATGGGATTCGTAGCACGTATGATTCGTAGCATGGGATTCGTAGCACATATGATTCGTAGCACGTATGATTCGTAGCATGGGATTCGTAGCACGTATGATTCGTAGCACATGATTCATAGCACGTATGATTCGTAGCACATGATTCGTAGCTTGGGATTCGTAGCACGTATGATTCGTAGCATGGGATTCGTAGCACGTATGATTGGTAGCATGGGATTCGTAGCACATGATTCATAGCACGTATGATTCGTAGCATGGGATTCGTAGCACGTATGATTCGTAGCATGGGATTCGTAGCACGTATGATTCGTAGCATGGGATTCGTAGCACATATGATTCCTAGCACGTATGATTCGTAGCACGGGATTCGTAGCATGGGATTCGTAGCAAGTATGATTCGTAGCATGAGATTCGTAGCATGTATATGTGTGCATCATATGTGCTACGAATCATGCATGCTCCGAATCATATTTGCTACGAATCATATGTGCTACGAATCATACGTGCTACGAATGATGTGCTACGAATCATACGTGCTACGAATCATATGTGCTACGAATCCCATGCTACGAATCATACGTGCTACGAATCATATGTGCTACGAATCCCATGCTACGAATCATACGTGCTACGAATCCCATGCTACAAATCCCATGCTACGAATCATACGTGCTACGAATCTCATGCTACGAATCCCATGCTACGAATCATACGTGCTACGAATCCCATGCTATGAATCATACGTGCTACGAATCCCGTGCTACGAATCATTCGTGCTACGAATCCCATGCTACGGATCCCGTGCTACGAATCATACGAGCTACGAATCCCATGCTACGAATCATACGTGCTACGAATCTCATGCTACGAATCCCATGCTACGAATCATACGTGCTACGAATCCCATGCTACGAATCCCATGTTACGAATGCCATGCTACGAATCATACGTGTTATGAATCCCATGCTACGAATCATACGTGCTACGAATCCCAGGCTACGAATCCCATGCTACGAATCATACGTGCTATGAATCCCATGCTACGAATCCCAGGCTACGAATCATGTGCTACGAATCCCATGCTACGAATCCCATGCTACGAATCATACGTGCTATGAATCCCATGCTACGAATTATACGTGCTACGAATCCCATGCTACAAATGATACGTGCTACGAATCCCATGCTACGAATCATGTGCTTCCAATCCCATGCTACGAATCATGTGCTTCCAATCCCATGCTACGAATCATACGTGCTACGAATCCCATGCTACGAATCATACGTGCTACGAATCCCATGCTACGAATCTCATGCTACGAATCATACGTGCTACGAATCCCATGCTACGGATCCCGTGCTACGAATCATACGAGCTACGAATCCCATGCTACGAATCATACGTGCTACGAATCTCATGCTACGAATCCCATGCTACGAATCATACGTGCTACGAATCCCATGCTACGAATCATACGTGCTACGAATCCCGTGCTACGAATCATACGTGCTATGAATCCCATGCTACGAATCATACGTGCTACGAATCCCATGCTACGAATCTCATGCTACGAATCATACGAGCTACGAATCCCATGCTACGAATCATACGTGCTACGAATCCCATGCTACGAATCATACGTGCTACGAATCCCATGCTACGAATCATACGTGCTACGAATCCCATGCTACGGATCCCGTGCTACGAATCATACGAGCTACGAATCCCATGCTACGAATCATACGTGCTACGAATCTCATGCTACGAATCCCATGCTACGAATCATACGTGCTACGAATCCCATGCTACGAATCATGTGCTACCAATCCCATGCTACGAATCTCATGCTACGAATCATACGTGCTACGAATCATACGTGCTACGAATCCCATGCTACGAATCCCGTGCTACGAATCATACGTGCTACGAACCCCATGCTACAAATCATACGTGCTACGAATCCCATGCTACGAATCCCGTGCTACGAATCATACGTGCTACGAATCATATGTGCTACGAATCCCATGCTACGAATCCCGTGCTACGAATCATACGTGCTACGAATCATATGTGCTACGAATCCCATGCTACGAATCATACGTGCTACGAATCCCATGCTACGAATCATGTGCTACGAATCATACGTGCTATGAATCATGTGCTACGAATCATACGTGCTACGAATCATACGTGCTATGAATCATGTGCTACGAATCATACGTGCTACGAATCCCATGCTATGAATCATACGTGCTACGTATCCCATGCTTTGAATCATACGTGCTAGGAACCATACGTGCTACGAATCCCATGCTACGAATCATGTGCTACGAATCTCATGCTACGAATCATACGTGCTACGAATCCCATGCTACGAATCATACGTGCTACGAATCCCATGCTACGAATCTCATGCTACGAATCATACGTGCTACGAATCCCATGCTACGGATCCCGTGCTACGAATCATACGAGCTACGAATCCCATGCTACGAATCATACGTGCTACGAATCTCATGCTACGAATCCCATGCTACGAATCATACGTGCTACGAATCCCATGCTACGAATCATACGTGCTACGAATCCCATGCTACGAATCTCATGCTACGAATCATACGTGCTACGAATCCCATGCTACGGATCCCGTGCTACGAATCATACGAGCTACGAATCCCATGCTACGAATCATACGTGCTACGAATCTCATGCTACGAATCCCATGCCACGAATCATACGTGCTACGAATCCCGTGCTACGAATCATACGTGCTATGAATCCCATGCTACGAATCATACGTGCTACGAATCCCATGCTACGAATCTCATGCTACGAATCATACGTGCTACGAATCCCATGCTACGGATCCCGTGCTACGAATCATACGAGCTACGAATCCCATGCTACGAATCATACGTGCTACGAATCCCATGCTACGAATCATACGTGCTACGAATCCCATGCTACGAATCTCATGCTACGAATCATACGAGCTACGAATCCCATGCTACGAATCATACGTGCTACGAATCTCATGCTACGAATCCCATGCTACGAATCATACGTGCTACGAATCCCATGCTACGAATCAGACGTGCTACGAATCCCGTGCTACGAATCATACGTGCTATGAATCCCATGCTACGAATCCCATGCTACGAATCATACGTGCTATGAATCCCATGCTACGAATCATACGTGCTACGAATCCCGTGCTACGAATCATACGTGCTATGAATCCCATGCTACGAATCATACGTGCTACGAATCCCATGCTACGAATCATACGTGCTACGAATCCCATGCTACGACTCATGTGCTACAAATGATACGTGCTATGAATCCCATGCTAAGAATCATACGTACTAGAATCCCAGGCTACGACTCATGTGCTACGAATCATACGTGCTATGAATCCCATGCTTTTAATCATACGTGCTACGAATCATATGTGCTGCGAATCATGGGATGGCTAAGAACAACAACAACATGTTAAGAATTGTTATATTATGTTGTAAATGTTCCACATTGGTTGAACTCTTTGTATAACATTTTGTTCAATCAGTTTGGGTTTGACTTGCCGTTTTGTCGTCCCCTGAGGCGCTGATGATGTTACACAACAAAAGTTATATTGTAATCAGTAGTAAAACGTTTTGTAAATTAAGTTGTATGACATCAATAACAATTTATAACTTTTGTTATAATTTGTTAAAAAACAAATGCTATAAGTCAGTCTCTAACATCTTTGGTGGTGGGAGCACCTTTAGCAACTGGCCTGGGTATCTTTTTGTGGATCTCCATTGTATATTTGACATTTTATACCTAAGTGTTTTTGCTTTCGCAAATATGCGTAAGGTTACCTTCATCATCTTCCTGCCCTTATCCCATTTTACTTGGGGTCGGCGCAACACGTTTTTTTCTTTCATTCTCCTCTATCAGACGTCACACATTAACTCCTTTTTCATTCAGATCTTTCCTTAAACAATCCTTTCATCTTTTCTTTGTCCTTCCCCTTCCTCTCCACCATCAACATTCATACTCATCACTCTTTTAGTCACATGAGTCTCATCCCTCCTCATCACATGCGTAAGGTTACCTTGCATAAGGGAAAATAGGGTCCATGAAATAAAAACCAAACGTGTTAATATTTAGCATTTATTTATCTAAATACATCAATAAAAAGGATCTAAATTTATTCCAATCTTAAAAAATATTAATACTGAAAATACATTAACCTCTGTTAAATCAAATTAAAATAAAATATTTTCTAACTATCTTACATTACAAAATTCATCATTTCAACATAAATTCAACATTTTTGTAAATATATACATATTATACATTTATATACATATTTTTGTATGTGCCAATACAGCCTCATACAGGTGTTAAAGCAGATTTGCTGTGAAAGCGAGGTAGCGCACTACATTGCATAGCGCCATCTTTCTTTAGCATTAACAGTATTGACACACATTTTTATTAATAATAATTTATCAGTAGAAAAAGCAAGCTTAAGTAATACTTAAAAACTAAAAGCATTTTGTATAAAAAAAAAATAATCTTAAACATTTTTTTTTCTTTCAGAACTGTTTTTAAAACTCGTTTTATTTTCTTCTTTCCCTGTTTTTGTTTTGACATAAAAGTTTTTTTTTTATTATCTATCTATAATGCTAAGACAACACAATTATATATAGATTAGATGACTCACAATTTGCCCGTGGACAAATATGGTTAGCATTAAATGTCGGTGAACAAAACAGATTTATTTGTAAAGTGCCAATATTTTTCAGTGACGTGGAAAATTGGTGTTTAGTACGTTTTAACTATACTAAATGTCAAGTCAGTTTTGATACCTGATTGCACAACACGGGCTCATTTCATAGGGATGACAGAGTCCAAAAATAAAGATAGATAATTATAAATATTAGATACAATTTTTTTGCGTTTACCTTAACAATAAAAAATGTCAAAGATAAGCTGCTTTAAGTTTAGGAAAGAGGGCTTGTGACGTAACACATTCATAAAACGATAAATTGACGTCACGCGTAAGTTTCATTGAATTTACAAGCATGACAACAGTAATTCTGTTTATAGAGCTACAAGGATCATTTGGCACGTGGGACCCTTTGAAATCGATAAATATACTATTACTAGTCAAATTTATCCACGAGCCGATAGTAAGTCATCTTCTAAAACTATTTTCAACATTAAGTAAAAGTATTTTCCGATGCAATGTATACTTTCTTATATTTAACATATATAATTATATATTTTAATGTTTAACAATCTCACTATATAAAACTCATAGATGCTGGTTTACTGGCACGTCTTAAAACTAATATTACAGCAGGTGTGGAAGAGGGACAACGCTACACAGCCTAGAGATAAGCGTATCATAACAAGCAGAATCACATCTAGTAAACAGATAATAGATAACAGTTGTTCTCACGAGTAAGGCTGACCGCACATTGGAGTCAAGATTGTTTTAAGACAGACTATTGCTATACAAAACATATGAAGGTGCGCACACTTCAAACAAAACGTCTCATAGACAAAATTGTCCAAATCGCACCACACGTCTGACTAACGTTTGTCGGCTACCCTTTTTTATTTATGCGGGCGCGCACATCAACGACAAAACAGTCTAGTCAACGCAGGTATAAGGCAGACTTGTCTATGTGAGGCAAGTCTGTCTTAAAACTGTCGTGACTCCAATGTGCGGTCAGCCTAACTTATATCTGTTCTTATAAATATCGATCACTCAGCAGTACTCAGCGCTCTCCTACTCAATATTAAATAACAATACTCGTTGTTTAATACAACATGTTACCCCATCATACTGACAAACAGTACGTAGAAAAATAACTGCCTGTTACTTAGTAACGGATATTGTAGCCTGTTATTTTGACGAAACAGGTACAGATATCTCGTTTGACCTGTTATTACTCAAATCTAACATAGCCGAGAGCGGTGTCTCTCTCCCACAACTGTTGTGTAGGTAGGCCCTAATCAGATCTAAATCTTACACAGTTTGCGACGCAAGAGAGCTAAATTACCTTAATCTAACAAATTACTACAAAAAAGTAATATTAATCTGAAACACTTTTTTTACTGTTCCCTAAAATCTATGTGGTATTGAAATAACATAGTTATTTAACAATAATTAATTTGTAAATATGGCCTTTTTGTATACAAGACTATAGCATAGCTTCTATCGCGGGTCTTGAGTGTGGAGACCGAATCTAGAAATTTCGTAACGAAAATAACTTAACACTCCCACTTCGACCGGCACAGCGGTGATACTTTTTAGTTTTGGCATCTATTGATAAATAGCAGAAACTTTATGATTTCTAGAAATACCACGCATGTCTCTTTAGTTCAGCAACTCGTCTCTAGGTGGCGTTGAATGCTATGCAATAGCTTTACCGCGGCAGTCTCCGAGTGCCACACGTCTTTTTTATTATAAATACATGTTTCTCCAATTATAACAACTTTAAAAATAAAATTTGTTTTTACTGTAGTTTACTGTAGGCAAAGTTAATTATTACTGGGGTTCTCAGTGTGTATAAATATGTTTAGCAACATCATAAATAAAAATCTGTTTCCTGTCTTATGATATAAAACGAAAATATTTGTATCATATTGTACGAAAACAAATATTTTAATATCCGTTCCATGAATGTACTGTTTTTTGTGGTAAAACCATTTTCTCGTTAATATGAGAAGGTTTGCATTTATTATTATGACTGGTCACGTGTTGATAAACGATTCCAGTTTTAAAATAAAAAATGATACCAACTTTCTTCCCGAATTCTAACTATGATCTTAGAACTACGAAAAAATTAGGTACATTTATATTTTTCATAGCAAAAGTCACATTGGGTTCGAATCTGTTACCGACTGCTTTCATACCGATCAATACACAACTAGCCCACAACGACACTAACAAATAAGTAGATCTCTAAAATTGTATTAAAAGTAATACATCTTTTTATTAATAGTTCGTTCTAGCATGGCGCGGGACTTTACTTTGAGTCACAGTCACGTCATTTGTCGACAAAGGATGTCATTCCCGTATTTTCTAGTTTCGGATTCTAATGCGATATGCTTTGTGATATTTTAGACGACAAACGGGTCATATTCGCGTTATTCCTATATTTATTTTCCCCCAACGTTCTGTTGAGTAGATGACAGTACGATGTAAAAAAGTGGAAAAAATTGTGACTATCTTGTAAGGGTTGTTACGAAACCCTGCACTTCACGGAGTCGCCACTAGCTGTCATCAGTCCACCCGTAACCACGGTAGGTGCAACTCGGCCGAAATGTCGGGAGAAAAGAAATATCGAATTATATCGCGAAAGAGGCCCGTTTGTGGTCTAAAATAATAATAAATATTCCTCAACATTCACACAACGTCATCTAGTCTCAAATTAAGTATACGATAGTAATTTGTGTTCTAAGTATTAGACAACTGACAAAGATACTTATACATTTCTAAATACATACATATTATAGATAAATTACACCCAGACACAGAAGAAATGATCGTGCTCATCGCACAAAAATTTGTCCTTGGTGGGAATCGACCCACGACCTCCGGTATAGCAGTCAGGGCCACTAACCACTAGACCAACAGGCCCGTCATAAGTTTTAAAATACTTTGTGATATTAGCCTGCTTGCTACACCACGCTAGAACGCAATCACTTTAACCTAATTATTTTAATAGCAATATATATATCTCGCTAATGTATTGTGCGTTTCTATATATAATGTATTAATGAATCTAGCAATCGAAGAAGACTAAATGAAAGGTTACTTGAAAGATTGTCACGTTTCATCAAAATCGGTTAAGTCGTTTAGGTGTGACAGTTTATCAGACAAAGTTACTTTTGCATTTAAGGCGTTTGTGACTAGCTATAGCCCGCGCATGTGGTTGGGTGAATATAAATATCGCGATATAGAGACCTCTCCTAACGTTTTAGTTAGTCCTAAATCAAATTTCACCAAAATCGGTTCAGTGGTTAAGTCGTGAAAGTGTAACAGCCAGAAAGACAGATACTTTCGTATTTATAGTATTAATATTGATGTATAAAATGTATAAGTCAGGCCCCAAGTTAAAATTCTTGCTAAATAACGATATTATAATTTTGCTCTAGAATATATTGAAACTAGGCAATATTATACGGTCTTTAATAATTGTGCATAATTCTATAAAAAAAAGTATGGCTAAAAAATCACTAATATTTTCTTAAGTTGAAAACGACCTTAAGTACCTATTTACAACTTTAAGTGATATAGATAGCATGATTCTTAAAGTTGTTACGTAAGTTGCGTGTCACTTGTGTTTTATATAAGCGTCATCGTATATTACTGTTGTGGTACATTTTAATTATAGTTAACTCTTAATACATTTGCTTTTAACATTATAAATACTAAAATTCTTGACTTTATACACCGTTAAGTGTCTAGTTGTCGTAAAGAAAATTGTTTAAAGCTGGTTCACATTTTTGCCCAGAGATTCGGCCAATATTTTTGTTTTCGCGAACGAAGTCGCGGGTAACAGCTACTTTTTATACAAAACTGCTAAAGTTGATCATTATCTCCCAATAGTGACACATGCTCTTAACCAGACTACCACTTTCTTCTACTTCTACGTTCAATAGTCACTTCTTATTTTACCCCTTAAAGTGACTGAGTCAGCATGACACTTAACGGTGTCTCAAAAGTAATCGACATTACAGTATTTGTTACATATTGTTTAATTTATCTTTCACCAATAAATACTCTGTAGTGTTTCTGATTAATGTACATCATTTGCTAGGAACTTATTTTTGTTAAATAACGTCTATATCTACTTATTAGTTAAGCCCTTCGTACGCGAGGTAAGACAAGTCTCCTTTCCCCTCTGGCTGCAGTCTCCTGCGCGTGCGATACGAACCTCTATGAGTGTGTGTGGCGGGAGTCGCGCCCACACTACACGCAGAGGGGTAAGCAGATTTCTGTCGCCTCGTGTAAAAAGGGCCTTATTGTGCCCAAGCAATGCGAGACTATACTAACACACAGATCTAAGTTTAAAATAGACAGAGAACAATAAATATTAATGGTGTTGCCACTAAATTAAAAATACGATGATGTTACCATTCTCAATAATTAAAGTACCCATTGCTTTTTCTCAATTAGACGCAGTAATTACTGAAATTAGCATGTTTAAAATACCTTTATTTTAATAAAGATGAATAGTTTATCGTATTTTTAATGTAGTGGGCTTAATTTTACTAACGTTTAGTATATAAGTCTAATAATCATATTTACTTGAAAAAAAGAGGTAAATTTCACTAAAAATGTTCGTCATACATTATTGCTCACAAGACATTAAAGAACTGGACAATTTTTAAAAGAAATTTGGTCTTAAACATAACATAATACATAAAAATCTTTATAAAACATATAAAACACCGGCCTGTTAACATCCCACTGCTGGGCAAAGAAAATAAAATCTTATTAGATTAATACTAAACTGTTTTTTATTTTACTTTTACATTGATTCGTTGTTCATTTCAATTAGGTCAATAATAATTATTATTATTTTAATAATTATACTACAACATATACTAGGTATTACCTATAAACAAGACATTTACAAACTTGTTACAAATATAGAAAGCAGGCAAGTGCTATTGGCTAATATATCTTTATTATCTACACCTAAACATTAATAAAGCAGTAGTAATAAAAATAACTAATTAATCCGCCAGATAGATAAAAAAATGATACGTATTTTTTCTTTTATTGCGTAAATAAAAAACGGAGCCGTCAGTCTCCGGGGCACGTTTCCCGCCATTGACGGAGATGACGACATCTTTTTTTGACGCTTTGTAAATATGTTATTTAATTTTAATAGTTATATAAGTTTAGTTTTAAATGTAGATATTTTTTGTTTAGTATAAGTTCTGTCCTACATCATACCATATCATAATAAATGATTAAATAAAAACATTTAAAGATTGATCAAATAAAAATAAGGACGATACAGCGAGTTGAAATCTCATGTGACGTCACGTTTCAGTACCGTTTTTACTGACAAGTGACGTTACTAACCCTACTTCCATACGATTTAATCTTTGATTCGTTATGTCTTTGTTAGTTTTTATTGATTCGAAAAAAGAAAAGACACATATCCAACGTTTTTTTAAAAACTATCTGACAGACTAATTAGATATTTTTAAGTCAATTACCAAATAACATTAACTATCGAACAGAAAAAACTGCATTAAAATCGGCACGTTAATTTAAAAGCTACGATACAACACGTCAGATCTATATAATCTACATCTAAAATAGATAAAACCGCATCAAAATTGGGCTATTAGTTTACAAGCTACGACACACAGATAGACACAAATACTATTATTATCATTAAAAGCCTAAATTATCCCACTGCTGGGCAAAGACCTCCCACTTATCCTTTCATTCCTCTCTGTCTTTCTATCTGACTATTATTATACATGTCAAAAATACTTTAATCTGACAATTATTTCCTAACACAACATTTGAAGTCGCATTCAAAAATGACACTTAAGTAAGTGACATTCGAAAATGTCTATTTGTCTCTACATTCCACTTAACAGTGACAGAGACAGAATGACAGCTAACGGAGACGTTTTTCTGTCTCATTCATTTATATTATAGTTTAGCTACTAACTAAAAATTTGTACTACAAATTCAAAATAGGCTCACATCGAAAATTCTTGTTTTAAATGTAAATATTAATATATACAAAACTAGTTTCTTTTTTATTCTTAAAAAAATCTGTCGAATCTCAATTTGTTTATGGCTCTCATTTTAAAGATCTCATTATTAATTCTTAAATAGTTTTAAAACATTGACAATTCTTATTTATTTAAATCTATCAAAAACCAGAATAAATATTACTACATGTTAAAAATATACGTTACGATTTTTTTTAGAAAAAATCTTTTTGACAGCAATATGCAAAAAATTGCCAATAATGCAAAACAGTGCTTTTGGTAATATCTCCGTTTTGCTAACATTTTTATACAGGCTATGAGAGTAAAGGAACAGAGAGTGCACCTGTGTTAGCACACGCTTGTGCACTATAATATGCTCTCCGCTGGCTGGTGTCATAGTAACACTGGCCGCCGTGGCCGGAATCGGCCCAGACATAATTTATAGATTTAAATACATTTTTCTGGTCTATGATAGACTTTTAATTATAATACACGAATAGTATAAGCTAAACGACACGAATATATGAAAAACATTGATTACATACAAAAATATTAAAGCACTTTTAAGTAAAACGATTTTCCGATTTTATGTACAATTGAATTTCAATCTTATATCTTTCATATAAGATTGCTATTTGATACGACAATAGGGAATACGAATATTATCAAAAAACTTTTCTTATCCGACTACTCAAAAAAGGAGTATAATGTTTTTTCATGTTCAATAACTTTAGGAAGCTAGTGGCATTTTTACAAGCATTAACGTTGATCAAATCGCTCTAATATAAATAGAGAGAGACAAAAACATCATGTGACATAAAAAAAAAATGTCACATCAAAAAAAATACGTTACACCCCTATTGTATTTGCCTAAAAAAAAAACTTACACTACTAAGTACTAGAAAATTGTCTATTACACATTTAACACAGACAACATTTAAAATGGCACCGCTATAAGATATTTAGGTCATTCATAAAATTTTTAATTTTCTTAAAGGTTGACAAAATCTCATGTCAAGCTCTGTGATTGGTTGTAAGTTTTATGGTCAACCAATCACAGTCGTGATCAGTTGTTTTGACAGCATACTTTGGTCAACCTTTTAGAATCTGTTTTAGTTATAAAATGGTATATTTTATAATTTAAATACATTATACTTAACTATAAGCGTCTGTTTGGGGTTATTACTGCTACCATATTGTTATTTTTTTTCTTTTGTGCATCCTTTTTTATTCACAGGATGTTGTCTGAAAATAATATAAATTTATCAGTTTCTCGAAGTATAAGCAAGAAATGTAGGTTTACATGCATGAAATTAACCTTGGATATTTTTTTTGTGGGAAATCATCAAATGCCCCCGCCCGCTGTGTGTGCAGCGGGAGGGAGTGTCAGACTGTTACTGACTAACACCCACTATGTTCCTCCTGGAGCCCTTTGGGTGCCGGACGAGCGGTAACTCTCACGAACATCCCATATACCTAAAGTTGATAATGCAAATACTCACTGTATCATCGTTGATTTAGAATAGCAATACGGCGCAGCAGCCGTACTACTATTCCTCCTCCTGCTAGGTGTCCGGCGCCGCGCAGTACAACGTCGCCTGCCGGTGGACGCCTGGGGGAATATGATACGAAAATATACCTTATTACATTGAGATAAAGGTGTTGTCAATGTCAGCTTAGCATTTCGTGGGCGATTTTTTCCATATGATATTTATCTGTTGAAAATATTTTACTTTATATCATATTAAAATATACATAAATATAAATCAGTAAATATGATATTTAACTAAATCTGTCAGAAATACTTGTGCAACGTAAGCTTAGACAGTAAAAGTTACCCGGGGTGATTTTAATCAGTGGTTGTTCGACATATCCTCACAACGTGCCTTCGGCGTGGGGTGAACTGCTGCGGGCTGTTGCCCGCGACTTCGTTCGCGAATTAAAAAAATAGATGTTGGCCGATTTTTAGACCTATTGAATGCATGTACAAAATTTCAAGAGAATCGGTCCAGCCGTTTCGGAGGAGTATCGCAACGAAAACTGTGACACGAGAATTTTATACATCCCAAGTCTTACCGCTATATCTGCTGGTCTCCCCTGTATCGGGATGGTCGGGGTCGGGCGGCGGCGCGCGGGGCAGCGCCTCGTCCGCGCCCGGCAGGCAAGTCTCCACCATCGCTTCTAAACAGTTCACGAACAACTCGCTGCTTTCTGCTGTGCACTGGTTCTAAGGGTGAAATAAATGTAAATGTTGATGAAAATAATGAAGTTTTTGTCAGATTATTTTTGATTCAGACCGAAAGACCTATATAATTGTCAAGTAACCATCTTTTAATTAAAATTCCTGATCAAATCGCCTCTAAATAGTTCACGAACAACTCGCTGCTTTCCGCTGTGCACTGGTTCTATAGATAGAAGGGGGACATTGATAAAAATGGTGATAAAAACAATAAAAGAACATGTGCAGACATGTGTGGCTGCCGCGGTAAAGCATTGCATAGCATTAAATGCTACCTAGAGGCGAGTTGCTGGACTAAAGCCTGCTAAATTAAAGTCATTAACAGGTCTGCTATTCATCGATAGATGGCAACACTAAAAAGTGTCACCCCTGTGCCGGTCTGAGTGGGGAGTGTTAGGTTAGTTTCGTTACCGAATTTTTCGATTCACAATAACTTAAAAAAGTATTTGTTAGATTAACATAGATTAAGAGTAAAAATACCAATAAGATTGTCAAGCATCATTGCCTGGTCAATCATCACACTTTAAAAACCGCTCATGTACATACAAGTAAACAATTCTTTTGAAGACAGGAAACTCTTCTTAATAAAAAGTTACCCAATAAAACTATTATCTGTTGACTAACATTTGAATAGGGAAACCAACATGTTTCTTTTACAATAGATTGCCACTTTTTTGAGAGACTTTGTTAATTTCCATGCAACGAATCTAATTCAAAATATGACATTTTAGAATCTATTTATATCATATTCCCTTTTTTTAATGAAACGAGTACCGCATTAAGGAATTAAATCCTTCTATCGTACGTCGTGTCGTTTAGCATCTATATATGGCATTGTGTAAATGTTGTGGAATATTTATATATTTGCAAACATAGTAGGTTACCTTAGTGAACGGCCCCGCGAACCGCCACAGGCCGCCGAAGCCGCAGCTCTGCATGTAGTGCAACTGCTGTTGACTCGCGTCTTCGCTCGCTATCATGTTCTGAGTAACAAAAACACATTTTAATATCATCCTGTATATGCCTGCCCGTGTGGTGTCCGGATATAAAGAATAGCACCACCCCATATCCTCCACTGGGTGTCGTAAAAGGCGACTAATGGACCTTAAGACCCAGTGCACTGTACCAAGCACCTTGGGTCACCCGAATGGTGGCGGGTAAACCACCAACAATCGCATTCCCAAAGAGGGTTAGTGTCAGGCAGGCGGCCGACTATAAAACCATAGCCAAAACTTTAAGCAACATGTCTAAAAGACGTGTTGCGCCGACCCCGAGTAAAAATTGGGATAAGGGCAGGGGAATGATGACCAGCTTGTATATGTCCCACTGCTGGGCAAAGGCATGCTCCTATAGTAGTGTGTGACGTATCGCATATAATGTAACGTGGTTCGTAAGATTATACATTATAAACCTGGATTTAGACAGCGCAACATCTTTAATTTTTTGTCCCAAGACTTACAACATTACACCATATACAAGAGGATTGAACATTGATAACAATACTTGTTTATTTAAATATGATTTCATATTCTAATATTTAGAATCCAGTTTTCCTCACGGTGTTTTCGTTTTTTCGTGGAATCTTTGAAAAGGCATATTACTTATGCATAGGCTCAGTATTTGTCTGCATAGAGTTCGAACTTGCAGCCCCATGCGAACAAATCCTATATATAGGAAATGTCGATTCCAGCAAACTTATGTTTAAAAAAAAACATGAAATGTAAAAGATTTATTTAGAAACATTTATCATTTTTGCAGAATAAACCACTTCTTTTCATTGATTTAACCAAAAGGCCACCACAACACAGCATTTTAACCATAGTAAGTAAACCTATTTGGATCAAATTTAATAATATAAAATTGGTTCAATTTGCAGCACAATAATAATGTGTTGCATAATTTTATTTTTTTGGACAAAATTTCTCAGGAGTGTTACTAATGTGTACAGGTAGCTACAGCTAATAAATATAGTAAGTATACCTGTATAATGCTCTGCACGGCGGACAGTATGAGCTGGTCGTGGCAGTGCATCAGCACGTGGTTGATCTTCATGTCCAGGAGGCTGTGGCTGTGAGCGAGAGGAAAGAGGTGGTCACACGAGTGTTGTAGAAATGTGGGGGTTTAGAGCACTTTGTTATAAGCATTTTGATTTATTATTTAAGAATACTGATGTGAAGTAATTGTTACGTTTTTTTACATTTTAATAAAGAATAGCTATATTTAGTAAAGATTATAGTTTAAACTATATAAAAAAAAAATAAGTACAATATTGAAGAATAGAACTGATTCAACGAAATTCTTGACCTAAGGGGCTAAAATGGGCGTTGGAACTTTCAACGAAAGTTCTGGTTTTGGAGTTAGATTTAGAATGTATCTAGGTGTGGGATTGTAATTACAGTGTATTTATTAGAAATCAACCCCCTTTAGTAAGCAAAACAGGGGTTGGAAGTTTGCATGGAAGTCCTTTTTGAAGTAAAAGACTTTTAATTTAAAACGTATTCTCTATAGATAGACGTGGAAGTGTGCTAAAGATGTTTAAAAATCAACCCCATATTGGGGGTAAAAAGGGGTCGGAAATTTGTATGGAAGGTCAAAGTAATTACATTTATAAGTTACCTGCGGGTAGAACCATGATCAAAAGCAAGTCTAGTAACATACAATATGGATGTATACCTAAGCATATTTAATAGTAATAGTAATACTTACATAACTGGAAACACTTTTGGGAACACAACAGATCCCTCCGCTAGGTACTGGTACAGGATTCTTATCTCGTCCTCATCTGTAAATGTAAATTTAAAAAGAAGATTAAAATCAAAATCAAATGTCATTTATTCAAATTAGGCTACAATGCAGCACTTTTTAAACGTCAATATTCATAAATTATAGACAGCACCCCATCGCCCACCCTTCACCACTTTCTGTGCTCTCGCTACGGGAGAAGAAACGGCGCAACAAACTCCCCAGCAGCACGCTGTTATAGTATGTATACAAATAGAAGTGTTATATTTCTGGATTCCGTACCAGCGTGTGACGTGTTTTTTTTTCTATTATGTAACAACTCCCGCACTAAGGAATTTAATCCTTATATCGCGGGGGGTTTCACAGACATTCAATTCACATGCACAGAAACACCCAAAATTAGAACAAGTATTTGTGGATCGAACACGCGACACGTCGCGTACAGTGGTAATTGGCTTGGTGAGCTCTACCACTCGGCTATCCGTGTAGTCAGTCCGTGTTTTTGTCGCAATATTTTCCGAAAGTGACATAAATCACTAATGTGGGGTTACTAAGTTATATTATTATTTTCAATATATACTTACCGGTGGTATATTTGACGAGCGTGGCGAGTACAGTGAGCACGAGCGCTTGCGTGGTGAAGTCGGACAGCACTGAGGGGTCGAGCAGGCTGTTGCTCTCCGGACTACTGGTGTCTTTGTCTGTTGATGCTTGCTGTATAAGAAATATATTGTTGTTACTATACAGATTTAGATTTTGTTTTTAACATATTTACGTAGTTCGTAATTTGGAATTTAATTCTTGTCGTCACATGAAACAGCCAGATATAAAACAAACATTTGTGTGAAAATCGCACCACGTTGCCTACAGGGTGTGACTGTTTTAGGGTGTAGTATCTTACCTTAGTAGAAGTATCAGGGTAGTCGCTATCCCCTGACTTTGTGGACGATGGCCGCTCCGTGTCATCCGTACTTCCCGGAGACCCACGCCCGTCGTCTTCCACCATCTGAAGAATTAAACAATAAAGACTTTATTATTTTATTTATTTATATTAATGATCTCCAACAAAGAGGCTGCAAAGAGTGTCACTTGCAAGATGACGTCAGATAGGAACGTGTGGAAGAAGACATGCTGCGCCGACCCCAAGTAATAATTGGGATAAGGGCAGGGGGATGATGAACAAAGAATACATTCTTAGACAAAAGAGGACGGTATACATATATATCTGCACTAATATTATAAAGAGGTGAGGTAAGAAACTGTGATAGCCATGTGGTAAGATCGCAGGACTGCCAAGTCATAGGTCTCAAGCCTGCCACGGCACGCATCGAATTTCCGAACGTAGTGTGCGTTTTGGAAAGAAAAATATCATAGCTTCAGTGTGTCATAGTTCAGATCTCTTTCCGGTAGTATATGGTAGACACTTAGGACAAATAACAATAAATAAATAAATATCCTCGGACAATATTCACACACGGCCATCTGATCCCAAGCTAAGCAGAGCTTGTGTTATGGTGATCAGACAGCTGATAAATATTAATCCTGAATGGTCCATCGAACCCACGACCTGTGTTATAGTAGTCAGGATCACTAACCACTAGACCAACAGGCCTGTCCAAATCTATATGTATCTTATTCTTTCCCGTCCATCCAAAGGTTGTCTGGAAGATATCATTATTAGTGATAAGACCCTTACTGTATATTATTTCCTATTCATAGCTGTAACTACGGTGTACAATAAAGATTCTATTCTATTCTTAGGACAAATTACAGTAGTGCAAAAGTACTTACCCGGACATCGAACCCACTATCCGCATCCTGTTCATTGCGCGCCGCCTCGCCTGTAGCGCCGGCTTGCATGCTGTGAGCCCTGCCTTCTGAGTCCTAGAGGAATGGGAGTCTTAGTATGGTATATACTAATGTTGTAGGGGGATACATATAGTGCAAGGGGGGAGTGTGGTCTCGAAATTGTAGGGAATATTTTATAGTTACGTTCATCGACGCGGTTTTAAGGCTCTTTTTCTGAACCTAGGCCACTGTTTGGGAAAGGCCTAGCAGAAGACCTTTTTATACATTGTGCAAATAAAGTATTGAGTATTGAGAGAGACAACTATTCGCTCCAAGTTTTATTTATTGTACTCCGGGAACTGATATTTAGATAAATTCAGTAACATGGATAGTAAAATAGTTAAATGTCTGTTTAAATAACTAAATTTCCTTTTAAACAGGATTGAACTAAATTGGACTTATAGTGACAGATAACTCTGATTCACAATCAAAGCTTTTTATATAACAAGCGAACGAAATCGCGAGAAATTAAATTAAATTAAAACCGTTTTAAAAAACGGCTTTTTCTTACATTTCGAGACCACACAAAGACGACAAATATTTTGGACTTAAAGGGGGTGACAGATAAAAAAGTATTAAAATCCAGGGCGAGTTTTGTAAGCAACTATTATCGTTTATCTATTGTTCATCTATTATTGTTCATTTAGTTCTGCTAAATCTATAAGCGCATTGTGTTGTCCCGGACGTGGTCGTGTGAAGGCGTTTTTAGTGAGATTTTAGATCTGTGTTCCTTGTTCTTGCTTTAGAGTTTTGGGTCGAATTGATCCTAAAGTTTCTATTTATGCCAGTTTTCTTATCTTTTTTCTTAAAACCGACTCCCGCACTAAGTAATTTAATCCTTGTATCACGGGGTGTTTCACAGATATTCAATTCACATGCACAAAGACACCCAGACTCAGAAAATGACTTTGTGGATCAGTTTTGGTATAGACATTTTGGATAATGGTGTAAAAATCAGATGTTATTTTACCAATCCATAACTATCATTATGTTATTGATAAGGATGCCCTTATAGTAGCTTTTAAATAACAATATAGTTATGCGCTTAATATTTCTTAAAAAGTTAATTATACTCAGATCATTAGTTTCAATTCGACCCCAAAACGAATTTAGACGGCCTACCAACACCTCTTAAAGTAAGACTTGCAGTTGTGGAAGCAAGACAGCGCACTATACGGCGTAGAGCAGCGTCTCTCTTCCACAACTGTATCAATCTTACTTTAAGAGCTGGTGGTAGGACTGTAAGGCTGCCTGCCCACTGGAGAGGAGGTAGGATGCGGAGCGAAGAAACCGAGAAATATTAACCAATGGATTGTTAGGAGCGTAGAGTTTGTGCAATCCTATTGGTTAATATATCTATTCGAATTCACGTTTATTCTGCAAACAGGATAAATTTTATCTCTTTTACATGTCATTCTTTAAAAGTATAAGATCGCTAGAATCGACATTTTTTAACTGGCTACCCTGAGAAGAAACGTTGAAACAAACTCAGGGGTCATCGCCTCTTTTAAAGTCTAGACAATGAAGTGTTTTCATATCGAGTGAACAAATGCAGTGTCTGGACTGGCCTTTAGAAGAAAGAGCCAGATCGATCTGAGGAAGCCTGTGCCAACAGGCGGCACGCAAGCCCCAAATAGCTCATGGAGCTCAACCATTTTTGAATATTTTCGACGACAAACGGGACTTATTCGCGATATAAAACGATATTTCTTTTTTTTTCTATTCCCGACGTTTGATCGAGTTGCACCGACCGTGGTCACGGGTGGACTCGTGACCACGCTCGGGAGAAAAAATAGAAATATCGTTTTATATCGCGAATAAGTCCCGTTTGTAGTCGAAAATATGTGTACAAGTCGCGAAAGTTTTAAATCGTTAGGAGCTGCACAACCCGACACAAGACGATATATTTAAGTTTCTCCGCTCTGTATTCAGCTCCCCTCCAATGGACGGACTACTTAAAATGCAAGAAAAGGTTTATTTTTATTATAGTGCTTGTGATATTAGTGTTTATACAAAACGCAGTGGACGTGTAGCGAGTAACGTGTTTTAATATTATTTTGTCTGAGCATTAAAGCGTATTATGTTTTAAATCAGATTTAGTTTTTAGTCAGTTGATTTCAATTTTGTTTTTTTTTTTGTTTTTATATTTATACTAATATTTGGGAAAGGTTTCATGTTTTATGCCCTATCATATAGATCATTGGGCGCATAAAACAAACAGTATTATTAATATAAATAAATCGTATGCAATTTACAATAAAAATAGCTTATTATTATTTTTTATCTTTTATTCTTTATAATACGCGGAAACTGCTGCTGCTCGATTTGCAATTAAATACAAATAAAACAATGAAAAAATTCAAACCTCAGTCAGGACTCGTATCTACAACACTGTTTTTTGACCAACCTCGAAAAAGGAGGTTCCTTAATACGTATGGCATACGGCAGGCAATGCGAATGCATGCTTTTTATCGACATAAAATTCAATTTAATTGTATTACCATATAACCATGCTTTCCCACAATATTAGTATAAATAAATTATCTCTTTACTTACACAATATTATGTAAGTAAAAATCAAAAGAATTGTCCGTGTTTAGGATTTGAGGTCTAAAACCATGCGGGGTCACACTAGGTTCAATATTAAAAAAGGGGTTCCAGGTAATCTATAACGTTAAAAATAGGGGATAACATACGTTTCGTGATAAAACATACATAAATAGAAATATACATAATAATTGGAGACTTATTTTTATATTTTCTTTTATAATTATTTCTGATAAATACTTATAATACGGCGATCTGAATATATTTTCACAAAAATATACCCTATTTTTATGGTTTATAATATTTAGATGCTTTTTTTAATGAATTTGAATTATTTCACGACTTTTTTTCCAATCTCTAATTCGCACTCGGAAACACACTTTAAGAATAGATTGTTTTCTTTGAGAAGCAAAAAGTAGCCGTAGAGCGTAATATATTCTTGTTTTAGTTATTAAATAATTTATATTAATACTAAGCTGAAGAGAATGACATTTTTTCCTATTAACAAGAATTGTAATATGTTATATGGCGCTACAACCAATAGCATTAAGAAGGCAGGACACCGTACCTACTGCCATATTCAAAAACGACACTTTAAATGTCCATTTTTGTTTACCACTTGACAGCAAAGCACTTGAAGGTGCCTTTGAATATCAATCAAAATCAAAAGGTTTTTATTTCGAGTAGGCCTTTTCAGGCACTTTTAAAACGTTACTGACTCTAGTTGCGTTGACTTTAGTTGACTCTAGTCTGCTTTCCATGAGACTAAAGAGCGAATTTTCATTATCCATTTTGAATAAGTCCGTCAGTTAGTTTTATCACAAAACGTCAAGCTTACAGTTACACAATAAAACATTTACCCTTGGGGGACCAATGGTATCCTTCGAAGTGGGTACAGAGAAGGACCTCTGCGTCTTAAAAAGCATTCTAGCTGATGTCTATATTAAGGGAAGCAGTGCACAAGCTTATTCGAAACGGCACGATGATTTTCGTAAATAACCGTTGATGAAAACGGTATTTTTTTTAAGGGTACCAAATTTTTTGAACGGGGATCAACATTTTTTGAACGTGGATCAACATTTTTTGAACGGGGATCAACATTTTTTGGACGGGGATCAACATTTTTTGAACGGGGATCAACATTTTGAACGGTTATCAACGAAAATCATTCCAAAAAGGTGACGTGTTCCGTTAAACACGAAATAACCACCACATCGAACACATCGCATGCGTTTTAACGTTTAGAGTGCGGTACAGCGATGCGGGACGTATACCAGTCATACAAACGATAGAATTCAACGAAATCCGATAGTTGCGTGTAAAAAACAATATGATATGTACTCGTGGCTGGAAGTAAATAGATTAGTTAGGTGGCGGATTGAAGGGTTACAAAAGGATTTAAAGGTAACATGGTTATTTGTTGATATGTCAAAGGAGTAATTTTATAATGACTTTGAAAGTATGCTGTAGCGTGGTTAATTGTAGATATGTTAAAGGAGTAATTTCATTGGGTAATGTGTTGGAAGTATGTGTTGATGTGTTTTTAAAATGCCAGATTAAAATACTGCAGTGAAAAGTGAGATACCGCTTTCGAATGTTTGAGTGTATGGTTTCAGGCCAGTCGATGGCCCATTACGTCGTTATTCTTTTTTTGTGTAGCCTGTTTGAGATCCCACTGCCGAGCAAAAGCTTCCCCCATTTTCTTCCAAACCTTTCTATCTTTTGCTATTTCTGGCCATTTCTAATTTCTTTGTTCTTACTGTTGTTTATCCCGGTATTAAGGTAAAGTCATGGTTTTCAATCTCCATATTTTGAAGCCTACACAGGCCATTCAAAATAAGTATCAGAACATTTATTACGATAAGTGTGTTTCTAATGGGGGACCGCACGTCAGAATGTGTTGTTATGTTACCGTGTACACAAAATAGGTGTTAGGATGTTACCGTGCATGCCATTGGTTGGTGTTTAGAATAAGGTGTGGGTTTTATAATGCGAGCTAGGAAACATCAGGTTGTAACAGCTTATATTTTGATACCTAAGTTAATGAAGTTTCATCTTTGAGCTGATGAATTCCCAATGTTATGTATGCTATTCTTGTCACATGCCTCAGCTCATAAATTAAATAGTTTAATTTATAAAATGTTAAATGTTTGTCATGTGGTTGCACTTTTATAAATAAATGAAGAGTCGTTTATTTCGATTTGTTTTTAAGAATATTACATATGTAAATCGCTTGCAATTATTGTTCAATGAAGTTTTTGTATTTAGTTTTGAAATGTTTTAATTGCTTGTTAAGTAATTGACGTTTTGTTTTTCATGAAATAATTTGTAAAAATGTATTAATATGTATGTTTAAATTATGACGTATAGAAAGTTTTGTTGAGTTTTAGTTTACAACGTTCAGTACATTCGTCAGTTTGATGTATATTAACTAGAATATTTGAGTATTTAGCAATAAAGTATTGAATATATTATTGTGTGAGTATTAAGTATTTAGCAGTAAAGTATTAAGTATATTATTGTGAGTGCTCTTCAATCCGCCACTAAAGAAGGAGAAAACATAAATAATATCTAATATAATGTCACTAATATCACAGACAATGACTGCATGATCCGAGTTACAGTTTGTTAGTCCTGGTACATAATGGTCGATAGCCATATCATCATCATTCCCCTGCCCTTATCCCAATTATTATTTGGGGTCGGCGCAACATGTCTTCTTCTTCCACACGTTCCTATCTGACGTCATCTCGCAAGCAACACCCTTTGCAGCCATATCATCTTTTATATAATGCTTGATTGCCATATAATGTAATATTCCTCAACATTCCCACAACACATTCTAGTCTCAAGTTAAGTGTATGTTAGTAACTTGTGTTATGAGTACTAGACAACTGATAAACATACTTTAATGTTTCTAATTACATACATATTATAGATCTAATTCGTAAAATTTAAGTTACTCTTTAGGGTTTATGTTGAAAATACAAATCATTTGTTTGTTGAATTTCAATGCAAGTTTCCATGTGGATGGCAAGAACTAATACGCTATATATTGTTTAAATTTATTTATCATCTTTCTCCCCTTATCCCATTTTACTTGGGTAAGGCGCAACACATTTTTTTCATCCATTTTCCCCTTTATCATCCCAGTATCGTTTAGGTACTCCCTTTTCAATTCATATCAATCCTTATACAACTCATTCACCTATTCTTTGGTGATGGATGATGGATGGAGAGGAAGAGGAAGGGGAAGGCCCTTCCTCTTCCTCTCCATCCATCAACATTCATACTTAATTAGATTATTTTAAAGGTTCAAGAGTTTTTTCCTTACGTTCAAGTTTGGAATAATAAATCAATTAATGTAAGGATGAAATTTAGTATAGATGGATGTTAGTTGGTATGTGTAAAATGTAAAAACCATTGTGTACCAGAACTTTTAGTTTTAAGTGTTTAAAATGTAGAAAATGTCTTTAGACTGTATTAGTTATAAAATAGTTAATATATGTATATAGAAACATTTTGTAAATACTTATCACTAAAAACTAACAATTATTTTACTTTCTTATACAAAACAACATAGATGTATTTTGATGTTAAATAAACTGTTTTTTATATGTTTTTCTTGTTTATTTTTGATCTAAAGACACCTCATAGACATTTTTCACAATAGATATGGTTTTCTTCCAATGATCATTGATACACAGAAGCGTAACTCCTACTTTCAAATAAACGCTAAAAAGCCAATAGTTCATCTGTCTGGGAAAGGCAATTTAATTTAGTATATTTTTAATATTTAATTTTGTTTTTCTGACACTTGAATGGAATATATTTTTTTAAATTGAATAGACTCCAAGAATAACCTTTTTGAAGAATTCATAAAATTGTTGTTTTAGTAGCGTTTATAGTTACTTTAAATAATGATTATTCGAAACCACTTTTTTTTTGGTGATTAAGACACATGATTTTAACATTTACAAAAAGATTTCGATTTGCGATAGCTTTCAAAATTTTAAAGATAAGAGTCACCAAATAAAATTTCTGATATTTACAATAAAATGTATATTTATTGTTCTGAAATAAGTAATCATTTAATTTAGAGCAATTAGTTAAGTTTCCTGAGGTATACATTTATAGCATTGCTTTCCCAAAACAGATTTGAAATTAAATAAATCAATATTTCCGCCATTCCTTGTCTAAACACTGACATACTGTCACATTGACTAGAGAACTGATTGCATCACATTATGACTAAAAGAAACTTTTATTAATCTTTTATAAATATAGTAAGTTACATCGAAGCTGTGATAGCCTAGTGGTAAGACCGTAGGACTGCCAAGTCAATGGTCTCGAGTTTGAAATCCCCACGGCGCGCACCGACTTTTCAAATGTTGTGTGCGTTTTAGAAATAAATATCACAGCTTCCGTGTTTTGGAAGGCACGTAAAAATGTGTGTTCTGCTTGTGATCTCTCTCCGGTCGTGTCGGATTGTCGTCCCATCGGGCTATGAGAGTAAAGGAACAGAAAGTGCGCCTGTGTTAGCGCACGCTTGTGCACTGTAATGTGTCCCGCGTAGCTGGCTGGTGTCATAGTAACACTGGCCACCGTGCCGGAAATCGGTCTGGATATTATTTCATTATACCTAACTTTACTATAAGTTATATCTCGTTTCTTTTTTGCCTGTCTAATCATTCCGGATATTTTTTAATAAGGCTCAAGGTTTTTGATAAGATTTTTCAAACAACATATTTGAATATAATATCTCAAAACACAAGATTATTAAGAACAGCGATGCAATCAATTCTATTAACTCTTTTTTAATGAATTTAATTAAATAAACAACAAAAGTACGACGTCAAAAACACACATTTATATTTATAAACACCAGAGGGCGCTAGGTATTAAACCTTATATCTCTACATCGTACAACCGTTTTTATTCAATTAAACTCACATTTGAATAACTGTCAAACTATTATTATTACTTGTATGTATGTATGTGATATTACCTGATGCGTCATTGTCACGCTATGGGGGCTGTATCCACCGCTACTTGACTGCATTGTAGGAGATTTACCTGTCACCATTTATAATATTGACAGATAAGACATACATATATTGTTAATGCATAAATTCTGGCTGTAAGGAGGAAACTAGAAAAAAGATCTCTTTGCCTCAAAGAGCAAATTAGAAAAAATATGTAGTTGTCTGCACTTTATAGTGGGACCAATTTAAGCCTAGATTACGAAGAAAAAATATAGCGTACTTTTTGAAGACAATTATGAGCAATAGACAGAGAAGAAGCAAAAGCCAGTTTAGAATATGGCATTTTTAAACGACTCCCGCACTAAGGAATTTAATTCTTTTATTGCGGGGGTTTTCACAGATATTCAATTCACATGCACAAAGACACCCAGACTCAGAACAAGCATCTATGGATCGCACAAACTCTTGTCCTACGCGGGGATCGGACCCGCGACACGTCGTGTACAGTTGTAATTGGCGTGGTGACCTATACCAATCCGCTATCCGTGCAGTCAATTATTTGGTTGTCTGCCTAGTATATTCTACGGCTATATAATTAGGACCCCCACAGAAACCTACGCATACCTTCCAACCTAGACATTTTATTCAGAGCACAAACAAACAAAAGAAATCAGAGCTTTTCAGCAGTTACTACAGATCGCCTTATTGAGGTAAATATTGGTTTCTTTGTATGGAATCCTTTCCTTGGATCCTAAATAAATAAATAATAAATAAATATTCCTCAACTTTCACACAACGCCATCTAGTCTCAAATTAAGTACACGACAGTAGCTTGTGTTATGAGAACTAGACAACTGATAAACATACTTATATATTTCTAAATACATACATATTATAGATAAATTACACCCAGATACAGAACAAATGATCGTGCTCATCACACAAACATTTGTCCTGGGTGGGAATCGAACCCACGACCTCCGGTTTAGCAGTTAGGGTCACTAACCACTAGACCAACAGGCCCGTCAAAATTGGTTGTCTGTATAGTATATTCTACGACTTTGCAATTAGGTCCATTTTGGCTTGATTGTATAGAATCTTTTCTTCCCTTGGATCTTAAGTTCTAGAAGATCTTACCACCGTGCGCAGATGTGAGGGCGACCTGGTCGAGAACGTCCCACGACTTCTGGCGCCGGCTGTGGCACGAGCTGTGCGAGGACGATGGCTGGATCAGGATGGAAGACTGAGGATAACATAGGAAGAATTCTATTAGAACCTTGTTAATGTTTCTCTTGGTATATTTTTAAGCGATTCCTGCACTAAGGAACTTAATCCTTGTATCGCAGAGTGGTTGTCATTTATATTAGGTGTTAAGTTTAACCCAAAAGCATATACTCTTAAATTGATGAAATTTGGTTTGGAGGAGGCTGACACCCTGGATTAACACAGGCTACATTTTATTCGACCATGAAAAAGAAGGTTAAGTTTTTTAGCTATAACCGACTTTCAAGCGGATTAAACCGCTTGACCAATTTGGATGAAACTTGGTATGGAGTTAGCTGACACCCTGAATTCACAAATAGGTCATTTATTAACTGACTGCGTTAAAGAAGGTTTATATTTTTGCAGTTATAACCGACATCCACAGGAGCGAAGCTGCAAGTAAAAGCTAGTGGCAAATAAAACTGACCTGGTGATGTTCCGCGGCGGGACAGTAGTGGTCGCAGTTGTCCGGCAACCATTTAGGCAGCGAGTGTTTCACGTGGCAACGGGAACGGACTTCCTCGCTCACGCAAACCAACGCTGAAGAGAATAATATAATGTTATAATGCTTTCCACGACTTTCACACAACGCCATCTAGGCTCAAACTAATGTTTGTGGTATGTGTCCGGACCGATTTCGACTACGGCGGCTAGTGTTACTATGATACCAGCCAGCTACGCGGGACATATTATAGTGCACAAGCGTGTGCTAACACAGGTGCACTCTCTGTTCCTTTACTCTCATAGCGCGATGGGACGGCAATCCGACACGACCGGAGAGAGATTAGAAGCAGGACTCATATTTTCCCGTCCCTTCCAAAACACTGAAGCTGTGATATCCATTTTGATAACATTCGAAAAGTCGCGCCGTGGGGATTGATCTCGAGACCTTTGGCTTACAGTCCCGAGGTCTTACCACTAGGCTATCACAGCTTGTTGTACACGTACCAGTGAGATAGGCCACGGTGTCCCTGGTGACGTGGAACTTGTCCCTGTGCGCGCTGGCGCAGGCGGCTAGTGCCAGCAGGCGCGCGAGCAGGGCAGAGCGAGGTCTTACCACTAGGCTATCACAGCTTGTTGTACACGTACCAGTGAGATAGGCCACGGTGTCCCTGGTGACGTGGAACTTGTCCCTGTGCGCGCTGGCGCAGGCGGCTAGTGCCAGCAGGCGCGCGAGCAGGGCAGAGCGAGGTCTTACCACTAGGCTATCACAGCTTGTTGTACACGTACCAGTGAGATAGGCCACGGTGTCCCTGGTGACGTGGAACTTGTCCCTGTGCGCGCTGGCGCAGGCGGCTAGTGCCAGCAGGCGCGCGAGCAGGGCAGAGCGAGGTCTTACCACTAGGCTATCACAGCTTGTTGTACACGTACCAGTGAGATAGGCCACGGTGTCCCTGGTGACGTGGAACTTGTCCCTGTGCGCGCTGGCGCAGGCGGCTAGTGCCAGCAGGCGCGCGAGCAGGGCAGAGCGAGGTCTTACCACTAGGCTATCACAGCTTGTTGTACACGTACCAGTGAGATAGGCCACGGTGTCCCTGGTGACGTGGAACTTGTCCCTGTGCGCGCTGGCGCAGGCGGCTAGTGCCAGCAGGCGCGCGAGCAGGGCAGAGCGAGGTCTTACCACTAGGCTATCACAGCTTGTTGTACACGTACCAGTGAGATAGGCCACGGTGTCCCTGGTGACGTGGAACTTGTCCCTGTGCGCGCTGGCGCAGGCGGCTAGTGCCAGCAGGCGCGCGAGCAGGGCAGAGCGAGGTCTTACCACTAGGCTATCACAGCTTGTTGTACACGTACCAGTGAGATAGGCCACGGTGTCCCTGGTGACGTGGAACTTGTCCCTGTGCGCGCTGGCGCAGGCGGCTAGTGCCAGCAGGCGCGCGAGCAGGGCAGAGCGAGGTCTTACCACTAGGCTATCACAGCTTGTTGTACACGTACCAGTGAGATAGGCCACGGTGTCCCTGGTGACGTGGAACTTGTCCCTGTGCGCGCTGGCGCAGGCGGCTAGTGCCAGCAGGCGCGCGAGCAGGGCAGAGCGAGGTCTTACCACTAGGCTATCACAGCTTGTTGTACACGTACCAGTGAGATAGGCCACGGTGTCCCTGGTGACGTGGAACTTGTCCCTGTGCGCGCTGGCGCAGGCGGCTAGTGCCAGCAGGCGCGCGAGCACGCGGCTGGCGCGTGACACAGTGCCGGGTGCTGGGTGACGGTAGCCCTTGAGTAGGTGCCCGACGAGAGCAAAGTGGAAGTTCGAACGGAAGCTGTGGGGCAACAATACACACGGTGAAAACGGAGATGTCGACGAGGTGCTATACCTATCGCACCTCCGTGGTGTCACGCCGATGACAGCGGCAATACGAGATTGTTTTGTGTAAACGTCAAGTAAGACAGCAGACTGGATTACGTGGGTGTGGTCTGGAGCAGGATTCTTGGAAGGGGAACCGAGATGGCGAACGGATGGAGGTACAGAACTCGCCATGTTACACAAAATAACTATCACGGTTGATGGAGACTATCCAGACGCTCCGTCTAAACCTATCCCGACCGTCGCCGACATATATGACTGCATGTATGATATTAATCTAAAAAAAATAATATTAAAGAATGATACTTTTTTAGCTAGCCTAATTTGAATAAACGTATCTGACTTTGACTGACATGCAGAGAATTATTATTGTCAAAAGTTTTGTCTCTTTGCAAAGACACCTCAGAACCCATTTTCTTGCTTTTTTCACTCCCGCACTAAGGAATTTAATCCTTGTATCGCGGGGGGTTTCACAGACATTCAACTCACGCGCACAAAGACACCCAGACTCAGAACGTGCTTTTGTGGATCGCACTAATTCTTGTCGTCAGCGGGGATCGAAAACGCGTCACGTCGCGAACAGTAGTATTTGGAGTGGTGACCTATAGTACTCGATGTGGGTGAACTTAGCGGATAAAAAAAACTGAGTTTCTTTAGCATGCAGTTGTGTTCTGTAGTTCCTGATAGTTTTCACAAATAGTTCTGGTGTTTTTACCAAAAAAAAATTCAATCAACGAAATGATCTGGTAACTTTCCGTAGCAGATCACTTTGCAGCAGATAAAAGAAATGCTGAATTCCTTTCGCATGCAGCTGTGTTCTATAGTTCCTGATAGTTTTCAGAATTAGTGCTGGCGTTTTTATTGCCAGTGCCAACAGATTATAGTTATTTTTTGAGTTTTTAAACGTTCTCAAAGGATCTGCTGGCACTGGGTCGTGAGTTCTGGACTCCAATCAAATTGTGTTTGTTACCCTTTCACGAAACAACTACTAGATGGATTTGAATAAAACTTTACAGTAATATAGGTTATTCATCAAAATAACACATAGGGTATTTGCTATTTCAGTCATTAATATATCAATAAGTGTTAATTAAGTCGGAAAAAGATCTTCTATCTGCGGTTATCTTGGCGTGCGCTGCCTAAACCAAAGGAGTTATACAACGATGAAATACCGAAAATTAATGTGGCAGACCAAATTCTTCGCGAACGAAGCCATAGCCACCAAAAGCAAGTAGTATACATACCTGAGTCCCACAGCATGATCCATCTGCTTGAAATGCCACTCCAAAGGTTCTCTGGTCTCCATCATCACTTGTTCCAACGTCTGAAACAAATATATAAATAAATAAATGTCTTGGGACAATATCCACACACGGCCATCTGATCCCAAGCTAAGAAGAGCTTGTGTTATGGTAATCAGACTGCTGATAAACATACTTATATATTTCTAAATATATATGACGGCGAGACGGACAGGATAGGTATTGGCGGAGGGTTTAGATAGTCTTCATCAGCCATATTGTATGTCTTATCGAAATGAAACGCCGCTTGACTATTCTTTATTACGATTACATGCTCATTGTAACAAATTGTAGTAACACGTGCAAGATGAATACAGAGTACTTTGTGAAACGCGGCGAGTTCTGCACTTCCGTCCGTTCGCCATCTCGGTTCACCTTCCAAGGCTCCACGGCTCCGCAGTACAGACCACACCCAAGTAATTCAGTTACTCGACTGTCATACTTGACGTTCCACAAACAATCATCATATTATCGCTGTCATCGGTGCTACACCACGCAGGTGCGATAGGTATACGATCTCCGACACGGCCATCCTGATGCTTCACACGTCCTCGTGTGAATCTGTAAAGGAAAATACCACAAGTAGTATTTACCACCGCTCGGTCATCTCTGACCACAAAACACCGCTTCGAGACAATCAGTTATTCCAACTTAAACCAAAACAATTTTCTCTTACAACCTTATGATCAATTAATTTAGAGGGATTTCTGAAGCTCTCTCTCACAAGTATTAACTCGTCATTAACGCACATCAACATCTTAACACATATCGCGATCTTCTACAGTGCCTCCACGCACATCAACACACACAACGCCTCCATCAAGCGTTGCATGCTCACAGTGCCTCCCTCAAGCACCCAAACTAACACACACAACGCCACCACTAAGCGTAAGTGTTGTATGCTCACAGTGCCTCCCTCAAGCACCCAAACCAACACACACAACGCCACCACTAAGCGTAAGCGTTGTATGCTCACAGTGCCTCCCTCAAGCACCCAAACCAACACACACAACGCCTCCATCAAGCGTTGTACTACCACCTAGTAACACCTCCATCAAGTGCTACTAAGCCCAACTAAACAATGCCTCCATCAAGCATTGTATCACTACCCAGTAACACCTCCATCAAGTGCTACCAAACTCAATCGCGCGATGTGTCAGATACCTGATCATTATCTTGATCATCCAATTCTTTAACAACTTTTCGAGCTTCAGGCGTCCTTCTCAATCTGTCATGGGCGGAATCTAATGCCATCAACAAATAACGGTCTCCATACAGTATGTATCTACACAGTACTAACAACGATAGCCAGACCTATAACGGTCATAGTGTCTCTCTCATTAGTGGGCACTCAGCACCCGAATCATCACAACATGAAAACTGCTCACCGGATGCATCAATGCAACGCAAATGTTGGTGACGTCACATACGTCGACCTTCCTCTCAGCAGCCGCTGTGACTGCACTACTCGTCGATCCTCTTCCCGGCAGCCGCTGTGACTGCACCACTCGTCGACCCTCCATTCCCGTTGTAGCTTCTCGTGTAGTGCTCCTCGGCGCGGCGATTGCAGCAGACGCCGGCTGGCTTCTCTGTAGGTAGTGGTGGTCGCGACTCCTTCGATGTGCTCGTTTTACATTGTGACGTTTAGACTTTTTCTTCTTTTGTTTTCATATCGTCGTCAATTCTATGTGGGCAAATCTCATTATTTCTCTATAGGGAGCGGGCCTATCCCACTTCTGATGACGGCGAGACGGACAGGATAGGTATTGGCGGAGGGTTTAGATAGTCTTCATCAGCCATATTGTATGTCTTATCGAAATGAAACGCCGCTTGACTATTCTTTATTACGATTACATGCTCATTGTAACAAATTGTAGTAACACGTGCAAGATGAATACAGAGTACTTTGTGAAACGCGGCGAGTTCTGCACTTCCGTCCGTTCGCCATCTCGGTTCACCTTCCAAGGCTCCACGGCTCCGCAGTACAGACCACACCCAAGTAATTCAGTTACTCGACTGTCATACTTGACGTTCCACAAACAATCATCATATTATCGCTGTCATCGGTGCTACACCACGCAGGTGCGATAGGTATACGATCTCCGACATATACATATTATAGATAAATCACACCCAGACACAGAACAAATGATTGTGCTCATCACACAAACATTTGTCCTGGGTGGGAATCGAACCCACGACCTCCGGCTTAGCAGTCAGGGTCACTAACCACTAGACCAACAGGCCCGTCAAATCATCATAAACCGATATATCATCATCATTATCTTCCTGCCCTTTTCCCATTTTATTTTGGTCTAATTATAGTATTTGGCCTAAAAACCCAGCTCCAAATCTAGCCCTTCGTGTAAAAACTAACCTTATTCTGGAACTGTCCCTGCGACTCCAGCGTGTGTAGGTTCTGCTCCATAAAGGCCAATCCTGCCGCGTACAAAGTGGGCTCGTCCAGCTGTAGCACTGATAGAGCCACCCAGAATAGGGCCTTGTGGATTGGTGACGCCTGAGTAAATAATAATATTCATTATTGATGTAGGAAATAAATGCAGACACAACATATTTGTAATTCCACGGCGCTATGTCCGTCGTAGGCTATCAGCGTACCAGCCGGGCAGTACAAATAAATAAATATTCCTCAACATTCACACAACGCCATCTAGACTCAAACTAAGCAGATCTTTTATTATGAGTACTAGACAACTGATTAGCATACTTATATACTTCTAAATACATACATATTATAGATAATATACACCCAGACACAGAACAAATGATCGTGCTCAACACACAAACATTTGTTCTTGGGGATCGAACCCACGACCTGGTATAGCAGTCAGGGCCACTAACCACTAGACCAACGAGCGAGTCGAATACATTATCGACTTTAAAATATTTGAACACTGGAAACAGCAATAATATTATGGACCTTATTTAGGTAGCACCTATTGAAACAATATTACTGGTTCGAAGTGTCGCAAGTAACAAAATCATGAAAGGACTTAGGGGGGCCTTTGCCCAGCAGTGGGACACAAAAAAATACTCACCGGGTACAACAAACGCTGGAGAGTGGGGTGTTGCCCAGCAGTGGGACAAAAAAATATCTTACCGGGTACAACAAAGGCTGCAGCCTAGTCAGAGACATGATGAGAGCTTCCAGCAATGCGAGGTCGTTGAAGGATTCGAGCGCTTTCACTAAGATGCGCAGGAGTTGCTTCATGTCATCATCTGTTATGTTCTTACCTGTTATAGAAATATTGTATTGAAAATATGAATTACTTTAAACAGATAAAAGAAGGGGATAAAAGTTAAAAATACTGAAATTGATTTGTTAATGCGTTATTTTGTCGTTATTATACGACATGTCGCGTATACTATCCATCGGTTGATGTGCGCACCCGCATAAATAAAAAAGGGTAGCCGACAAACGTTAGTCAGACGTCTGGTGCGATTTGGACAATTTTGTCTAAGAGACGTTCATATTTAACCTAGTAAACCAATGTCTCGTTTTGAGTCAAAGTCACGTTAGGAGTGAGACATGATAGCGGAAGACGAATAAGTGACAGACGTACTAGATATTTCAAAATCTTTTATAAGGTATTTTTTTGATAAACACCGATTCGAGACGATCAAGACGTTTGATTTCTCACATTTATGTGTTTTACAATACTTACTGATACATCCAAACACGATTAACGCCCGCGGCTGTAAAGCGGGGTTGAAGCAAAACGCAAAACTCTTCGCCAACGACGTCCTGAAAAATAATACACTATTAAAAACAAAAAAAAAAATGTGGAATCTACTTCCCATTCTTCTCAATAATATGAAAATCGTGTTTTGAAACAATGTAGTTTTATACAGGCTACGAGGTGTAATAGACGCTCCGATTTGCAACTATAACGAACAATCGCGGGTGAAGTCACGGGAAACCGTTAGTAGCCAATATATCAACCCAAAAAATACCACCCAAGAAAGACTGGGCAAGGGCCAGCTAATTATCAATAAAACGATTTTGCATACGATACCAACAAATTATCAGTCAGAATCCCTTGAAATTTTGTATATGAATTCATTAGGTCTGAGAATCGGCTACCATCTATTTTTCATCCCTATCAATCCCTAAATAAATATCTTTGGACAATATCCACACACGGCCATCTAATCCCAAGCTAAGCAGAGCTTGTATTATGAGTACTAGACATCTGATAAACATACTTATATACTTCTAAATACATACATACTATAGATAAATTACACTCAGACACAGAACCAATGACCGTGCTCATCACACACACATTTATCCTGGGTGGGAATCGAACCCACGACACGGTATAGCAGTCAGGGCCACAAACCACTAGACCAACAGGCCAGTAAAAAGCGAGGAAGGCACTTACCAAGTCTGCAGCCAGTCGCAGTCAGGTATGTCCCTCATGCATGCCTCCATGATCTCTAATAGCGCGTCAGTAATGATCTCTAACGATTGCAGAGGTAAGCGCTCGCGGTCCGTGTGCGTGCCGCCCGTGCACGCGCCGGCGGCTTCCGGGCACGAGTATGAGTGTTCCGAGTACCTGTAATATGTGAAGTGTGTATGTTTCGACGTTTCTTCAGCTAGGGTAGGGTAGCAGCTAAGCCAGTTAGAAAATGTCGATTCCAGCGATCTTTAATTTAAAAAAAATACATGTAAAACAGATAAAGTTTATTCTGTTTGCAGAATAAACCATTTCATTTTTCAGCTATCTGGCAAACCTAATTGGCGTACAGCTTAGCGTAGTTGCTTGGAATAATGTAGATATATCAAGCTACCACTACAAACCCGAAAATTTTACGCTTCACATTTACCAATTAATTTCCCACAAAACATAGCACTTTCGACATCAAAAACAATTGAGGATAACTATACTTAATTTTTTTTTTTCGTGGGAAAGCATCAAATGACCCAGCACGCTGTGGGCGCAGCGGGAGGGAGGGAGTGTCAGACTGTTATTGACTAACACCCACTATGTTCCTCCTGGAGCCCTTTGGGTGCCGGGCGAGTGGTAACTCTCACGAACATCCCGCAGCTCCAGCAGAGCATAGCTATCCTCAACTTATCTTCTAATCTCGACAAGTTTTGCTAACTACAATTAAGCAACAAAGTTTACAACTCACCAATCATTAGCATGTCGATTATAAGGGCTTCGGAACGCGGTGACTGCGGCAGACTTCACCTTGGATATGCCGAACATCTGGTAGAACTTCGGGAGGGCAAACTCGTCCAGCGAGAGGCGGAGGACGCGCTGGGTGTCCTCTGTGGATGATATATGGGGTTAGTAGGTGTTTAAGCGTACAATTTTATATACCGTAATAACGTATTGGCAGTTACGTTGGGATTACAATTACTTCGCAATAATTTGCAGGGTTTCCTTAACACATTGACTGCCGAGCAACAAAATACGTATTGTTTGTCGGTCACCTGGTTACCCCCACGGCGCACAAAGGAATAAGGAATGGAGTTAGTAAGAGTTCAAGCGGGTCTCAAGGTAAAGCTATACGGTACAAGCGTTAGCAATTTTGTATACTGTAATAACGTATCTTCATGATTTCAATTACTTCACGATCGTTTGCATCGTATTCCTGGGTACAAACGATGGGTGAACCCTTCCATCTTAATTTATTGTTTTTTGACCTCCCTTAACATTTTTTTATTTTTTTTTTGTATTTGTTGTTATAGCGGCAACGGAAATACATCAGTTGTGATTGCGTTTGCGTTCTGGTTATCATGGTTTTTGAGACACAGCCTGGAGACAGACGGACAGGTGGCGGAGGCTTAGTAATAAGGTTTCGTTTTACCCTTTGGGTACGGAACCTTAAAAAAGGGTGCTAGGGTTTTGAGATTTAAAACGCTTTTGCCTATAATCGGGCAGACATTACTCACTAGCATGTACTAACCTGAGAAGCTTGGCGTCGTGCACGTGCACAGCGAGTGTATGATGTTGATGACGAGGCCGTGCGTGGCCGCGCGCATGGACACCGTGCCCGAGCACACGAGGAACGTCACCGTGTGGAACAGGTACGGCAGGTGGCGGGCCACGTCCAGGCAGTTGTTGTGATAGCACTTGGCTCAGATAGTACTCACTAGCATGTACTAACCTGAGAAGCTTGGCGTCGTGCACGTGCACAGCGAGTGTATGATGTTGATGACGAGGCCGTGCGTGGCCGCGCGCATGGACACCGTGCCCGAGCATACGAGGAACGTCACCGTGTGGAACAGGTACGGCAGGTGGCGGGCCACGTCCAGGCAGTTGTTGTGATAGCACTTGGCTCAGATAGTACTCACTAGCATGTACTAACCTGAGAAGCTTGGCGTCGTGCACGTGCACAGCGAGTGTATGATGTTGATGACGAGGCCGTGCGTGGCCGCGCGCATGGACACCGTGCCCGAGCACACGAGGAACGTCACCGTGTGGAACAGGTACGGCAGGTGGCGGGCCACGTCCAGGCAGTTGTTGTGATAGCACTTGGCTCAGATAGTACTCACTAGCATGTACTAACCTGAGAAGCTTGGCGTCGTGCACGTGCACAGCGAGTGTATGATGTTGATGACGAGGCCGTGCGTGGCCGCGCGCATGGACACCGTGCCCGAGCACACGAGGAACGTCACCGTGTGGAACAGGTACGGCAGGTGGCGGGCCACGTCCAGGCAGTTGTTGTGATAGCACTTGGCTCAGATAGTACTCACTAGCATGTACTAACCTGAGAAGCTTGGCGTCGTGCACGTGCACAGCGAGTGTATGATGTTGATGACGAGGCCGTGCGTGGCCGCGCGCATGGACACCGTGCCCGAGCACACGAGGAACGTCACCGTGTGGAACAGGTACGGCAGGTGGCGGGCCACGTCCAGGCAGTTGTTGTGATAGCACTTGGCTCAGATAGTACTCACTAGCATGTACTAACCTGAGAAGCTTGGCGTCGTGCACGTGCACAGCGAGTGTATGATGTTGATGACGAGGCCGTGCGTGGCCGCGCGCATGGACACCGTGCCCGAGCACACGAGGAACGTCACCGTGTGGAACAGGTACGGCAGGTGGCGGGCCACGTCCAGGCAGTTGTTGAACGATAACATTAGCTGGGAGATAGAAATATTATTATATTTTCTGTCTCAATACTGGGAAGGTTGATAGCCCGAGATTTTTTTGTTAACTTTAAGGACAGTCAAAGATTTTTTATAGTAACTTTCGTGAGGATGATTCATACTTAGATGATACAACGGATTTCTCAGCGTTTTTATCGGGATAGCCCGACTAGTTTCGGTCCCAACCAGAGTCCTTAATCATGAGCTGATGCGGCGCAGACTATCCCAAAAAATACGCACGAGTAAACCGTTGTATCATTTAAGTAGTTAAAGATTTTAATTTGTATTGTAATATAAAATATATTGTTAGAAGTTAAACTTATTATGCAGTGTATCAGTGAAGACTTGTAATAGCTAGTCTTCTTTATATATAACTAAAAAAAAATAATCCTTTTACTTTAACAACTGTAAATTATAAGAGAGGTTGTTGGTCTAAAATAGGTCTAAAATATGTGAACAAGTCGTGAAAGTTTAAAAACATTAAAAACTCTTTGTCTTGATACTTACAAGATATCTGGCGAGTATAGCAATGTCATCCCACATCATGTGCTGCTCCAACATAGCGGTCGGCGAGTGACAAGTCTTGTCCACCACCTACAATGCATTAACATTCGTCACATTCTAGAAACAACATTCGATGATATTTTAAAGGGCTCCCGTTTATGGTTTAAGATTTTGAAACTGGCTGCGGGATGTTCGTGAGAGTTACCGCTCGCCCGGCACCCAAAGGGCTCCAGGAGGAACATAGTGGGTGTTAGTCAGTAACAGTCTGACACTCCCTTCCGCTGCACCCACAGCGGGCGGGGTCATTTGATGATTTCCCACGAAAAAAAAAGGGTTTTGAAACTGCGTTAAGTACTCGTACTCAAGAGATCTGTTGCAACTCAGATCCTCACGATACAGGCTATGGTCTAGTTTGAAAGTCGCTGCCAAAAGCTATTGTAATTATTTTTGACGAATAAATAAATTTCTTCGTTCTTTTTCTTATACAAAATTACTTCGTCACGGGGATATAAGCTTGGCCGTGGTGGGGAAGGAAGACCCACTACTTTCGTGCACCAGTACTCAATATAGGTGTTACAATGTTGAAATTGAACTTGTAATATCCGGACTCCGCGGCCAGTATCCGCGATGGATTCTCAGCCCTCCGGGAACCCATAAAACTGGGTATATAAAACCACGTTCGTCTACACACGTCAGTTACCCATCGCGTCCGATAAACGCAGTTTCAATCGTGAGATCATCAAAAGAGATAGTGGGATCCTATCAATAAAAATTGAAGTTTGTTTTCAGTTTTTGTCAAGATGGTAAAAACTGTTGCTATTAATCATTGACAAAGTCTGAAGTCTACTGCTGGACAAAGGTATGACATGTATGTATAATACACCACACCTATATATTATCCTTAAAATAGTTCTACTTAAGCCCACTATTAACAAATACATCTAAAAAGTACATAAGGAATTTGGAATTCGGATCTTTCGGCCAATTGTGTTCAACTCAAAAAGAAAGAAGCAAAACAAAAATTTGTCTAAAAATCAAATATATTAACCCATGTTCAAAAGCCTTGTTGATGTCTTGTCTCCTTCCTAAAGTAAGACTGTTGCAGTTGTGGGAGAGAGACGCCGCTCTACGCCGTGTAGTGCGCTTTCACTTACACTATATGCCATTCTTGATGATGGTAATTTGTTGGTAATCTGGGAGTACCGTAGTGTTACCCGCCGGGTCGAAAACGTTGTACTACAATGTATAGTAAAATTATTGTTATTGTTCTTCGTAGCATGTTGATCGAAGATACTTAAAATTCTTTGTACTGGTAACTCAATCACATAAGGCAGCCGTATGCAAGAACGACAGCAATATATCGCCTTAGTCATGCTGTCTCTGTCATTTTCAAGTAAAATGTAGAGACAAAAATACATTTTAGGACGTCACTCAGCAATGTGTGTTAAAAAAATGAAGGAAAGAAAAAAAAAGAGATGAGACTCATGTGACTAAGAGAGTGATGAGTATGAATGTTGATGGATGGAGAGGAAGGGGAAGGCCAAAGAAAAGATGGATGGATTGTATCAGGGATATGAATGAAAAAGGAGTAAATGATAGTGTGACGACGTCTGATAGAGGAGAATGGAAGAAAAAAACGTGTTGCCCTGACCCCAAGTAAAATGGGACAAGGGCAGGAAGATGATGATGATATCTTAGCTTAGTGTATAACTCTTAGAAAGCGGCAAAAGGTAGGCGAATCGGAGTACTGTCCAAGACAAATATGAGCTTTTGAAAAGTGCTATTTAGTAGATTTTTTTTAGACTTAGTCGGTCTTGCATACGTCTGTCAGTATTATATGTTACGTTAGCAGCATCAGGTCATAATTTGAAGATATTGCTCAGAGATAGGGATGCATATGTCAATGGTTTACGATGCCATCGACATATGCGTCCTTAACACTGGCCGAATTGTCTGTAGTCTATGGTTCTCCATTTAACATCCAGCTGAATATTTTTTTCTTTCTTCTATGGCAACACTGAAGTCTTGAGGGTAGAATTCTTCGTTGATACTGGCAACACACGTGCGGAAACTCTGGTGTGGGAGATTGGGAACTTCGGACACCAGAACTTCTGAAAGTGCGTAGGTCAGTTCTCTTGAAATCCAGGACAGCGTTGAAGATATCACAAGATTAAAGTATTAGTAATATGTAAAGAAAATTGTAGTAGGGCAGTATTTTTAAGTCTATCCGATAGTTTACTTAGGCTGACCGCACATTGGAGTCAAGATTGTTTTAAGACAGACTATTGCTATACAAAACATAATTATGAAGGTGCGCATACTTCAAACAAAACGTCTCATAGACAAAATTGTCTAAATCGCACCACACGTCTGACTAACGTTTGTCGGCTTATTTATTTATGCGGGCGCGCACATCAACCACAAAACAGTCTAGTCAACGCAGGTATAAGGCAGACTTGTCTATGTGAGGAAAGTCTGTCTTTAAACTGTCGTGACTCCAATGTGCGGTCAGCCTTAAGGAAACATTGGGAACTGACACACTTGGACTATTTTAAAGGCGTGTGATACCACGTCAGAGATCTACGGGTCTTTTGAACACTGACAAAGATTGTACATTATCGATACGATATGAAAAAGGTAGTCAAATAAATAATATTTGATAAGTATTTATTATTTTGTACCGAAAACATAAAATTACCTCGACAAAGGCAATAAAATTTACGCGAGACGACACTTCTATATTCACACTAAGATTCTTGCTTAGGCGTATTGTATATCTATTTTAAATCTTTAGATAAGGACAAACCCTGCATGGAAGGCTACCTTGTCTATTTGATGCGACTAAATACTTATAGAATTAAAATATTTATGCCCAGTCATCATCCCTTCTCACATCAAACATCATTATCATTAGCCCGTCGCATTCCACTGCTGGACATAGGCCTCTCATAAGGTACTCCACTATATAGGTATCTTAAGTATTAAATTCTTATGTCAATGTTAGTTACCGAACTCCTCCAAAATGTCATAAAAAACGGTCAGACGTTGCGTTGACCGAAATTTTGGGTGCATTTTCAGTAGGTATGAGAATCAGCCAACATCATTTTTTATCCTTATCTTTACAGAATATCGCGTACGAAATTGCGGGCGACAGTTAGTTTCTGATATTTTTTGTTATTTTCCCTAGTAATTTTTCTAAGAATTCGTTTAAGAATCGCTTCATCATCCTATTATCTAAAAACTGGTATCTCTTTTGTTTCATTACTTTCCTTTGAAAAAGCATAAGTAAGTAATGTATATGTAACATCAACATTCACATATCTTAGTATCTTCCTAATAAACGCTACTCACAGTGATTTCGTGCCTATAAAGCGACGTGCGCAAATAAATCTTCAGAGCAGAAATAAAAGTAAGTCGTACTCTAAAAACAAGAAGTTCGGCGCTAATCCTTGTACTCAAAGGAAACTCAAATATAAGTCGTCTTCAAGACTAAGAAGGCCTACCAATTTTTCTTGAGATATTATTAAATCGGTCAGGAGACATTATTATTGCAGAAAAGAAGTTTGTAGAAGATAACTTTGAAGAGAAATCTCTTCAAAGTTATCTTCTACAAACATTCATCTTCTTATGAGGAAATTAATTATGAGGAAAGTTTGAGTACAAGGTATAAATTGATGTGTTTTGAGAGTATGTATGACATCCCGAAAATGGCAAATCAACCTTCATAAATTCTCAAATCACATCCCAAAAAAAAAATTGCTAAAATTCAAAAAAATAAAAACTAAAATAAAAATAAACTAAAAAAATAAAAAGGTACAACTCACAGTGGCCGGGGTGACGGGACCCAGGATATTATTGGGCAGTTTGGATAGGGCCTGTGGGACACACAACACACTTAGGCTGCGTTTACACCGGCGCGGAGTCAGGCGGAGAGGAGCGGAGCGGAATGAATAATCATAGAATGACCAAGGACAGCGTCGAAGTATTATTTACTCTATTATCCCACTTATGTTTACCAATTGTTTTTACATCAGTAAATTGGCCAATCAGAAAGATCTAAATCCGTTGTAAGTTGTTTCTTGATGTGAAGTAGTTTGGTTAATATACGTTCCGCTCCGCTCCACTCCGCCTAACCTCGCACTAGTGTAATCGCACCCTTACACTATGTACCGACCACAAGGAAGTACATATTTAGCGACAAAAGCATTTCAAAGATATTATATTGAAATTTTTAACAAGATTTTTTTACGGTTTTAACGGCTTGTGAACCCAAATCTGAAATGTTAAATACTATGACCTCACTTCTTTACAGAGTTTCTATGGCCATCATCAGACCAACTCAAAAAAATATATTGCTACCGAATTTTCACAATTGCCAATGAAAAATTCATTTGGATGAGATATCCAAAACTATGTGTATAAAAACAGAAGTTGGCTGTTAGAAAAGAACTAAATTAAAACTGTCAAATTTAAACTCATTTATTAATTTTGTAGGTGTCTTGAAATAGTTTTTATATCGAGACACTACTTAGTAAATATTGTGTAATGCAATTCATATAGCGGCGTCCAAGGCAAGATAATAAATAAATACAATTACATTTTCGCTAATTATATACTTTTTGTGACTGTACATAATTTTAACATCGACCTTATGTAGATCAGACAAAAGGTGAAATAGTAAAATAGTAGGTAAATTAATTATCTTTGTCAATAACGCCTTTTTTCTCCAGTTTTCTGTTTTCTCTAGGGCGTCCCACTGTTGGCTAAAGGCCTCCCCCAAATCTTTAAGAGGCGTCAAAAATTAAAATATATAAATAAAAAAATAATGACTCTTCTAATTACTGTGTACTATTTCAACTTTGTCTCTCAAATAAAAGAAAGAAAATACTTATACTGCACAGGCAACGATTTAAACATATATTTTTACAAAGAGCGTTAAAACAAAAATATTTAAAGAAGAATTTTGTATTAACTTTCATTCTGCAAGCTTTCACGAAATATCCAATTTTGTAATCTCAAGCGCATTTAAAAGCAAAGAACATCAACTCAATCTAAAAAAAATAATATAAACACATCTATCCAGAGATGTACAAAAAAAGACTGATGTAAATTAAAAAACAATAACAGACATATTAATTATACAAAAGCACAAAAATCATCAAAAATTTACAACAATCATAAGACATTTATTACAATACTCAAAACGTACTATAATAAAAGTCACTATCAACCATTCATACAACCAATTATAATATAAAAATACAAATAAACATGCTTTAAGCTAATACCAATCACAACAAAATAACTTAATTTCTTTTGTAAAGTCACGAGCAAAAACATTTGTACTCGATTAAACAATTGAAGTTTAAATCCTAGTCAAATAATGTATGAATAGTGAATTTTCTTTTCAAACTAATATATGTATAAATATTTACGTGGTAAGGAAGGTGCTGGACATGAATGTGGATGGATATAGAGGAAGAGGACGACCAAAGAAACGATGGAAGGATTGTGTGAAAGATGATATGGCTGCAAAGAGTGTCACTTGCGAGATGACGTCAGATAGGAACGTGTGCTGCACCGACCCCAAATAATTATTGGGATAAGGGCAGGGGAATGATGATGATGAAAATAATATATTACATAACCGCTTCAGAAATTTCGCATAACAAATCTACTGCAACTGTTTCGTCGTGTATACATGTTTTTGCTCGTGACTGTACACCGCCCCATCCATTTCCAAACCGCATTAAGTACTGCTTGCTACTTACCCTACACATCCTTCCGATGACTTTCTTTGACACGAGTTGAACGTTGGCTGAAGCAAGGGCCACTGCTGTGTCAGCCATTATTTCTATCATTGGTGAGCCGAGGCCTGATAGAAAAGAATAATAATTACTGTCAGTTAGATTTGTTTTGGTTAGTGGCCCTGACTGCTATACCGAAGGTCGTGAGTTCAGTTCCCGACTATGATTCCAATGATTATGATGATGAGATTCTTGTTCTGACAAGCTAGCCAACAGAATAGTTTTACATAAAAACTGTGGAGTTTATTGTGCCGTTTTTTCTTCACATATATAGGCCTTAGGTAGCGGTGAAGGGTCGCTTCCTGCTGTTTGACTGACATTAAAGAACTTATACAAATACAAAACGAAGTTTGATGCGCTTCTTTTTAAATAGATAGAATGTTTCAAGAGCAAGGTGTATATCTGTAATACATTAGTAATGTGGGTCACTGCTAGTCAGAGGTAGAGATCACGATACCAACTACCACTGTGCGTGACGTGTCGCGGGTTCGATCCCCGCGTAGAAAAATATTTTTTGTGTTTCACAAATGCTTGTTCTGAGTCTGGGTGTCTGTGCTTGTGAATTGTACATCTGTGAACCCCTCCACGACACAAGGATTAAATTCCTTAGTGCGGGAGTTGTTCTTCAAAAAAAGGAGTAAATACATAAATTATGAAATTAATACTAAGTGCGTCTCACCAGAATTAACGCTCCTCTGTATGAAGCTGTCCAGCACCATGTCTATAAGCTCGGGTACGTGTCCGATGGAGCCCCAGATCTTGGCCTGCACGGAGGGGTACATCTCCGTCTCCTCGATGGTGAGGGTGATCAGCTTCTCCAGGATCTGGGCCACCTGCTTCTGGCGCCGGGATTCTTCAGATGGTTTGCAGAATCTGTGTAAACGATACTCGTTTGATGTAATTTAAACTTTATGTTGTATGACTTACAGTCGTATTTATAAACGATGTTTTTCTGAACCACTTTCCTATGCATCTATTTCTAAACTATTTCTAATTAACTGCACGGAGAGCCGAGTGTGCAGGTCACCAAGCCAATTACCACTGTACACGACGTATCGCAGGCTCGACCCCCGCGCACGACAAGCATTTGTGCAATGCTTACCACAAATACTTTTTTCTGTGTCTGGGTATCTTTGTGCAAGTGAATTAAATGTCTGTGAAACCCCCCCGCAATACAAGGATGTCTTAGGGCAATTTCCTTAAAAAAATATAATAATTACACTACAGCTTACCTAACTAGGTTAGCCAACCACGGGGTCATGTACTCCAGACACAAATGCTTCAACTCAATAGTAGATCCACGGAAACCCTGCAAATCACAATTTATTTATTTATATAATATTTTATGTACACACAAAGCAGGTAAACAAGCACAACACATTAAACACTACAAGGGTACTACTTATATTCATATTTTACATTTATACTTAGACCGATTCCGGCCACGGCGGCTAGTGTTACTATGACACCAGCCTTAGTTTCTTTTTCATCAGCATTAGTTATATCAGTATACTGACCTGTATACACTCCTCTAAGAACTCTAGCGTGAGATGTGGCTCGTTGTGCGCGAGCTTCTCGCTCACAGACTTTATGAATATCGTGTTGTTGGACGGTATGCATAGGCCTAGAACAATGTATGGGGGTTAGAGTCATAATATAAAAGACATAATATATTGTTTTTCGAGATTAGTTGTGGAATACAAGTAGAAAGTTTGTTAATTCAAAATAATTAACCTTTTTTTATTAGAATCATTTAATAAACTTATATTTTTTATGGTGTATTTTAGATAAAAGACTTTTCAAGTTATCTTGTGGTTAGGCTAGTCACTTATGACCAGCCTAAGATACCTTAGTATTTTACGACTTTATAAGGTGTATAAACAAATTATCTGGATTTATTCAAAAAGTCTCAAAAACGAAAGTTAAACTTAATACAAATAATCTTTAAAAAAAAAACGAATTTACAGAAAAAAGAGGTCTTCCACCGCGTTTTAAAGTAATATCATCACTGTCTTGGAAGCGTGACAGCGTAATACATAACGTAGAGTGGCGTCTTCCACAACTGACTTCAGATCACACCTGCGATCTGTAATTAAATACTACTCGCAGTGGTTTTGCGCATTAAATAAAGCTGGGGTCATACGCTTATATTAGCTGGGGTCACACGACCCTAGCTCCAGCATGACCCATGTGACTTATATCTCACCTGACGTCTCCAGCAACTGTCCCTCGATCTTGAGATGGAAGGTGGCGGTGAGCGCGCTTAGCTGGTTGTAGGCCGCCGTGCGCAGGTTGGGGTCACATGACCCTAGCACCAGCATGACCCACGTTATAAGTTATATCTCACCTGACGTCTCCAGCAACTGGCCCTCGATCTTGAGATGGAAGGTGGCGGTGAGCGCGCACAGCTGGCTGTAGGCCGCCGTGCGGAGGTTGGGGTCACATGACCCCAGGTTCAAAAGGGCCATGTTGAGTTATATCTCACCTGATGTCTCTAGCAACTGTCCCTCGATCTTGAGATGGAAGGTGGCGGTGAGCGCGCACAGCTGGTTGTAGGCGGCCGTGCGGAGGTTGGGGTCACATGACCCCAGGTTCAACAGGGCCATGTTGAGCAGGGTTACCCGGGACGTCCTTGGGACGTATCTTTTGGTGAACTGTTACTGAGTCCTGTAAGTGTAATAGACATGTAGTGTGGAATTCAAGAAGAGTTCAATTTACTCTGTGGAGAATGTTTGCGTTTTTTGAGGAATTTCCGGCATATTTAGTCGGAAAATTAATCAGAAGAAAGTGGATTTTTTTGCATCATTTTCATGTGTTAATTTTGCTACATCATAAGTAAACCATAATAATACTTTATTGTTAAAAATAATACATATTTTTATAACTTGACTTGTCACTAGCCACCACACTAGGATTATCTCGTAGAGGCCAGTCCCTTTCTTTTTATAAAATACAACATTATCTAAAACCTTTATTTATTGTGAATATTTTATATATCAGTTCGAAAGCATTTTATTATTCAATGTACACACAAACAAGACATTAACAAGACCTGATCATTATTTTCAACACAAATAAAAATCAGTTTAACAATAAACCTACAATATGTTTAAAAAATGTAACACTAAAGGTGTATCCACACTTACCGGCTGGCTAAGCTCCCATCTATTCCGTATATGTATGATGGACTGCACGATGTTGTCGCAGTCGTTGTGTATAAAGCTTAACGGTGTGGACTCGTTGATAATAGATAGAGAAAACTGGTTGTCGTCGACTAGGCACACCTGGAATAACAATATTATCTCTGTTAATTTACGGGCTAACTTCAAAGGAAGAAACCCGGTCCTTTTTAAAGGCTTACACGGTAACACAGGTCTAATATACAGAGGCCTTGTTGAGAACTTAATTTAAGATGTGATGTGGGCATCTACCAAGGGTCATCCACCCCTGCTCTATGGAAGGACAGAGATGGACGGCCCGAAGACTATTGTTAATTATGGAGATGAAACGAATTTGGGCTATTAATAAGATTTGTTAAATGTAAGTACTAGCGAACTGATAAGCATACTAGTACATTTCTAAATACACACATATTATAGATAAATTACACCCAGACAAAGAACAAATCATCGTGCTCATCACACAAACATCCTGGGTGGGGCACAAACCCACGACCTCCGGTTTAGCAGTCAGGGCCTGACTAACCACTAGACCAACAGGCCCGTCATACTTCAATTTGATATAAAATACATTACCTCATCAATTTCCGATGCATAATACACGTCGTTTAAGAGAACTGGTAATCCGAGCACTTTGGTCTTTTCCACAGAGGTTATTTGTAGAGCCGTCGGTCCAACCTGGAAAATATACAAGAAAATATATATAAATACATATTTATTTATCGTGTGCGTTAACCGGGCGCGGCAATTGGGTATTTGACTAAAAAATCTTATTAGTCCGTCAGATAGACTTCCAAAATATATTGGACACGTGTTTTAAATTTGAAATGACCTGTTGCCCACACGTAATGTTCTCAATGAAGATTGCACCTTATCACTTAACACATAAGGTCTACATTCGCGTACCTTGATGGCTACTTTAGTGTTCTTGTGCGATTGAACACCTTGCATCTAAGAAGATTGCACCTTAATACCTAACACATAAGGTCTACATTTGCGTACCTTGATGGCGACTATGGTATCCTTGTCCGATGCTTTCAGGGCGATATTAAAGACCTTGCATCTATGAAGATTGCACCTTAACAGTTAACACATAAGGTCTACATTCGCGTACCTTGATGGCGACAGCGAGAGAGTGGCGCCGGGAAGCTTCTGTTGTTCTCTAAGAAGATTGCACCTTAACAGTTAACACATAAGGTCTACATTCGCGTACCTTGATGGCGACTTTGGTGTCCTTGTGCGACAATTTCAGAGCGATATTAAACACCTTTCATCTATGAAGATTGCACCTTATCACCTTACACGTAAGGTCTACATTCGCGTACCTTGATGGCGACAGCGAGAGAGTGGCGCCGGGAAGCTTCTGTTGTTCTCTATGAAGATTGCACCTTAACATATAACACATAAGGTTTACATTCGCGTACCTTAACGGCGACTTTGGTATCCTTGTGCGACAGTTTCAGGGCGTTGTTGAACACCTTGCAACTATGAAGATTGCTCCTTAACACCTAACACATAAGGTCTACATTCGCGTACCTTGATGGCGACTTTGGTGTCCTTGCGCGATATTGAACACCTTGAATCAATGAAGATTGCACCTTAACAGCTAACACATAAGGTCTACATTCGCGTACCTTGATGTCGACTTTGGTGTCCTTGTGCCATAACTTCAGGACCGATATTAAACACCTTGCATCTATGAAGATTGCACCTTAACACCTAACACATAAGGTCTACATTCGCGTACCTTGATGGCGACTTTGGTATCCTTGTGCGATAGTTTCAGGTCGTTGTTGAACACTTTGAGATCTTCCTCTAGCGAGAGAGTGGTGCCGGGAAGCTTCTGTTATTCTCTATGAATATTGCACCTTAACGCCTAACACATAAGGACTACATTCGCGTACCTTGATGGCGACTTTGGTGTCCTTGTGCGATAGTTTCAGGGCGTTGTTGAACACTTTAAGGTCTTCCTCGAGTGAGAGAGTGGCGCCGGGAAGCTTCTGTTGCTCAGCATCCACGTACTCGCTCAGACGGCTGTGGTTCTCTATGAAGATTAACTTGCGGTTACCCTGGAAAAAAGTATATTACAAATTGGTACAATTGGAGAAATATACTAGATTCCCACTTAATAAAAAAAACCGGCCATGTGCGAGTCGCAGTAGCGCACGAACGGTCCCGTACTATTATTTTTATAGTTAATACCTATATTTTTAAATATTTACTTAAAAATATTTAAGAACGAGTTAAAATTGCTTAAAAATTACATTTGTTGTATGGGAGTTCCCCTTTAATATTTACTTTATTGTTATTTGATTAGTTATTTTAAAAGGTACTATAGTCAATATTCTGTGAAAATTTGCAGCGTCTAACTGTTATGATTTTTAATATTGAGCAAAAATAGACGAAAAAACACGTTTATTATATGGGAACCCCCTTAATATATATTTTTTGAATTTTTGTTATAGCAGCAACAGAAATACATTATTTGTGAACATATCAGCTTTCTAGCTATCATGGTTTATAAAATACAGCCTGGCGACAGACAGACAGACAACGGAGGCTTAGTCCTATAGGGTCTTTTACCCTTTGGGTACGGAACCCTAAAAAACTTCTGTAAGATCTCCACTTACCCTCAACGGCGCCAGTATAGCCTCATGGAACTTAGTATACTCCCGCACCCAGCTGTTACAGTTGTATATATAGCACGCGTGGATGTTTATATACGCCACCTCTGGCAACACTGTGAACCACTTCTGCAGGAAATCCGTTCTGAAAGCATCGAGTTTTGTAATAGCTGTACGGTAGCTTAAAGGAGGATTTTTGGTGTGATATAACTTATATACATATTAATGTAAAAGTTACTGATATTTTAGACGACAAACGGGACTTATTCGCGATATAAAATGATTTCTTTTCTCCTGACTTTTCGATCGAGTTGCACCGACCGTGGTCACGGGTGGACTGTCCAAAGAAATCGTTTTATATCGTGAATAAGTCCCGGTTTGTCGTCTAAAATATGTGTACAAGTCGCGAAAGTTTAAAATCGTTAAAAGTTACTGTCTGTCATTATGAAATACTAGCTGTTTCCCGCGACATGAGTGCCGGTTATAGCTACAAAAACACCACCCCTGTTTGACGCAGTCGGTTAAAAAGTAGCCTATGTGTTAATCCAGGGTGTTAGTTTTACTCCATACCAAATTTAATTAAATTTGCTCCAGTCGTTTGAGCGTGAAAGAGTAACAAACATACATCCTTGCAAAATTTCGCATTTTTAATATTAGTAGTATTATGAAATATTTGTCACGAAATTTGGTTTAGTAGACCAAAAGAACATTGGTTTTCTTGTTGCTGCGATAAACAATATCTACGTCGGTGGAGACGTAGGTAAAAAATAGTTTATTATAAGAATAAACCAGCCTATACACGTCCCACTGCTAGGCACAGGCCATATAGGGAAGGTTTGAGCATTGATCACCACTCTAGCTCACTGCGGATTGACGATTTTGATTCCAATATTTGGACTCCAGGTTTCCTCACGATTGTTTTCCTTCACCGTTTGTCAGGTCTTAGAATGATAACAACGACAAATCTTGACTTGCAAGCTAAGGTCATATAAATATATTAATTAGAGTAGTTCAGAAATGGAAATTTAGACAGACAATAACTTTTACTACTATGTAAAAATATTTTTAATATAATATATCAAACGTTATAAGTTTATATCACTTCATAGAATAATCTTTACACGTATTTTCCGAGTCGAATTCATAGCAAAGCTAATATGAGATTTACCTTTGTTTTGTAATGTAAGTTTAACTTAATTTCTTTAAAAAAAAAACAATTGTAAAGATAATTCTAATTAACCTCCATAAACAGAAACTAGGGACTTTACTAAGCAAAGCAAGATTAAGATTTTTTAATTTATTCTCTTAGACAAAAAGATAATCAGCAATAATGTCTGCACGGATAGCCGAGTGGTATAGGTCACCACGCCAATTACCACTGTGCGTGACGTGTCGCGGGCTCGATCTCCGCGTAGGACAAGAATTTTTGCGATCCACAAATGCTTGTTCTGAGTCAGGGTGTCTCTGTGCAAGTGAATTAAACGTCTGTGATGTCCTCGCGATAAAAGGATTAAATTCCTCAGTGCGAACTTTTATATCTTTAGTAAAATGGAAAGTTTATATTCGTACTTCAAAACACTCGTCTTTTACTAGTGTAGGGATATTTTCAGATCACGCTATTTGTACGCTGATAAAGGTGCTTTATTAGCGCACGTTAACACCCTTATTTCAACACGCGTGATTTATTCAACCGGCATTAAGCTAACACAAAAACTTGAAAATTTTGATAATCTTTTTGTCTAAGAACGTCAGATCGATAAAAGCACCGATCCGACTCGAATCTGGGACCACACCAAGCCAGCCTACCTCACTGCTCATTTACATTAGTCGACATATCACAAATAAAAGCTAAAACGCGTTTACGACTAAATTTAGACGACAAAATTGCTAAATTTAAACTTTAAAATGAAATTAGTTTTAAAATAAAGATGAAATAGAGAAGAGAAAAGAAATTTAGCTTAAAATTTAGTCAAAATAAATTAGTAGTACCCGCGTTTCGACTTTTAGTCGTAATTTATTTAAAAACGACTCTGTGACACCATCTTTTTTACCCCCGACGCTTAAATGTGTGTATAAGGCATCGTAGCTCCAAAACGAATGCTATCACTTTGATTCATCTTGTCTTTTAAATTTCATAAAATCCTTTTTAAATATTCTTGATTAATATTAGGAATTCTATATAGTCGGGGTTTCTTTTAATATTAAATGTGATTTTTGACTTTTGATAGGTAAATTAAACAATTAATTTGTAAATTCAATCGTTACGTATCCAAAAACTATAGATTTAAAGAAATAAATGTATACAAATCAGTAAATTGTATTATCAATTACTGTAAACTTTAATAATTTCTAATTATAATACTCTACTTAAAGCAAATCTAGGGTTGTTCTCATGCCAATTCGGGAGCAAGTATCTCAAGTAGCGGGGTCTACAGAAGTCGTTATACCTAATAGCAAGAGGAAATAAATAAATATAAGAAATAAATAATGAATGGGGAAGAAATAGGTAATGTAGGGTGTGTAGGGGATGTGTTTTTATCGAATCCTGCATTTATGAGTACATACATACATACATAATCGTCACGCCTCTTTCCCTTGGGGGTAGGCGGAGATCACATCTTTCCATTTGCTACGATCCTGGCATACCACTTTAGCTTCATCCACACTCATCAATCGCTTCATACACGCCCATCGGTTTAGGGTACTCCTGATCTGACCCTTATTTATGAGTGTTAAAAAAATATTTACATAGTGTAATATTTATTAGTAAATATTGTGATCATAGATATACAGTTTCAGTCTCGCAATAGTGACAATAAACGTACAAATATTTTCGTGCAGTTGTTTATTTTCCTGATTTCCACCCTTCTCAGTTTTATCAGTAAAATATTTATGTAAGGTGTGGTTAGTGGCACTGACTGCTATACTGAAGGTCGTGGGTTCGATTTTGTGTGGATTTGTGTGATGAGCACGATCATTTGTTCTGTGTCTGGGTGTAACTTATCTATGTGTGTATTTAGAAGTACATAAGTATTGTTCACACAGTAAAGGCGTGATTCATAGCTGTCGCCGGGGGGGCGCGGGAGTCCGCCGCGTCAGGAGGCGGGGGGGGGGGGGCACTCGCCCGCACGGCACTCCAAAGTACCTTTAGTTAGGTCCTCAACAAGTATGTTAATCAGTACCTATGTAGTGAATGCAGTGTCTAGTACTCATAATACAAGCTCTGTTTAGTTTAAGACTAGATGGCGTTGTGTGAAGGTTGTGGAGTATTTTATTATTATCATTCATTCATCAGACTTGAGAGATTTTTCTAATGCTCCCAAATATTACTTTTAGTCAAGCCTGCAAGAGGAAACTTTGAATTCGGTTTATTTACATATTTGTAATCAATATTAGTTACTTTCTTTCATATATCTTGGTGTTCAGTGTGCAATGATTTATTTTGTTATGTATAAAGAATGAAGGATAAAATAAATATAAAAAAGGAAAGATAGAAACGGTCTAAGGGGTACTATCATAGCACTGATTCTGTTGTAATACTTTTTGTCTGGTCATTCGTTGGTAAAAAGGATAGAGCATATTTTTACCTATTTTTTAACAAAAATAAATTGCAATTTTGTTATTCTATCTAGCCCAGTGATTCAGAATAAAAAACTAAGTAGATAAATACCTCTTACAATAATTAAGTTATGGAGTTTCTTGCCGATTCTTTTCCAAAAGAATGACATTTTGAAACCGTGCAACTAGAGTCAGAAACGTTTTGAAATTGCCTGAGAAGGCCTACTCGAAATAAAAACCGTTTGAATTCGAATTCTGCTAAAGAAAACATATTTGTGACGCATTTAATAATAATATCTCCTGACTGATTCCGGCTAGTGTTACTATGACACCAGCCAGCTACGCGGGACATATTATAGTGCACAAGCGTGTGCTAACACAGGTGCACTCTCTGTTCCTTTACTCTCATAGCGCGATGGGACGGATCCGACACGACCGGAGAGAGATCAGGTGCAGGACCCACATTTTGACGCGCCCTCCAAAACACAAAAGTGACGCATTTAATACCATACTTAATAATATACTCATCCTTTCCCAACACACGCTCAGACTTAGCACACCTCACAACAGTACCACAATATCTACAATCGACTAACGCAACGAGCCGCCTACATAGATATGACCGTCACCTAAACCTGTTGTCAGAGTTGGTGTGCGTAAAGTCCACGATCAGCTCGAACGGCTGTTGGCAGAACGGCTTCAAAGTGAGGATCACGTGGTAGATGAGCAGGTCCGCGTTCACTTCGCCTATCCTGTAGAGGGGAAAAATAGAATACTATTTATTGTACATTGTTACAGCTGTGAAAATGTAAATTATATACATATAGTAAGGGGTACAATGACGGCAGACCACTTTGGATGGACCCACTTCAAATTAAATTAACTCACATCCTCCCTATGCTCGCAAATCGGATTTTTGTATTTTTTTCGCGCTAAACTTTCGACGTTCGTCTTTAGTCGACTTTCGTCGTTTACGATCAGAAAGTTTCTAATTGAAGTAATTTTTAATACGCAAAAACCACTGCGGATCAGACATTTTTTTTTTCGTAGCCTGTTTGCGTCTCACAGCTGTGCAAAGACCTTACAATTAAATATTAAATATAAGAAACTTTCTAATCAGGTCGATGTCAGCTAATTGCAATTAACTTTAGCCACCAGATGTCGCACATATCCCTCGGTTCGAATCCCGTCTGAGATTTTTTTTTCTCTGTAGTATTTATATTTTTTTTTATTAATAAACAAACTTACTTGTATCTCCTAGAAATAAAATAGAAGACAGGATTCCCCAATTTGCTGGTCCCAGCTTGATAGAATATGTTCAGACTCTTGATGCTCTTGAATTCTTCCTTCTTATGCATGTTATGCTTCACAATGAACTCTTCGAAATTGGTCGAGGATATGTCTATGGACGACCAGCGGGCGTAAGACGAGAAGAGGAGACTTGATGTGCTAGAAGAGAAACTGAGGAAGAGTTATGTGTTGTCTATGATATTACAATCTTGTTTATTTATTTATGCCGTGTGGTGTCCGGATATAAAGAATAGCACCACCCCATATCCTCCACTGGGTGTCGTAAAAGGCGACTAATGGACCTTAAGACCCAGTGCCCTGTACCAACCACCTTGGGTCACCCGAATGGTGGCGGGTAAACAAGCCAACAATCGCATTCCCAAAGAGGGTTAGTGTCAGGCAGGCGGCCGACTATAAAACCATAGCCAAAACTTTAAGCAACATGTCTAGAAGACGTGTTGCGCCGACCCCAAGTGAAATGGGATAAGGGCAGGAAGATGATGTTTATTTATTTATGCTTCTTATACAAAATATGTACAATGGCGGACTTAATGCCTGAGGCATTCTCTCTCTTGTTCTCTTAAGGTTGATGTAAAATATGAGTAGGATCTGTATATGGTCAGATTTTTCTACAACAATTAATGAATATTTTAATGAAATTTAAAAAGAGAGGAAGGGGGAATGCCAAAGAAAAGATGGATGGATTGTATAAGGAATGATATGAATGAAAATGGGGTAAATGATACTGTGACGTCTGATAGGGGAGAATGGAAGAAAGAAACGTTTTGCGCCGACCGGAAGTAAAATGGGATAAAGACAGGAATACATGTCATAATCATTATTATCGACTAGCTGTGCCCGCGACTTCGTCCGCGTGGAATAATTATTTTCGGCATCATTTACTTTTGTGGACAACCTCCTTAGTTTTATAAATTACTAGCTTTTGCCCGCGGCTTCGCACGCGTTAAGAAGTATTATTGTTTAGCAAGTTAGTGTAAAAAATTAGGGCCTACAAAACTTCCTTGTACACAATATTCTTAACTAATTTGTCATTTGGTGCTAAACCTATCAAGCTACTGGGAGAACTTACTCGTGAGGAAGCAACATAGAACTGCCCATGAGAGAAGCAATGTTCTCTCAAGTCAATACCTGCAAATTTGAGAGTTTGCCTCTGAGACTTGTTTATAGTCATAGCGGATGCCTACGTTATCGTACCTATGTGCATGTAAAGTCTCAGCCCGGGTTTAATTTTGACAAAGTTTTATAAAAAATTTCATCCCTTATTTTATCCCCTTGGGGGTAGAATTTATCAAAATTCTTTCTTAGTGGATACCTACGTCATAACATCTACCTGCATGCCAAATTTCAGCCCGATCCGTCCAGTAGTTTGGGCTGTGCGTTGATGCATTAATTTCGTTCGAATTTGATTACCATAAAAACGGTTCTAGTGAGTTAATCTTAAAAGATAGACATATACTGTCGCGGACATTTTTTTAGATCATTTCAATAGGAATAATTCTTACATACATATATTGTGTGTATCTTGAACCGTTTTCGCAGCGCACGCAACGGAAGCCCTCAAGGATGAACAATTTTCCCCGTTTTTTTTCACATTTTCCATTATTTCTTCGCTCCTAATAGTTGCAACGTGATATTATATAGCCTAAAGCCTTCCTTGATAAATGGTCTATTCAACACAAAAGAATTTTTCGATTCGAACCAGTAGTTCCTGAGATTAGCGCGTTCAAACAAACAAACAAACAAACAAACTCTTCAGCTTTATAATATTAGTATAGATAATGATGATTAGATGAAGATTTAAAAAACACTCACGACTCTATAGGCTTGTGTTCCGGAGGTCCCAAATACGCCAGTAATGTTGCCATCTGCAAATCAAATTGGGAATATTAAAACATGCTTAAATTATACAACGGTTTACTCACGCTTATGACAATATTTTTTTTTTGCTATCTTAAATCCAAATAATCAATATATGCTAAAATAATACTAAAAAATAACAATTTTGAGCAAGGCGCTTAATTATTTGTTTTACAAATTGTTGTTTATCTCTACCTTATCAAAAGGCCGTCTCCCCACAGCCTTGTGGTCCCGGCTGCAGGACAGGTAGTCCCCTATCCTCTCCTGATGGTTCCACAGCAGACGATGTAGAGCCACGGTCAAACTACGTCAAACCCGATCAAACCATACAGGTTTGATGCAGTTTCTTTCAGCCTACCTTATCGAAAGGCCGTCTCCCCACAGCCTTGTGGTCCCGGCTGCAGGACAGGTAGTCCCCTATCCTCTCCTGATGGTTCCACAGCAGACGATGTAGAGCCACGGTCAAACTACGTCAAACCCGATCAAACCATACAGGTTTGATGCAGTTTCTTTCAGCCTACCTTATCGAAAGGCCGTCTCCCCACAGCCTTGTGGTCCCAGCTGCAGGACAGGTAGTCCCCTATCCTCTCCTGATGGTTCCACAGCAGTCTATGTAGAGCCACGGTCAATCTACGTCAAACCATACAGGTTTGATGTAGTTTCTTTCAGCCTACCTTATCGAAAGGCCGTCTCCCCACAGCCTTGTGGTCCCGGCTGCAGGACAGGTAGTCCCCTATCCTCTCCTGATGGTTCCACAGCAGTCTATGTAGAGCCACGGTCAAACTACGTCAAACCGGGTCAAATCATACAGGTTTGATGTAGTTTCTTTCAGCCTACTTTATCGAAAGGCCGTCTCCCCACAGCCTTGTGGTCCCGGCTGCAGGACAGGTAGTCCCCTATCCTCTCCTGATGGTTCCACAGCAGTCTATGTAGAGCCACGGTCAAACTACGTCAAACCGGGTCAAATCATACAGGTTTGATGTAGTTTCTTTCAGCCTACCTTATCGAAAGGCCGTCTCCCCACAGCCTTGTGGTCCCGGCTGCAGGACAGGTAGTCCCCTATCCTCTCCTGATGGTTCCACAGCAGTCTATGTAGAGCCACGGTCAATCTACGTCAAACCATACAGGTTTGATGTAGTTTCTTTCAGCCTACCTTATCGAAAGGCCGTCTCCCCACAGCCTTGTGGTCCCGGCTGCAGGACAGGTAGTCCCCTATCCTCTCCTGATGGTTCCACAGCAGTCTATGTAGAGCCACGGTCAAACTACGTCAAACCGGGTCAAACCATACAGGTTTGATGTAGTTTCTTTCAGGCCTACCTTATCGAAAGGCCGTCTCCCCACAGCCTTGTGGTCCCGGCTGCAGGACAGGTAGTCCCCTATCCTCTCCTGATGGTTCCACAGCAGTCTATGTAGAGCCACGGTCAAACTACGTCAAACCGGGTCAAATCATACAGGTTTGATGTAGTTTCTTTCAGCCTACCTTATCGAAAGGCCGTCTCCCCACAGCCTTGTGGTCCCGGCTGCAGGACAGGTAGTCCCCTATCCTCTCCTGATGGTTCCACAGCAGTCTATGTAGAGCCACGGTCAAACTACGTCAAACCGGGTCAAATCATACAGGTTTGATGTAGTTTCTTTCAGCCTACCTTATCGAAAGGCCGTCTCCCCACAGCCTTGTGGTCCCGGCTGCAGGACAGGTAGTCCCCTATCCTCTCCTGATGGTTCCACAGCAGTCTATGTAGAGCCACGGTCAAACTACGTCAAACCGGGTCAAATCATACAGGTTTGATGTAGTTTCTTTCAGCCTACCTTATCGAAAGGCCGTCTCCCCACAGCCTTGTGGTCCCGGCTGCAGGACAGGTAGTCCCCTATCCTCTCCTGATGGTTCCACAGCAGTCTATGTAGAGCCACGGTCAATCTACGTCAAACCATACAGGTTTGATGTAGTTTCTTTCAGCCTACCTTATCGAAAGGCCGTCTCCCCACAGCCTTGTGGTCCCGGCTGCAGGACAGGTAGTCCCCTATCCTCTCCTGATGGTTCCACAGCAGTCTATGTAGAGCCACGGTCAATCTACGTCAAACCGGGTCAAACCATACAGGTTTGATGTAGTTTCTTTGAGCCTACCTTATCGAAAGGCCGTCTCCCCACAGCCTTGTGGTCCCGGCTGCAGGACAGGTAGTCCCCTATCCTCTCCTGATGGTTCCACAGCAGTCTATGTAGAGCCACGGTCAAACTACGTCAAACCGGGTCAAATCATACAGGTTTGATGTAGTTTCTTTCAGCCTACCTTATCGAAAGGCCGTCTCCCCACAGCCTTGTGGTCCCGGCTGCAGGACAGGTAGTCCCCTATCCTCTCCTGATGGTTCCACAGCAGTCTATGTAGAGCCACGGTCAAACTACGTCAAACCGGGTCAAATCATACAGGTTTGATGTAGTTTCTTTCAGCCTACCTTATCGAAAGGCCGTCTCCCCACAGCCTTGTGGTCCCGGCTGCAGGACAGGTAGTCCCCTATCCTCTCCTGATGGTTCCACAGCAGTCTATGTAGAGCCACGGTCAAACTACGTCAAACCGGGTCAAATCATACAGGTTTGATGTAGTTTCTTTCAGCCTACCTTATCGAAAGGCCGTCTCCCCACAGCCTTGTGGTCCCGGCTGCAGGACAGGTAGTCCCCTATCCTCTCCTGATGGTTCCACAGCAGTCTATGTAGAGCCACAACGTTAGCGTCACTTATGAAGGACAAGTTGTGAGATGTTTGGTCGATCGATTCGCAGTCTGATGCTATTTGGATGAAGAATCTGTGGAAAAAAGTTTTATAGTATCAAAATCAAAAGGTTTTTATTTCGAGTAGGCCTTTTCAAAACGTTACTGTCTCTAGTTGTGTTTGTATCTTTGTACATAAGAATAAGAGAATATCAGATATTCATTTGTTTTATAATTCCAAGGACTTTTGGGGAGAACTTTTGCCCAACGGTGACTGTAGGCTTGGAATAAAAGTCCAATACTTTTGTTAATTAATACGCTGCAAAGCGGATTTTATTTAAATTAAAAACAAGTAATGTAAAACTTGAACTTAAGGGATGGAAGACTTTAAACTCTCAGTCAGTGACCTCGGTAGTAGCTAAAGCGTTTGGCGCGTCGAATTAAGAGTCACAGTTTTGAGGTTTGAAATTTTCCAATACAATATGAATATTGCTAATTACGGCGATGGAGTGCTGTCAATTATTATTGACCTTTGAAAAGTGCTACTTGGTAGACTATTTTGAACAAAGAATTTTTCATTTTGATTTTTTCATTCAATGTGGCAATGTAGCTGGCTGGTGTCATAGTAACACTAGCCGCCGTGGCCGAAATCGGTCCGGACATTATTATTAATAGGTCGGGGAAAAAGTCTTTTCGCATTATAGTGTGTAAAAACTTGTATTAAAAACTTTCTCTCTCTAATAAAATTATAATTTGGAATTATGTTCTTTAAAATTTTAACTTTCAATTATACCAAAACCAGCCAGATACAAATTCTATAGCCAATAAGATTATATTACAATATGATCATACATACTATAATGCCAAAAAATCTTTTCCCCGACCGAATATTTACTTACTTGCGTCCAGCTTCAAAGTGCGCCCTTAGGAAGTGGTTGAAGGGCAACATGTGCTGTTCCTTGGAGAACTCCACGTGGTTGGCGATGTTCTGAAGGATCTTGGACATGAGCATCAGGCCGCGTTTGACGTGCGGAGGTACCGGGCGGGATACTATGCCCATCTCTTGTGGGGAAACTGGGAGGACAACAATTTATATTGCGTTATTACAAGCCTATGTCTTTTTGATGAAGATAATGATAATGTCGTGGTGGCCTTACGGTTCTATGTATGACCAAATTTATTTACGACGTCATGCAAAAAATATTTTTCTCTAATGACCATATTGACATGACATGAAGACCAACAAGAATATATCTAGATCAGGAGTGGAAGTTTACAAGGACGTTAAAAAGCTAGCATTAGATTGAAAGTAATGGAAGTAGCTACAGCCACAAGTGCCTAGCGCTTAAATCTGTTATTATTTAAATGACATAAACTTCACTTTAACCTAAATAAATGTAGTGTTCTTAAAAAAGAAATAACAATAAATCAGATGGATTTCGGTTACAACAAAGCGACAGATCACATCTTTTTTGAGTTTTTGCAAAAGTGATGAATATTTTTGGACCGTTCGTCCAAAAAAACTTCATCGTTTTTGTTAATATACCAGACTCACCTATAGCGGGGTTAATGAACCTCAGGAACAGCACAGTGCCGACAGCGCCGACGCTCGTCTGCGGGAACTGCGCGAAACGCTTGCTCAGCACCTGCAAGCGTCGTACTATCACTCACAGCCACTCTACCACTATGCTACTATGTGCAGGATTATAATAATGTACTAGCGGCCAGTGTTACTATGACACCAGCCAGCTACTCGGGGCATGTTATAGTGCACAAGCGTGTGCTAACACAGGTGCACTCTCTGTTCCTTTACTCTCATAGCCCGGTGGGACGGCGATTCGAGACCAATTCGACTACCGGTGAGAGCAGGCGTTTTTACGGACACACGAGTAGCTCGCAGTTTAGTTTATTTTGTCAATCATTGTAAGAACATGTAGTCTATTTTTATGATGGATTTCTTGCAACGAGTAAAATAATAAGTAAATAAAAAATAATCGAGTAAAGTTACTTAACCGAAGAGTGAAATATATTTACTGTTATATCGTATCGGCAAGCGGACCTTAGTTATCATGGTATATTTTCTTACTCTACTTACAAACATTTATAGACAGGAATCATAGTAAACTTCAACAGTAGGATCACTTACCTGATCCTCATCCTCTTAAAGCACAACACACTAAATCGCCCACCCATCAAAAACCCCTCCTTGCGTACACCCGTTTAACTCACCTGATATAGACAGTGGCACATACTGCGCAGCTGCGGCGGGAACTTCTCCGCAGAGTTCACGATGCGGTCGAACACCTCCTTGGTCAGGTCTATTAAGTTAGACCGGTTCATCTCTATGTCTTGGTTTGGGTCTAGCCTGAGAAGGAAGAAACAACAAGTTAGACACATTAATACATACGATGTACCTAATTGACTACTACTAAACTAAGTGCTAAAGAGAGGATCAAATTAGGAGAATCCAATAGATTTTGAATCTCTTTAAGTTTTTACAACAACTGGTCGTTGTAAAAACTAAGCTGCGGAGGTCGTTGACCAAAAGTTCAAATTTATCCATTCAAATTTCTTCCTAACATTTTGTCTTTATTATATACCTACAAAATTTATCTATTTTTCCACTTAAAAAAAACCAGTGTAAGCTTGATTTTTTTTTCCTATTAGGTAAATAACAAAAGTTGTCATAACCCGATCTTCTTCATCGTTCTGTTTCTGTATATCCTTTGATATTTTTTCTTATTTATTAACAAGATTACTGATTTTAAAAATTTCGCGACTTGTACACATATTTTAGACGACAAACGGGACTAATTCGCGATATAATACGACCGACCGTTTGTCGTCTTAAAAAAGATTACTCTTCATTTAAACTACCTACCTAGCCGGGTCAACCTCGAAACTGATATCTGTCCTCTCATCAGCCTGATCCAGTAACGCTGTGATGAGCGGCTCCAGAAGATTCTGCAGGTATCCATAGCCGTAAATCTTGAAGCAGAACGCCATTATCTTGCTGCCGAGAGAGTTGCCACGGAATAGGGTCTGCATGCAGTCTGATACCTGAGGAAAACAAATAAGTATATAATATGTATGATATATAAGTATATACAACATAATTATTTACAAAATATCTGCCTCTCTGTCTCTCGTTTTGCATATGGATATCATGATCTCACTCGAAATATCTGTTAAATCGAAATTTATTAACAAAAAATTAATTAACAAATAATGTAATTACTAAAAAAAAAAATGGTTGCTGTTTCAATCATCTGTCAAGATGTTAGACCACTGTGCCAGGACTCGAAACTGTGACTACTGATATAACGCATTAGGTTATCTTTACCAACTAAGTTACTAAGGTCACTGACCGAGAGTAAAAATCCTTCCATTCCATGGTATCAAGGCTTGATGGATAAAGTTGAACTCACCTCGACTTCCCTATAGAAGATGTTCCACAGCAGCGGCGCGAGCAGATGCTTAGCATCAAACAGAGTGACAAACACTCGCGCTAGTTCATCCATCTGTGATGTGCTGACCACGTTGGCAAGAGCCATCGCTATTGGTAGCTCACCCTGTGGATAAATTATAACATTGGATTAAATATGCAGAAAAAAATATAATAGTCCATATGTTTAATTGTTTGTGTCAGTCTTGATTGGTCGCCATGTGGGCTTACTGTTAAATTAAATTCCTGTTTGTCGATATTTGTTTATTAACTATCGTATTATTGAATTAAAACCGAAGAATCTAGGCTGATATAAGACCCTTGTGCAAAATACGCCTATTCAGGCCCAAAAGCCCAATTTCCTCATTCAAAAAACTACTGCTGGCCTCACACTCAAAATACTCCAACACGATTATAAGCCCCGACAATCCTCGTTCAAAATACTCCTCCAAGCTATACCTTATCTGATATCATGGTGACAAGCTGCACGAGCTGCTCGAAGCGGTCAGCCAGCACGGTCTCGGCCAGGGTGTCGAACTCCGTGCCTTGTTGTAAGATCTTTGTTAACACTTCCATGAACGCCGCGCGGGTTTGTAAGTCGCGGTGGTAGCCGAGGTCTGTGGGTAAAAGGAGAATAATATTTTATATTTAAATTCGTAGGGAATAAAGGAATAGTTAAACTTTCTGAAGAAAATACTTATAATGTGTCTTCTGCTTCATCGCCTAAATAATCAAGATCACTGACCGAGAGTTCAAATATCTCCGTCATATTTGTTGCTCATGATAAAGCAAGGTGTGCGTGATCCAGTGAACCAATGAATATCTAAACAAATGTATAGATGTTTGATTCTCTCTTACTACTTGAATGTGGCATTTAGCTAATACTTTGGATACCATTTATTCAGGAGGTCCATAAACTTACCAATACTATGCATGAGCCCCGAGTCTATGTTAGCGCTAAGTAAGTTGGACATCGCCTGTATGGTGGCGTTGCGGAGCGTCTCCAGCCGCCCTGGACCCTCGGCCATCTCGACCTCATTGCAGTCGTTTAGAAGGTTCATGAATAATGTGAAGTATCTGTGGAGGAAATTGAACTGTTAGGAGTATTTTGAACACGGGTTTTATCTTAAAATCATGAGCGAAGTTGGCAGTAAAAATTAAATATTGACTACGCATGAAGCGAAGCTGCTTTTTAATTAAAGGACAAATAAGTCATAAAAATCTTACAATTAACTTGGACCTACGACTACAAGTCGCACATATCGCTTGACCATATATGTTTTTTATGATTTTTGTATAAACACAGTTAAGTGAAATGTTGTTACCCTTTAAGTTAGATGCATGCAATACTATTTAAATTGAATGATTTGTATATGAATTTTATTATGTGTGTGTATTTAGTTTGTTTCATTTTTAAAATAAATAAATAAATAAATGTTACCGACGTCACTGGCCGATACATCACCATAAGACGTGTTACAAATGTAATGGAAAGATTTGAACTCGCGGTCAGTGACCCCAGCAACTTGGTCGTAAGTCGTAGACTCTTCAGCAAGGACTTGTAACAAGTGTGATGGAATGATTTCAACTCTCGGTCAATGACCTCGACAACATTTTCGTAAGTTGTAGACTCTTCATCAAGGAAGTTAGACAGACGCTTACTTCAGGAACAGCTGGCTCTTGGCCTCCATGAGGTCTCCCCTGTCGGACTCCTCGGGCTGGAGCGGGAGACCCTTCAGCAATGGATGCTACTGCCCTCCATACACGCCTGGTCCAGTTCCCAGCAGAGATCGATCTAGACTGATAGTTAGACACTTACTTCAGGAAACAGCTGGCTCTTGGCCTCCATGAGGTCTCCCCTGTCGGACTCCTCGGGCTGGAGCGGGAGACCCTTCAGCAAGGATGCTACTGCCTCCATACACGCCTGGTCCAGTTCCCAGCAGAGATCGATCTAGACTGATAGTTAGACACTTACTTCAGGAACAGCTGGCTCTTGGCCTCCATGAGGTCTCCCCTGTCGGACTCCTCGGGCTGGAGCGGGAGACCCTTCAGCAAGGATGCTACTGCCTCCATACACGCCTGGTCCAGTTCCCAGCAGAGATCGATCTAGACTGATAGTTAGACACTTACTTCAGGAACAGCTGGGCTCTTGGCCTCCATGAGGTCTCCCCTGTCGGACTCCTCGGGCTGGAGCGGGAGACCCTTCAGCAAGGATGCTACTGCCTCCATACACGCCTGGTCCAGTTCCCAGCAGAGATCGATCTAGACTGATAGTTAGACACTTACTTCAGGAACAGCTGGCTCTTGGCCTCCATGAGGTCTCCCCTGTCGGACTCCTCGGGCTGGAGCGGGAGACCCTTCAGCAAGGATGCTACTGCCTCCATACACGCCTGGTCCAGTTCCCAGCAGAGATCGATCTAGACTGATAGTTAAGACACTTACTTCAGGAACAGCTGGCTCTTGGCCTCCATGAGGTCTCCCCTGTCGGACTCCTCGGGCTGGAGCGGGAGACCCTTCAGCAAGGATGCTACTGCCTCCATACACGCCTGGTCCAGTTCCCAGCAGAGATCGATCTAGACTGATAGTTAGACACTTACTTCAGAGAACAGCTGGCTCTTGGCCTCCATGAGGTCTCCCCTGTCGGACTCCTCGGGCTGGAGCGGGGAGACCCTTCAAGCAAGGATGCTACTGCCTCCATACACGCCTGGTCCAGTTCCCAGCAGAGATCGATCTAGACTGATAGTTAGACACTTACTTCAGGAACAGCTGGCTCTTGGCCTCCATGAGGTCTCCCCTGTCGGACTCCTCGGGCTGGAGCGGGAGACCCTTCAGCAAGGATGCTACTGCCTCCATACACGCCTGGTCCAGTTCCCAGCAGAGATCGATCTAGACTGATAGTTAGACACTTACTTCAGGAACAGCTGGCTCTTGGCCTCCATGAGGTCTCCCCTGTCGGACTCCTCGGGCTGGAGCGGGAGACCCTTCAGCAAGGATGCTACTGCCTCCATACACGCCTGGTCCAGTTCCCAGCAGAGATCGATCTAGACTGATAGTTAGACACTTACTTCAGGAACAGCTGGCTCTTGGCCCTCCATGAGGTCTCCCCTGTCGGACTCCTCGGGCTGGAGCGGGAGACCCTTCAGCAAGGATGCTACTGCCTCCATACACGCCTGGTCCCAGTTCCCAGCAGAGATCGATCTAGACTGATAGTTAGACACTTACTTCAGGAACAGCTGGCTCTTGGCCTCCATGAGGTCTCCCCTGTCGGACTCCTCGGGCTGGAGCGGGGAGACCCTTCAGCAAGGATGCTACTGCCTCCATACACGCCTGGTCCAGTTCCCAGCAGAGATCGATCTAAGACTGATAGTTAGACACTTACTTCAGGAACAGCTGGCTCTTGGCCTCCATGAGGTCTCCCCTGTCGGACTCCTCGGGCTGGAGCGGGAGACCCTTCAGCAAGGATGCTACTGCCTCCATACACGCCTGGTCCAGTTCCCAGCAGAGATCGATCTAGACTGATAGTTAGACACTTACTTCAGGAACAGCTGGCTCTTGGCCTCCCATGAGGTCTCCCCTGTCGGACTCCTCGGGCTGGAGCGGGAGACCCTTCAGCAAGGATGCTACTGCCTCCATACACGCCTGGTCCAGTTCCCAGCAGAGATCGATCTAGACTGATAGTTAGACACTTACTTCAGGAACAGCTGGCTCTTGGCCTCCATGAGGTCTCCCCTGTCGGACTCCTCGGGCTGGAGGCGGGAGACCCTTCAGCAAGGATGCTACTGCCTCCATACACGCCTGGTCCAGTTCCCAGCAGAGATCGATCTAGACTGATAGTTAGACACTTACTTCAGGAACAGCTGGCTCTTGGCCTCCATGAGGTCTCCCCTGTCGGGACTCCTCGGGCTGGAGCGGGAGAACCCCTTCAGCAATGGATGCTACTGCCTCCATACACGCCTGGTCCAGTTCCCAGCAGAGATCGATCTAGACTGATAGTTAGACACTTACTTCAGGAACAGCTGGCTCTTGGCCTCCATGAGGTCTCCCCTGTCGGACTCCTCGGGCTGGAGCGGGAGACCCTTCAGCAAGGATGCTACTGCCTCCATACACGCCTGGTCCAGTTCCCAGCAGAGATCGATCTAGACTGATAGTTAGACACTTACTTCAGGAACAGCTGGCTCTTGGCCTCCATGAGGTCTCCCCTGTCGGACTCCTCGGGCTGGAGCGGGAGACCCTTCAGCAAGGATGCTACTGCCTCCATACACGCCTGGTCCAGTTCCCAGCAGAGATCGATCTAGACTGATAGTTAGACACTTACTTCAGGAACAGCTGGCTCTTGGCCTCCATGAGGTCTCCCCTGTCGGACTCCTCGGGCTGGAGCGGGAGACCCTTCAGCAAGGATGCTACTGCCTCCATACACGCCTGGTCCAGTTCCCAGCAGAGATCGATCTAGACTGATAGTTAGACACTTACTTCAGGAACAGCTGGCTCTTGGCCTCCATGAGGTCTCCCCTGTCGGACTCCTCGGGCTGGAGCGGGAGACCCTTCAGCAAGGATGCTACTGCCTCCATACACGCCTGGTCCAGTTCCCAGCAGAGATCGATCTAGACTGATAGTTAGACACTTACTTCAGGAACAGCTGGCTCTTGGCCTCCATGAGGTCTCCCCTGTCGGACTCCTCGGGCTGGAGCGGGAGACCCTTCAGCAAGGATGCTACTGCCTCCATACACGCCTGGTCCAGTTCCCAGCAGAGATCGATCTAGACTGATAGTTAGGACACTTACTTCAGGAACAGCTGGCTCTTGGCCTCCATGAGGTCTCCCCCTGTCGGACTCCTCGGGCTGGAGCGGGAGACCCTTCAGCAAGGATGCTACTGCCTCCATACACGCCTGGTCCAGTTCCCAGCAGAGATCGATCTAGACTGATAGTTAGACACTTACTTCAGGAACAGCTGGCTCTTGGCCTCCATGAGGTCTCCCCTGTCGGACTCCTCGGGCCTGGAGCGGGAGACCCTTCAGCAAGGATGCTACTGCCTCCATACACGCCTGGTCCAGTTCCCAGCAGAGATCGATCTAGACTGATAGTTAGACACTTACTTCAGGAACAGCTGGCTCTTGGCCTCCATGAGGTCTCCCCTGTCGGACTCCTCGGGCTGGAGCGGGAGACCCTTCAGCAAGGATGCTACTGCCTCCATACACGCCTGGTCCAGTTCCCAGCAGAGATCGATCTAGACTGATAGTTAGACACTTACTTCAGGAACAGCTGGCTCTTGGGCCTCCATGAGGTCTCCCCTGTCGGACTCCTCGGGCTGGAGCGGGAGACCCTTCAGCAAGGATGCTACTGCCTCCATACACGCCTGGTCCAGTTCCCAGCAGAGATCGATCTAGACTGATAGTTAGACACTTACTTCAGGAACAGCTGGCTCTTGGCCTCCATGAGGTCTCCCCTGTCGGACTCCTCGGGCTGGAGCGGGAGACCCTTCAGCAAGGATGCTACTGCCTCCATACACGCCTGGTCCAGTTCCCAGCAGAGATCGATCTAGACTGATAGTTAGGACACTTACTTCAGGAACAGCTGGCTCTTGGCCTCCATGAGGTCTCCCCTGTCGGACTCCTCGGGCTGGAGCGGGAGAACCCTTCAGCAAGGATGCTACTGCCTCCATACACGCCTGGTCCAGTTCCCAGCAGAGATCGATCTAGACTGATAGTTAGACACTTACTTCAGGAACAGCTGGCTCTTGGCCTCCATGAGGTCCTCCACCTGTCGGACTCCTCGGGCTGGAGCGGGAGACCCTTCAGCAAGGATGCTACTGCCTCCATACACGCCTGGTCCAGTTCCCAGCAGAGATCGATCTAGACTGATAGTTAGACACTTACTTCAGGAACAGCTGGCTCTTGGCCTCCATGAGGTCTCCCCTGTCGGACTCCTCGGGCTGGAGCGGGAGACCCTTCAGCAAGGATGCTACTGCCTCCATACACGCCTGGTCCAGTTCCCAGCAGAGATCGATCTAGACTGATAGTTAGACACTTACTTCAGGAACAGCTGGCTCTTGGCCTCCATGAGGTCTCCCCTGTCGGACTCCTCGGGCTGGAGCGGGAGACCCCTTCAGCAAGGATGCTACTGCCTCCATACACGCCTGGTCCAGTTCCCAGCAGAGATCGATCTAGACTGATAGTTAGACACTTACTTCAGGAACAGCTGGGCTCTTGGCCTCCATGAGGTCTCCCCTGTCGGACTCCTCGGGCTGGAGCGGGAGACCCTTCAGCAAGGATGCTACTGCCTCCATACACGCCTGGTCCAGTTCCCAGCAGAGATCGATCTAGACTGATAGTTAGACACTTACTTCAGGAACAGGCTGGCTCTTGGCCTCCATGAGGTCTCCCCTGTCGGACTCCTCGGGCTGGGAGCGGGAGACCCTTCAGCAAGGATGCTACTGCCTCCATACACGCCTGGTCCAGTTCCCAGCAGAGATCGATCTAGACTGATAGTTAGACACTTACTTCAGGAACAGCTGGCTCTTGGCCTCCATGAGGTCTCCCCTGTCGGACTCCTCGGGCTGGAGCGGGAGACCCTTCAGCAAGGATGCTACTGCCTCCATACACGCCTGGTCCAGTTCCCAGCAGAGATCGATCTAGACTGATAGTTAGACACTTACTTCAGGAACAGCTGGCTCTTGGCCTCCATGAGGTCTCCCCTGTCGGACTCCTCGGGCTGGAGCGGGAGACCCTTCAGCAAGGATGCTACTGCCTCCATACACGCCTGGTCCAGTTCCCAGCAGAGATCGATCTAGACCTGATAGTTAGACACTTACTTCAGGAACAGCTGGCTCTTGGCCTCCATGAGGTCTCCCCTGTCGGACTCCTCGGGCTGGAGCGGGAGACCCTTCAGCAAGGATGCTACTGCCTCCATACACGCCTGGTCCAGTTCCCAGCAGAGATCGATCTAGACTGATAGTTAGACACTTACTTCAGGAACAGCTGGCTCTTGGCCTCCATGAGGTCTCCCCTGTCGGACTCCTCGGGCTGAGAGCGGGAGACCCTTCAGCAAGGATGCTACTGCCTCCATACACGCCTGGTCCAGTTCCCAGCAGAGATCGATCTAGACTGATAGTTAGACACTTACTTCAGGAACAGCTGGCTCTTGGCCTCCATGAGGTCTCCCCCTGTCGGACTCCTCGGGCTGGAGCGGGAGACCCTTCAGCAAGGATGCTACTGCCTCCATACACGCCTGGTCCAGTTCCCAGCAGAGAATCGATCTAGACTGATAGTTAGACACTTACTTCAGGAACAGCTGGCTCTTGGCCTCCATGAGGTCTCCCCTGTCGGACTCCTCGGGCTGGAGCGGGAGACCCTTCAGCAAGGATGCTACTGCCTCCATACACGCCTGGTCCAGTTCCCAGCAGAGATCGATCTAGACTGATTAGTTAGACACTTACTTCAGGAACAGCTGGCTCTTGGCCTCCATGAGGTCTCCCCTGTCGGACTCCTCGGGCTGGAGCGGGAGGACCCTTCAGCAAGGATGCTACTGCCTCCATACACGCCTGGTCCAGTTCCCAGCAGAGATCGATCTAGACTGATAGTTAGACACTTACTTCAGGAACAGCTGGCTCTTGGCCTCCATGAGGTCTCCCCTGTCGGACTCCTCGGGCTGGAGCGGGAGACCCTTCAGCATAGGATGCTACTGCCTCCATACACGCCTGGTCCAGTTCGCGGCAGCAGACTAGGTATCTAGGTTGAAATTTAGACAATTTTTAAATATGTTTTCCAAGAGAGACAAGTTGAAGAAGAGTAGGAAGGCCTTTGCCCAGCATTGGGTCATTTGAAGCTATTAATTAATAATAAGTTAGTATTACTACAGTCTTTTTTAAATAAAATACAATTTAGTTAATTAAAAATCCCATCAGGGTTGTCAAATATTGACGACTGAACTATTCATCAAAACCTAATTAATTAATTCACTAACAAGCTTGTTAATCCAACATTTGCAACGTATTAGCAAATGGAAAAAAAATCCTTTACAAAAACGATATCACGCAAACTTTAAAGAAAAAAAATGTACATTTAAAATTAGTAATTAACCATTTTTATTTTAGATATATTCATTTAATTTTTTAGATATAACCGAAAACATTAAGATCGTTCACTTCCCACAACACAATAAGCTTCAATGCTGTTCCGATAGTGATGTAGTTCTTACCTCGTGATAGACGAAGCGTCTGCCCTCAATGGCGGCGCGATCTGATGGCTGGTGCCGAGCACCCAGTCCGTCACGTATTCCACCATCTTATTGCGGAACTTCATCTCCTAGGGAAAGCATATAAACGCATCAGTATTGTAAAAGAAACTGATAAATTGACGGGCCTATTGGTCCAGTGGTTAGGCTCTAGTGCAGTATTGCGCTGCCATGCGCCGACACCAAAACGCGGATGAAGTAGCACAGCGGTTCAGGTTTAGTCAGTAAGAGTCTGACACTACCCGCGGCTTCCCCCCGGGTGTCTAGCGGGAATCCCCCACACCACCAAAAAAAAAAGGGGGTGGATGGCCCTTGGTAGATTCCCCATCACATTTTTAGATTAAAGGTTTCAAACAAGTCCTCTGCATGTTGGACCTGTGTTCCCGTGTAAGCTTTTAAAAAGGACCGGGTTTCTTCCCTTGAAGTTATCCCGTGAATCAAAAAAGAAAGCAAAAAGAATTTAAATGAAATGGTTTAGTTCGCAAATAGGATGAAAATTGTCTCTTTTACCTATTTTTTTTTTATATATAAGCTTGCTTATATCGGCATTTCCTAACTGGCTACCCTGAGAAGAAACGTTAAAACAAACTCAGGAGTCATCGCCTTATTTATCAGCGCTGTGGTGGGTCGTGCTCGGCCCGCTACAGCTTTAGCTGAGCCACCTCCTTTTGCTACAAGTTTTAATTTTAGTACTAAGTCAAGTTATTGTTTTTGTACTTTATCGTGATTTAAATGTGACTTTGTTTTTTTTTTTTTAGTAGCAATAAATGTCTTTTTTCTTATTTAAAGTCCAGACAATGAAATATTAACAAACCTGTCTAAACGCCAGATCATCTCGTCTCCGCATCATGGCTTCCACAACTTGGCAGAGTTTCGTCTTGATGTGCACTGACAGTACCGTCATGTCTAGATGTCGGACGTACCTGTGTATTAAGAGAAAAATAATGTAATATAAGATGTGGTCATACTAGAAATCGACTTGTTTGTGATGCACTGTTTTGCCAAGCCCCTGTAAATTTCGCCATATTGAGCGAAATGAAATCATTGATTTTGTAAGTAGGATAATTATATCACTTTTACATGTTTTAAATATGTTTTGAGCTAGCTGGAGTCGACATTTTCTAACTGACCTGAGAAGAAATGTCGAAACAAACTCAGGGGTCTCTGTCTCTTTAAAAGTCCAGACAAATAGTATGCCTATCACACAATTTCATTCAAATTTTTACAACGATTTCGTTACGATCAAGGCTACTGAGGAATTGAAGCCACAACGCGATACACACTTCACGTTGTTGCAATTTTAATGAAATTTAATGTTAGCTGGTCTTTGCTGCAAAAACATTATTAAAAAAAAAGCAGCACGTGTAAAACCAGGGTAGTTTTCGAAACATACTACTCTACTATTAACCGACTGCGTCATACGGGGGTAACGTTTATACAGGTACAACGGACATTCTCGTTGGCAACAACTACTTAATTTCTAGATTTTGATCTATAAATTAAAAGTTGTGAGTGTAATGATCGTGAATTCGTATATGTTATACACGATTTCACATTATTTTCCTATAAATCATAAACTAACCTGACTATAGACAACATGAGCGTCTCTATGGACGTGGTGCTGAGATGCTCGTTGGGCTGGCCGCTCTTCTTGATATCCAGTATGCTCTTCATGATGAATATAGTATGCTCAACGAACTGGGTGTTTATCTCCGTAAGCATTACCTGAAGAAGGGGAACATTATGTTTAATTAGAAGTATAAGAATATAATAAAATTTTAGTTCAACATAAATGTTACAAAGTATACCATAACTTAAGACTACGTATTACAAATTTAATAAAGAAAAAAAAGACAAAACGATTACTACGCGTACGAAGGGTTTCGCACTATCATCTATACATAGCGAAAGTTTAAAGCGTCTACCTGTTATCTTTTTTAATATTGAACAAAAAAATGCGATAGAAACACGTTTATTGTATGGAGACATCTTAATTTTCTTTTAGGTTTTAGCATTTGTTGTTACAGCGGCAATGGAAATACATCATTTGTGAAAATGTCAGCTTTCTAGCTATCACGGTTTATGAGATACAGCCTGGAGACAGACAGACAGCGGAGGGTTAGGAATAGGGTCCCGTTTTACCCTTTGGACACAGAACACTAAAAAATTTAGCCGCAGCCTTATCATCTTTATGCCTTTATACCATTATAGTATAATGGTATAAAGAAACGTGTTGCGCCGACCCCAAGTGTATTGATTATACTTGGGGTCGGCGCAACACGTTTCTTTCTTCCATTCTCCCCTATCAGACGTCACACTATCAATTACTCCATTTCCATTCATATCATTCCTTATACAAGCCTTCCCCTTCCTCTCCATCACATAATACCTATTAATAATAAATAAACAAAAAAAGTCAGTCGCAGCCTATTCAATAGCTCATTTCAACTTAACCCTCACCTGCTGCTGTTGATCGAAGAACTTGTCTATAATGGCCTTGATCTGGTCAAACAGTATAGGATATAACGCGGGCGACATCTCGTGGCCGACCAGTTCCTTGACGTGAGTCTGTATCTGTTGGCCGAAGCGCTCGTTGCTGCAGAGGAGCAGGCGCAGGAGTTGGCCTATGAACCTAAAGGGGGGTAAACAGGATTTGTATTTTGATATGTTTTTTATTTGAATTTATATGCACCAGTGAATGACCTAAAGCACGTGGATTATTATAACGTTAACCTGCAAATCTTTTTAGACTTCAAGTATTTTAAAGGTAAATGCACATATAAGGTCGGGGAAAAAGTTTTTTCGCATTATAGTATGTATGAACTTGTAATAAAATCTTTCTTTCTCTAATGAAATTAGAATTTTACTTTGTTTTTAATGTTTCTCTGTTTCTAACACTTTTGCATGCCGCCTGGGTAGAAAATGGCTGAACTTGTAAATTACTGCATGTTATCTTATGTATCTACCCATATTTGTAAAATAAAGTATCTTTTATCTTTTAAAACAAGAAAAAGGCTGATGGATCACCGCATTACCACAGTCTAAATATACTATTGTCATACAGTCGTCCGACGAAGGCGTCTAGACAGGGCAATCGTGCGGGGTGTGAGGGGTGGGACGCGGGAGGGCCGAGCCCGACATGCAAACAAAATAATGTTAGCATGTCGGGACACGTCATTCAGGGCTTACGCGTGTTTGTTTTCGTAATTATTTTATAAAATGGTGCATACGACGTGTGCTGTGAGAGATTGCAAGTCTTCATCTCGTATTAATAAGGATCTGCGGTTTCATCAGCTTCCACGAACAGAAGAAAGGTAAATAAATAATGTTTTGTTATTGTAGAGTGAATACGTAAATTTAATAATAAAAATATTTGTCATACCCGTCAAAGTTGACAACGCCAACAAAAAGGCCGAATGATGGACGGAAAGAAGTATGAATAGGTAGGTAGGCTAGGTACCTGAAGGAAAATGGAAAATCCTGGAAAATGGACGCTAATTAAGTGCTAATTACAAAAATGAAACCTAAATAACTTAAATCTAAAATTATAACAAAGTTTATATTTTTACATGAAAAAATATAGATGAAGAATGAATTTATTAATTTGTATTGTATTTCAATATTTCAGATGTAAGTTATGGGTGGAAGCATGTAAAAGACCGGATTTACTTGAAATGACTTTTAGAAAAATAAAAAATACATTTAACGAAAACAATATTGGGCTCAAATTATTTGAACATCTGAGTTTAGTGGAGTATAATACGAAACCATGTGATTGCTTCCCAGTAATTTTTTTGTTGAAATTATTTATTAGGATGAGGATTTTTTATATAATTAAGTTCAGCAATAGAAATTTCAAATCTATTAAATCTAGAAACCGAAAATATTTGTCAGTTACCCATTTATAATTATTCTTTTATTTAATATTATTTAATTAGTTCTCAGCAAGTTATAATAATATTAGGTTACACTTTTTTTAATGATTATAATGTTAACGATGTTGATTTTTTTTTTTAGGCTTAACTTGTTTAATTTTTTGTTCTCTATTTTTATTTTATTTTTCACTATTTCTAAATATTTGTAGCCTCCTGTTTGCGCTAAATAAACTGTCTTTCTTTCTTTCTTTCTATCTGCAATAAATAAATAATTTTATTAATATTTTTAATTTTGACAACCCTTGGCGTCGCGATACTGTCAAGTCGTTGTCGGCATTTTTCACAAGATCAAAGGCGTCGGACGACTGTATGATACTTAGACTGTGGCATTACTAAAAACTTAATTTAAATAAATATATATAAACACTTACTGTGTAACCGGACAATACTGCACTTCTTGCGAACTATTCGCTAGTACGTTGTACTTTCTCGAATCTGCAACAGTAAAGACAATTGAACAATACTTTCAATATAAAACATACCTTGAGGCTATACGTTTTAGGCCTTAAATCGAGTGGCAAATTACTTATTTTTAAAACCAACGAACTGATCGATAAAGGGAATTATTTTGGTTAAAATTTAGCCAAGATTCACACAATGTCACAATTAATCTGGATTTCTACAGCTATAAAAAAAACAAATCAACCCAAATATACACCCTAAAACGATACATGCTAATATTATTACGAAATTCCTCTCTAATTCAAGACACCTTCACTGTAAAATAACTCTTAGGACATACGAGTTTAAGTCCAAATTCGATTGTCAAATTATATTATATTAAATATTGGTTTATGAAAAAGGAGCAAATGATAGTGTGACGTCTGATAGGGGAGAAATGGAAGAAAAAAACGTGTTGCGCCGACCTAAAGTAAAATGGGATGAGGGCGGGAAGATGATGATGATAAAATAACAGTGTATAATATTCACCGTGTCCATGTAAATGTGACCAGGTATTGGAGGGTCTGCGTTGTAGACACACGCCGCCGAGCGCGCACAGGAACGACGTTATGTTCGCCCATTCTTGTATCTGCATCTATAAATAATATATTATATTAGTTGACTAGGTGTTACCCGTGACTTTGTTTGAGTTATTGTGAAGAGTAATTTGGGTCGAGGATCAAATTTCATGTACTATACAAAGTGTATCATACCTAATCACATTAAATTAAATACGTTAATATACTGGTTAGAATATGTCGACATTAAGAAAAATAATTGTATAGTATTGTTTTTGTGCCTAATATTAAGTTCGTTGGATTATAGAAAGAGCACCTCTCGCCTTAAAAAGTAACAGTTTGGCGAGTTAAGAGATACGTTACACAGTATTTTTATGATAACTTTCGTGAGTATGATTTATACGTAAATGATATAACGGTTTACTCACGCGTATGTATCGGGATAGCGGGACTAGTTTCGGGACCCAACCGGAGTCCTTAATCATGAGCTGACGCGGTTCGACTCGCTCGCCCGCTGCCACGTCAGCTCATAATAATGGACTCCGGTTGGGTCCCGAAACTGGTCCCGCTATACCGATACATACGCGTGAGTAAACCGTTATATCATCTATGAATCATTCTCACGAAAGTTCCTATAAAAATAGTTATGTTTATGGTATTATTAATAATAATAGTTACCTCAAAGTCATGTTCACTGCTAGTATGGTGCGAGACCCGTCGCTTGGCCACGGCGCGGTGTAACGCCTCCATCTGGCACTCATCCATTTTGTCACCCTGACCTTTTTGGGTATTTCTGTAGAAGCTTGCAGAGCGAGTCCCTGGGAAGTATTGTATAATAAATATACTATGTAAAAGATCTTAATTGTATTTTGAATATGCTTATAAGGTTATCCGTAAGAAAGACTGGATAAAATGTGATGGATTACAATTATAAATACGTAGAGATATGTATAATCAACAATTAACCGACAATTTAAAGAAAAAATTTTTTATAATAACTTTCGTGAGGATGATTCATACTTAAAACGTTATAACTGTTTACTCACGCGTATTTATCGGGATAGCCCGACTGCTATCCCGATAAATACGCGTACTGGATAGCTGACGCGGCGGCGGGGTCGAGCGAGTCGAACCAGTTCGACTCGCTCGACCCCGCCGCGTCAGCTCATGATTAAGGACTCCGGTTGGGTCCGAAACTAGTCCCGCTATCCCGATACATACGCGTGAGTAAACCGTTATAACGTTTTAAGTATTAAAGAAAAATATATAAAACAAAACACAAATGCGAAATCTATGTACAACATATTCTTAAAAGTATTCTTTTTTTCCACTTTTATAGCCGTCTTTAAATAGGAAAAGGTCATTACTTTCAAAGTACTAACTTATTTATTTAAACTATATATATTAGTGAAACAAAGTACTACTTTGTTTTACAATTATATATTTTAAAAACATTCAGCATAAGGTTCAAATTCCAAAGAACTTATCTTACAAATAAATATTCAATAAAATCACGTTGTGACAGTTTCACAAAAAAAACAACCTTATACTACATAATTATAAGGTTCAATTCATGAAACTCACCAGCATCGAAAATGTCTCCTCCCAAACAGGTTGTACACCATTCACACAGTGCTCTATCTTCCTGAGTAACGCCATTATACGCTTCTGTAGGGCCGCTGAACCTAGCACATTAATAAATGTATTGGTTAGAAAGCTACAGGAGCACCTATTAAAGTAAGACTGTTGCAGTTATGCAAACAAGATTCGAAGCACAACGAATTCTTATTTTATTTTTCACTATTTTTTAATATTTGTAGCCTCCTGTTTGCGCTAAATAAACTTTCATTTCTTTCTTTCTTTCACTTTGCCGCTTTATACTTTACCTACACTCAAATTATCATTCCCCTGTCCCAATCCCAATTATTATTTGGGGTCGGCGCAGCATGTCTTTTTTCCACACGTTCCTATTTGACGTCATCTCAAAATGTTTTTATTTCGAGTAGGCCTTTTCAGGCACTTTCAAAACGTTACTGACGCTAGTTTGCAACGGTTCCAAAATGTCATTGCGGCCAATTGAACACATTTCAAGTAATAAATCGATACAAAAAAATCGTACAATCTCTTAAGACTGCATAAGTACTTACTGTGTATATTTTTTGTAATAACATCCTCTTCCCATATCCTGACTAGCAGCTTGTAATTAAAAGATAAACAGTTCAATACACAATAGAAACGAACAACTTTCATTAGGAAAGCAAATTTTTTGACAACAAAAACTATGTTAATCAGTTGATAACAATTTTCTATAGGCAAACTTACTTATGTGACTATCATATATACTAAAGTATAGGGACAGAAAACATTTCGGTAGGCACTTAAAACGTGGGTCCTGTCCAGTCTCTCTCCGGTCGTGTCGGATTGCCGTCCCATCGCGCTATGAGAGTAAAGGAACAGAGAGTGCACCTGTGTTATGTTAGCACACGCTTGTGCACTATAATATGTCCGCGTAGCTGGCTGGTGTCATAGTAACACTGGCCACCGTGACCAAAATCGGAGTATAGATAGATGGATGGATATTTATATCTTACCAGTAGTTAAAACAGTAGGATGTGTGCGCGATCTCTTGAAACACAGCGTAGTTTGGTAGCAGGCATTGTGTGGTGATCTCGTCCGATCCGCAACGAATGTCTGCCTCTTGGCATAGCAGGGCAAAGCAAGACATTGCTACTAGTACCACGTCTGTATCAATAGACCAGAGGCACATGAAGAATACTACCTGTTGGGGCGAAAAATAAATGATTTAATAAATAAATAAATATCTTGGGACAATATCCACATACGGCCATCTGATCCCAAGCTAAGCAGAGCTTGTGTTATGGTAATCAGACAGCTGATAAACATACTTATATATTTTTAAATATTTACATATTATAGATAAATCACACCTAGACACAGAACAAATGATCGTGCTCATCACACAAACATTTGTCCTGGGTGGGAATCGAACCCACGACCTCTGGCTTAGCAGTCAGGGTTACTAACCACTATACTCCATTTGTTTAGGTAATTAACTAAATGTAAACAATTTTGGTATGTCTTTTATACAAAATGTGATCTTGAAAAATGCAAAATACTTTTTATAACTTGAAATACATTCAGATTTTCTAAAACTATAGATGTTTGATTTGTAAGTGGTAATATCTATATTTTAAATTATTTTTTTGGTTAAAAAGTAACGCCAAGATTGTTTACATTTAGTTAATTACCTAAACAAATGGAGTATAGACCAACAGGCCCGTCTAATACTTGTACAGTCAGCATCAAAAGTCGATAACCACATTCAGATTTTCAAAATTACAGTACATTCCATACACGTTCCTATCTGACGTCATATCGCAAGTAACACTCTTTGCAGCCATATCATCTTTTTCTTCGTGAGAAATCATCAAATGACCCCGCCCGCTGTGGGTGCAGCGGGAGGGAGTGTCAGACTGTTACTGACTAACACCCACTATGTTCCTCCTGGAGCCCTTTGGGTGCCGGCCGAGCGGTAACTCTCACGAACATCCCGCAGCCCCGGCAGTGGTTAAAATTGGCCTTAAGTGTGCAAATTTTCCCCTCAAATGTTTTGAACTTATATTGTTATCGAAGTTATAATATTTTTGGCACTTTCTTTTTTTGTGTTTTGGTCTTTATTCTTTTTTTTATAATAAGTTTGTATTATGTATACTGTGTTTTGTTTTCATACCCTTATTGCTGTGATTTTATTGTATAGTTTCGCCACATATTTTTTTTTCTTCTCTTTCAATTTCACCTATTTTTTTATTGATGTAATAAAATTAAAAATACGTATCCAATATTTTTAAATATTATTTATCGATAAATCACACCCAGACAAAACAAATGATCGTGTCCATTACACAAACATTTGTACTGGGTGGGAATCGAACCCACGACCTCTGGCTTAGCAGTCAGGGTCACTAACCACTAGACCAACAGGTCCGTCAAAAATTAACGAAAATTTAGACTACAAGCGACCAAATTACACTGACCTCCAGTTTAATATGCGCCTGTTTACAGATAGGTATCTGCGATCCCACGTTGGCGTACTCTTTATGCTTGGCTAGGAATTCGTTACGGCATGTCAGTATGTCTCGTAACCATCTTAGAACCTCGCGGTAGTTGCAAATCTGACGCTGGATCAGTTTCTGACTTATGTTGTATAGGACTTGAGAGCTGGGGACGAAAGAGGGGTTAGTTTAGTGATTGTATTCAAGGCTAAGCCTATTTTTTGCAAGTGGTCAAAGCAGATAAGAGTAAGCTAAGTCCTCTAAAAGTGGGCAAAAGACTTGAAGTATCCATTGCTACCTAATAATTGCCATAAGAGGTATATGGACTTGTTCGATCAACTGCGGGCTACCTAGTCCTACCAGTCTAATAGGCACAAATCTACACAAGTGTGCAACGTCCTGCACCAGTGAAAGGATAATGAGCTACTATTTTAAGCTAAATACCCCAATAGTGGGCATAAATCACAATATTCGGAAATTTTCCCACAAACAAGCGAAACTTCTCGTCTACCAAACAACCAGGGGCAACCAACCTCTAGAATGGGCAAACAATTAGACAACTTATCCCACTAGTGCGCATAGATCCTCGTCAGTCATAGTAAAAAAAAACGCAACAGTGGGCAAAATACCTCACAAGTGGGCAAACTCACCTGATATCCCAGAAGGTGTTGAGCGGCGCCTCTGGGTTCCACATGTGCACCCTGTGCGGCCTGTGCAGAGCTAGTAAAGCGTCCATCGCGGCCTGGGATATCTCGCCCATACCGGTCTGGTGGACGAGAGAGACGAGGCCGTTCATCAGTTCCGTGGTTGATGACTGGATCTCGATGCTGGAGCGGCCTGGGTTCTGTAGATTAAAAATTTAATGAAATTGACGAAATCCACGTGAAAATACCTCTACGCTCAGACTGACGGTAGGCCGGTTTTAATTCAAAAATGACTATTTTATACGGAAGCTAAACAAATGTTGTTGCCCGCGAATTCGTTGGCGAAAAAAAAATTGGGATGAAAAATAGATGTTGGCCGATTCTCAGACCTACTAAATGCATGTACAAAAATTTCAAGAGAATCGGTCCAGCCGTTTCCGAGGAGTACGGTAACTAATATTGTGACACAGATATTTTATATAAAAGAAGATTTTTATTATGTCTTGACGTCTTGTGTCGCGAAGGCACATAAAAATGTGTGTCCTGCTTATGATCTCTCTCCGGTCGTGTAGGATTGCCGTCCCATTGGGCTATGAGAGTAAAGGAACAGAGAGTGCCCCTGTGTTAGCACACGCTTGTGCACTATAACATGTCCTGCGTAGCTGGCTGTCGTAGTATCACTAGCCGCCCGCGCCGTGGCCGAAATCGGGCCGGATATTATTATTGTTGTTGTTGTTACTAGTCTGAGATGTCCCACTGCTGGGCAAAGGCCTCCCTACTCTTCTTCCACTTGTGTCTCTCAGGAGTCACGGTTGACCAGTTTGGTAGAAATGATTTGGATATTATTATTATAGGTGTAAATACTCACACTCAACATCAGCATAGGATCAGAATGTATGAGCTTCACCATACACAGCAGTAAGTTCCTGTACGCTGGCATCTCTTCACTCTTGTTGAACTTCGACTGGACTTCCTTAGACTTGAGCGAGAGAGAGATCATGCGGAGAGGAGTGTGGACGACATAGCCCTGGGGGGAGAAAGAGAGAGAGGATAAGTTTATAAAATGAGTTGTAAATAGAGCCTGGTCATATAAAATCTATGCTAATATTATAAAGCTGAAGAGTTTGTTTGTTTGTTTGTTTGAACGCGCTAATCTCAGGAACTACTGGTCTCGAATCGAAAAATTCTTTTTGTGTTGAATAGACCATTTATCGAGGAAGGCTTTAGGCTATATAATATCACGTTGCAACTATTAGGAGCGAAGAAATAATGGTAAATGTGTAAAAAAGCGGGGAAAATTTTTCATCCTTAAGGGCTTCTGTTGCGTGCGCTGCGAAAACGGTTCAAGAAACACACAATATATGTATGTAAGAATTATTCCTATTGAAATGATCTAAAAAAATGTCCGACGACAGTATATGTCTATCTTTTAAGATTAACTCACTAGAACAGTTCGGGGAGTCGCTTTTTATTTCAGAAAGCAGTCTTTAATTTTATCTGTTCTCTGCAAATTTAACTATCTTGTAACCATTTAGTTAAACCTAGACATTACTAAGTGTACCTGTGTAGCCTTATTGGACGTGTCAGTGAACATAGCCCTCAGTTCCGCGGCTCTGGGTGTTTAATAACAGCTCGATCTGGGGCCACCACGGTAGTCGCGGCTGTTTTATTATCCTGAAACAAAGGTACAATATATTATAATGAAGGGTTGTTTTTGGTGGTCAAAATCAAAAGGTTTTTATTTCGAGTAGGCCTTTTTAGGTACTTTCAAAAGGTTACTCTAGTGGTAAAGTATTATGTTGATCATGGTTCTTAATTTCGAAATGTAATAAAATTACATATCTTATATAAAATTCCCGTGTCACAATGTTAGTTACCGTACTCTTTCGAAACGGCTGGCCTCCGAAATGCATTCAATAGATCTGAGAAAAAGCTACTATCTATTATTCATTCTTATTTGTGTTTTTCGCGATCGAAGTCGCAGGCAAAATCTAGTAGTACTTACACCGTAGTTACTGACCGGTGGGTGATAATGTACGGCCCCTTACACCATAGTTACTGACCGGAGGGTGATAATGTACGGCCCCTTACACCATAGTTACTGACCGGTGGGTGATAATGTACGGCCCCTTACACCATAAGTTACTGACCGGAGGGTGATAATGTACGGCCCCTTACACCATAGTTACTGACCGGAGGGTGATAATGTACGGCCCCTTACACCATAGTTACTGACCGGTGGGTGATAATGTACGGCCCCTTACACCATAGCTACTGACCGGAGGGTGATAATGTACGGCCCCTAACACCATAGTTACTGACCGGTGGGTGATAATGTACGGCCCCTTACACCATAGTTACTGACCGGTGGGTGATAATGTACGGCCCCCTTACACCATAGTTACTGACCGGTGGGTGATAATGTACGGCCCCTTACACCATAGTTACTGACCGGAGGGTGATAATGTACGGCCCCTTACACCATAGTTACTGACCGGAGGGTGATAATGTACGGCCCCTTACACCATAGTTACTGACCGGAGGGTGATAATGTACGGCCCCTTACACCATAGTTACTGACCGGAGGGTGATAATGTACGGCCCCTTACACCATAGTTACTGACCGGAGGGTGATAATGTACGGCCTGTTGGCATGATGCGGAACAGCGACACGAAGCAGTCCGTCATCAGGTCCAGCTCGGAGTAGCCGGAGATCACACTGCCGCGGATGTAGGACCCACAGGTCCACGCGTGGGATAGACTAGCTTAATACACTAGCAACTGACCTGAGCAGCGAGTTAACTATAACATAGTGGTAAGAGATGTGCGTGTTGAGGTTGAGGCAGACTTTGAGCGCGTCGTTGTTGTGCGGCATGATGCGGAACAGCGACACGAAGCAGTCCGTCATCAGGTCCAGCTCGGAGTAGCCGGAGATCACACTGCCGCGGATGTAGGACCCACAGGTCCACGCGTGGGATAGACTAGCTTAATACACTAGCAACTGACCTGAGCAGCGAGTTAACTATAACATAGTGGTAAGAGATGTGCGTGTTGAGGTTGAGGCAGACTTTGAGCGCGTCGTTGTTGTGCGGCATGATGCGGAACAGCGACACGAAGCAGTCCGTCATCAGGTCCAGCTCGGAGTAGCCGGAGATCACACTGCCGCGGATGTAGGACCCACAGGTCCACGCGTGGGATAGACTAGCTTAATACACTAGCAACTGACCTGAGCAGCGAGTTAACTATAACATAGTGGTAAGAGATGTGCGTGTTGAGGTTGAGGCAGACTTTGAGCGCGTCGTTGTTGTGCGGCATGATGCGGAAACAGCGACACGAAGCAGTCCGTCATCAGGTCCAGCTCGGAGTAGCCGGAGATCACACTGCCGCGGATGTAGGACCCACAGGTCCACGCGTGGGATAGACTAGCTTAATACACTAGCAACTGACCTGAGCAGCGAGTTAACTATAACATAGTGGTAAGAGATGTGCGTGTTGAGGTTGAGGCAGACTTTGAGCGCGTCGTTGTTGTGCGGCATGATGCGGAACAGCGACACGAAGCAGTCCGTCATCAGGTCCAGCTCGGAGTAGCCGGAGATCACGCTGCCGCGGATGTAAGACTTCGATGGGTTGAAGAGGAGGGACTGGAAACAAACGTACTCATAAGGAAATACTGTTTATTTTATACAGTTAGGCCGTTTGTCCACCGCCGCCGAAGTAGCGGCACATACATTTACATTACGTTACTTAGCCGCGTGTCCACCGCATACCGTCACCGGAGCCGGTCCCGGCCCGCCGACATTGCGGCTAAATCGGCGTGACCGCTAGATCGTCGCCCGAGATTTTGACGGGCCGATGTGCCGGCAAAACAAAACACGTATGAACTTGTCCACACACTGCCATCGCCGTCGCACTCAGCTCAGTTATTATTTAAAAACTTAACCAGCGAAATCGGTCGCGGTGGACAAACGATCGCCTTTATGTCATATTAATTCGGCCCGAAATAATCTCGTTCTAGGTGACGGTTCGGTGACGGCGGCGGTGGACAAACGGCCTTAGGCCGGTTGTCTGTTTGTAAACCGAGCTCGTGTACGGTGCGACGGCGACGGCAACGGCAGTGTGTGGACAAGTTCATACGTGTTTTGTTTTGCCGTGACCGTGCTCATCACACAAACATTTGTCCTGGGTGTGGATCGAACCCACGACCTTCAGTATAGCAGTCAGGGCCACTAACCACTAGATCAACAGGCCCGTCAAATCTAGTATGGCATGACCCGTAGCTTTAATGAGATAATTCATAGACGAGAAGAGTTTGCTGAAAGTCTTATCAATGGCGAGACGTGCGGTCGAACCTTAAGCATGCCATCCCCCTCACACTTACAACATCCTCCATATCACTGTCTCTGTCTGACTCACCTTGAGGTCATTTGTTGGACATCACCATGTATAACCGTAGCATGCTATCCCTCTCACTCACACAACATCCTATATCACTGTCTCTGTCTGACTCACCTTGAGGTCATTTGTTGGACATCATCATGTATAACCGTAGCATGCTATCCCTCTCACACTCACAACATCTTATATCACTGTCTCTGTCTGACTCACCTTGAGGTCATTTGTTGGACATCACCATGTATAACCGTAGCATGCTATCCCTCTCACACTTACATCATCCTATATCACTGTCTCTGTCTGACTCACCTTGAGGTCATTTGTTGAACATCACCATGTATAACCGTAGCATTCCATCCCTCTCACACTTACAACATCCCATATCACTGTCCCTGTCTGACTCACCTTGAGGTCATTTGTTGGACATCACCATGTATAACCGTAGCATGCTATCCCTCTCACACTCGCACAACATCCTATATCACTGCCTCTGTCTGACTCACCTTGAGGTCATTTGTTAGACATCACCATGTATAACCGTAGCATTCCATCCCTCTCACACTTACAACATCCTATATCACTGTCTCTGTCTGACTCACCTTGAGGTCATTTGTTGGACATCACCATGTATAACCGTAGCATGCTATCCCTCTCACACTTACATCATCCTATATCACTGTCTCTGTCTGACTCACCTTGAGGTCATTTGTTGAACATCACCATGTATAACCGTAGCATTCCATCCCTCTCACACTTACAACATCCTATATCACTGTCTCTGTCTGACTCACCTTGAGGTCATTTGTTGGACATCACCATGTATAACCGTAGCATTCCATCCCTCTCACACTTACAACATCCTATATCACTGTCTCTGTCTGACTCACCTTGAGGTCATTTGTTGGACATCACCATGTATAACCGTAGCATGCTATCCCTCTCGCACTCACACAACATCATATATCACTGTCCCTGTCTAACTCACCTTGAGGTCGTTGATGACGGACTTGACGAGTATAAAGGTGACGTTCCCGGAGTCTGCAATGTTGAGGTATGTCGAGGCCTTACAGAGCTTGACACACGTCACTACTGCGGCCTCTGTCATTTGCTTTGAATTGTTTTGTGGGCCTGGTGAAATTGTATATGATTAATAATAATAATATTCATAGACAACGGTACCTTGGGAGAGGCCTATGTACGCAAATAAATGATTGTTTCTTTCTTGCTTTCTATGTCCAGCAGTAGACTGCAACGGGCTGATGATGATAGATAGATAATGTTCTTTTTAAGTATTGTTAAAGGTGATGTCGTGGTGGCCTTCCGGTTCTATGTATGGATTTGTATGCACGAGGTGGTGTTTCGATCCTCGGCGCAGGCAAGTATCAATCTAACCTTGGTGCTTGCTTAGTAAGATAAATTAAAACGACTTGCATTAAAACATGTTGCGCCGACCCCAAGTAAAATGGGATAAGGGCAGGAAGATGATGATGATGATGATGACTTGCATTCAACTGTAAGGCATTTTGACGCATATTTCAACCATTTCTTTCAACGATAGCAGAATTTCCAGTCTAGTTTTTTCACAAACCTTTTACAAGAACATTACCAAATAATCTAAATGTACTTTTATGCTATAATGTTATTTTGAAATCAGTGCGGCGTATTTGTATTTTGCCTCTAAACTGTTAGCGATAAGACTGCTGCGGCACTGTGTAACTTTTATGTTTGTAAAATCTATTTCTCATGTGGTGTGCAATAAAGAATATTCTATCTATCTAACTAATAAGATAATAAGGATATTACTGGCAACTTTACTGTATTAAGATAATGTTTTAGAAGGGACTGTATTTCATCTCTATCTAACTAAAGGTTAATTGAATTCATTGAGATTCCACTATACGTAAAGCGCCAGGACTGGTTCGAAGCGGCGCAAGACAGAGATTCGTGGAAGGACTTGGGGGAGGCCTTTGCCCAGCAGTGGGACACTATAGGAGGAAAAAATATTCCACTTACTAAGTCCTCTCTTAACAGAGTCTATGAAGTGTTTCTTCTTTGTGTGTCGCGGGCTGCACGGCGCGCCGCTGTCTGCGTTCACTATCTCTTCCAGCACTTTCTGTTTACAAATACATCAAATAAATCGAATCAAAAGGTTCTAGCTTGAACTCGCACAGAACAAATGAACGTGTTCATCACACAAACATTTGTCCTGGATGTAAATCGAACCCACGACCTCTGGTATAGCAGCCGGGCCACTAACCACTAGACCAACAGGTCCGCCAAGTTTCAGATTTGGTGTAATAACCGAACGAATAATCCACCACCGTCTACTAAACTTTTTACTACACCCTGTATCTATACGTCTGAAATCCATTTTTGTATTTAGTAAATTTGAGCCCCAAAACCTCATTTTCGATAGAACAGCACTACCCAACACAGTGCCAAGCTAAATTCGACCTTATCCCCATACTCACAGGGTTGAGAACGAGCAGCATGATCTGCAACGGCCACATCGCGACCCTGGACTTCTTGTTGTCTGAGAAGCTGTCCTGTAGGATGTCGAACAGAGTGTCGCAACACTTGCTCAGCTCGTCGTTAGGCCGGCATTGGACTTCTGCGAATTCCTGGGGGAAAATAGAGATATATATATTTAAGATAGGAACGTGTGGAAGAAGAAGACATGCTGCGCCGACCCCAAATAATAATTGGGAGAAGGGCAGAGGAATGATGATGATGATGATATAAACTTATGATGGAAACTAAGTGTCTTATGAAGGTCTTCCCATATATCTATTCATATATCTACATATATTAAACTTCACTGCCATCTGAAGTAGTGCTAATAGGAATTTGAAGCTGTGATAGCCTAGTGGGAAGCCCGCAGGAAAGGTCTCAAGTTCGATCCCATCGGCGCGCACCGACGTTTCAAACAACGTTTTAACAGATAATAATGTTGATGATTTTATTTTTGACGAATATTCAAGCATTTTAAATTGTTACTCCAAATACCTTATAACAAAACTAACACAAATAATTAAGGCTCGAATCATACTATTTATTTACAAAATTCCTTCGGGCAGAAATAGATTTTTTTTAGCCTTTCAGTAAAATTACAATTTCTCTAAAAAAAACTATGAAACTCGATCAAAACCTATATCTACTTAGAAATAAAAGTTCACTCACTTGTGGGTAAGTATCCATCCAGTTCCATATCGCTTTCTCTAGGGACGACACCAAGACTATGTGCGCCGACTTCCTTAGTAACTTAAACTTCTGGATTGATTCTGTAATTATAAATAAATGTAGGATAAACAAATATTCCTCGACATTTACACAACGCCATCTAGTCTCAAATTAAGCATACTCAGTAGCTTGTGTTCTGAGTACTAGACAACTGATAAACTAACTTGTATATGTCTAAATATATACAAATTATAGATAAATAACACTCAGACACAGAACAAAATTTAATGATCATGCTCATAACACAAACATTTGTCATGGGTGGGGATCGAACCCACGATCCGGTATAGCAGTAAAATTGAAAATAGTTTAAAAACAATAATTACAACAGCCTGCAACTAACCCTCTGCCGGGCAAAGAGATTATGCCCAAATAGCCCATATCACATTATGCCATAATTGAATTTAATAGCAGAATGCTTTTCAATTATTGACTTTATGTGCATTGTTTTAAAGTTAATGTAGAGATTGAGAATGAGAGAAGGAAGTTACAGTTATGATCAAAAGGCAAGGCGATGCAAGTTTAGGCGACCTGCCATAACTTCTTTCGGCGTAGGGTGATGTATCTCTTTCCAGTCATTGACTTTATGAGTATTGTTTGAAAGTTTATTTTCGCATACAAAATTGTATCACCATACACATGCCAGATTAAAGGAACAGTTAAAAATAACCATGCCTTACCTGTAAGCAGCCGTATAAGCCTGAGTATGTCGACATTGATGTGCTGTATCAGCTCTATATCTGTATAGTCTGGGTTCTCTTCAGAGCTCGACGATAGTTCCTGTAAACAACAATAGACTTCAATTTTTTTGTTCGTTTTATCTTATTTAGACTCTATTTTGTAATGTAGTGTGTTATTAACGATTTTAAACTTTTGCGACTTGTACACATATTTTAGACGACTAACGGGACTTGTTCGCGATATGAAACGATATTTCTTTTCTCCCGACGTTTCGATCGAGTTGCACCAACCGTGGTCACGGATGGACTGATGGACAGACACCACGGTCGGTGCAACTCGATCGAAACGTCGGTTTGTCGTCTAAAATAGTGTGTTATTGTTAAATGTCATTTAATCAGGACTTTCAGTTGGCCTGTATACTTAATTTGTGCACCTGTTTCAGGTAGATTATGATGATTTTATTGGTTTTTTTTTTTCATCTTTTGTACTCATATTCTGTGAAAATAAATATCTTTTATCTTTGTTTTGGCCGGTTTCAAAGAGAGGTAGTCAGTACTACAGGTATATGAACGTGATTGCTTGCTATTAAGTTGATCTAGAAAATTAAGTGGAATTTCTTCTTATCGAGTCGATGGTAAGTTTCCTACGGGAATGGTATTATTTGTAGCATATATGATGCATAGAAGATTTCATTCATCCATTTATTTTCTTGAATACCTTTTTATAATACAAACAGCATAACCCTAGCACTAGTAAGTAGTATAGTAAGTAGTACATACCTGTAATCTCGCACTGATTCTGTTGAACACGGCGTTGAAGAAGTTGAGGCTGAGCGCGAAGAGCACCTTGCTGGCCAGCTGCCGGAGCAGCGTGTTGTTAACTGTGCTCTCGTTGCGCATATCCGTGTAGTAGTATATTGATACTGGGGGACAAATATTCCTCAACATTAGCACAACGCCATCTAGTCTCAAAGTATACGAGAGTAACTTGTGTTATGAGTACTATGCTAAAATACTTATTTATTCCTAAATACATACATATTATAGATAAATAACACCCAGACACAGAACAAATGATCGTGCTCATCACACAAAGATTTGTCCTGGGTAGAAATCGAACCCACGACCTCCGGCACAGCGGTCAGGGTCACTAACCACTCGACCAACAAACAAGTTAGATAAAAGTTATCAACAAGGCCTCCGCAGGTTGGACCTGTGTCCCCGTGTACACAATTAAGAAGGACAGGGTTTCGTCCTGTAGGTATAGTTTTGTTTGTCTCGAGCGTGCGCGTCACGTGTGCGTGAAGGTAGTGGGGGGCAGTCGGTGTTAAACCGTTGGACCGGTAGCATGTCGTGGTACGTTGGCGAGCTAAATATTTTTGACGAACACTACACGTCCCTTGAAGTTAACCCATTAATCGAAAGAGATCCAAATAATAACTCACCTATAAACTGGCAGACCTCCCTCAACAGTATCTTGACATTCATAGCCTCATCATACTTCGCTGTATCCTTGGGCTGTGAGCTCAGGCATATCTCCAGGGTGTCCAGCACGATGACCAGGCTATCATGGTAACCCTTCTCCAGTTCTGTGAGTGGACGGTTCGCGCAAATTGCTATTGATGGCTGGTACTGTGGGATAGAAAGGAAACTTTTTGAACATTTATGAATGGAGGAGGTTCTCAATTTGTGGGGATTTCGTTTTTTTTATGTTTGTTTCCGGATAACTGCGTTGTTTGCTAACCGATTTGAAATAATATTTGTTCGTGTTCGTTGTTGTAATAATTGAAGAGAAGTCCGAGTCGCGATCTAATTATGGAATCTTAGTGAAATAGAGTAGTCTTAGGCATATAAACTCACACGTATTTATCGGGATAGCCCGACTAGTGTTAAACTGTTCAACTCGCGACTCCACCGCCGCGTCAGCTTATGATTAAAGACTCCCATTGGGTCCGAAACTAGTCGGGCTTTCCCGATAAATACGCCTAAGTAAACCATTGCATCATTTAAATATATCATCCTCACGAAAGTTACTATAAAAAAAATATTTTAGCATGTTCTAGAAGCAACCTTACCAGCTCATTGACCCTCTGCAGGATCTTGGTGAGGCCGGCGATGACTAGTGAGAAGCGATGCCTGCTGATCTGCACGAGGCACGCCTTGCACTGCTCCTCATTGATGCGAGAGTGCAGGTTCTGGGCTCCGGTTTTGTATGGCAGCTGGAAATTAAACATAATATTTGTTAACACTAACACTTAGCCATCTAATCACAAATGAATATTTAGATATGAATATATACTAGATGGTGTGTATGTTGAGGAATATAAATTTATTATTTATCTATTATTATAATTATTTATGTTGATGATTCCATAAAATCATGAGTTAAATGTATATTATTGTTGTATTTTTGGGTCACAGGAAAACTCCCCTGGATACAGGCCGCTTCCAAACAATATTTTTTTCTTAAATTCTTTTGATTAGTGTAGCTACATCTAGCAGTCTGGGTTGATGATGATATTATTTTTAAGTATAGTTTTTAAAACAAAGATGTGCTAGATTTTCTTTTACTTCTCATGTTATACAATAGCAGCTCAATTCAATGAGAATGCTGTCTTCTTGCTTCAATTATCAAATTTCATAATAATATTAATATTGAAAATTTCAAGAGCTTTTTAGAGAAAAACAAAAAAAAATGTCTCATCCAATCCCATTCTTATAAAACCTGTTAATCTTATAAGACCAATCAGTCAGTTTTTTTTTTTTGTAAACAAAAGATTTCACATCTAAATGTTATAATATATATATATATATATTTGTTGTATTTTTAGTCATGTAGTATATGAATATTATAGTTCCATAGCAACATATGGCTGTAGTAAGGACTAATGGGTACTACGTACAAGTATAGTGGGTGTAAGATACGAACGCCCGCCGGTCGATCAATACCTTACGCGAACATACATATATTTCAACAAAACCACGAAAACACAAGCAAAAGTAAACTATAATTTCTTAAATTTACTAGCATTCAAACAATAATAACATTGAAAAGCTATTTTAAGACCAAAATACCTATATTTAACTAAAAAATATTAATTTTGTTTACATCCCCGAAACCTCCATATTTGGGTGGGTCTTAGAAATTAAATTAAATATACATTTTGAAACTCACCTGCTCTTCGAATCGAGCTATTAACGAGTTGGCCCATTCCCCAGGCTTTTGCGTTCCCATTTTATTAATAAAATGTATATAGTTTGTGTAAATAAATTAAAAACTACAATTAATTCTTAGCACTACCATTGCAGATCTTCAATTTCTAAAACTACTACTGTCAGCTTTGAATCTGTGATACAAGCATATGAATCCTATTACTACCAAGTAGACGTCAGTTTCAAAAGTTCGATGAGCTTTATTGCTTATTCTGATAGAAATACAATCTACCAATTGAACGATAGTTCTAAAAATGTTACAGAATACTTCATGTGAAATGCAATATCCTCATTCGGTGATATTAGCTTGAAATTATCTTAATCCAACTCACGAAAAATCCTACTTCATCAATATTTTCTGCTCTTCAGTCTATAATGATAATGATGATACAAAAATGAAGAAATGACATTTCTTGAACATTTAAGATAATCGGATAATTCTACCAATGTTGATATTATTTTTGCTGTGGTATTTCTAGGTACCAACAAACAACAATCAATAAAGTTGGACATGCGTTCCGAAGAAACGCCGACCAGTTGATATATTATAATATTTATAAGATGTTTGTACTTAACTACTATGTATCATTACTCTACAAACGTACTTATTATAGACGTTACAAAACAAAGTAGCACAAACCAGTGCCGTGATAAGTTATAGTCCAACAAATCTAAGAAGTACCGTTTGACGTTTCATCATTTTCAAACCGAAACAACTTTGTTCATGCGTACAATACTCAGTTTCGACAACCTTTGTCATAAAACCATGAATTTAGAAAGATTTTATTATTGTATCTAAAAATTTTCAATTTTTAATATCCTAATTTAATTGAAAACTTTCAAACAAAGCAAAATAACACATATTTACATAGTAAATAATTTCTGATAGTTCTATTTTTGACCTCATTGCAAAGTCACGTAGTTAGGTCACTGCTTGTAGTGTTGTGACTCTTCAGATACACTTGTATGCAAAAAAATCGATTACATATATGAAAAATCGAATGTATTACTTTCAAATTATCAATTGACGACACGTTACTGCGCGACCGCATTATGCTCTTAATACATAGGTACCCTAAAATAAATTACGACTTCGACAGAGACGTACACTTTGATAATTTCATAGATAATCAACTAGTCATTAATTTAAATGACGATGACGATGACGATTCTAGTACTAGTAGTGTATAAATAAAATATCCTAAACATAACTTTTATTTCATTATGACAATTGATCTCTTAAAATTTGGATATTATAGTAATCGATCTCATAAAAATCGGATATTATAGTAATCGATTTTTTTACTCCCAACCCTATTATCCTATTTGTCATAACTGTCAAACGGTACTTCTTAGATTTGTTGGACTATAGGCTCTAAGCCTAAAAAATATTGTCCACTACTACCTGTTGCCCGCGACTTCGCTTGCGCGAATGTCGATTGTTGCTTACCTGACAAAGTCGGCTAAAATGTCGCCTATGTGTTAATGCATCGTGTTAGCTTACATTTTATCAAAATTGATCTAGCTGTATGAGAGTGACAAAGTAACTTACGTCCATCCGTATTTACAAACTTCCCCGTTCATAATATGAGTAGAACTTTTCTTCCAATAACCATATTGAAAACCAGTACTCCCCAGACCATATCTTAATCTTTGATTCACATTTTACCAAAACATATCAAGTTATTGAACAAATGTAATTAAATTCAAGCTCATGTTTCCCTATTATAAGTCATTTTTGGCATCGATGTTCAATCAGCGCTAGTCATTCATTGGCAACACTGTATGGTCATTTTGACGTTTGAGTTTTGACAATCATTCTTATTTTCCTCTGTGTGTCTGTGTACAAAAACTTGCTCTCGCTTAATTCAATCGTTAATTACAACTAGGAAAATAATATTCAGCTTCCAAATTTGTTTTTAAACAAAAGTAAGAAGCTAAACTTTCATTATGATGGTGAGTTTTTCCTTCTTTTCGTAATATTTTAGACTTAAACTCGATGTTTTCTGCGCTATGCCGGGGGGCGTCTTCGATAAGTAAAATCTTTACAGTTTAATTTCACCGGACGTGTTAATTTAATGATTCATTGTCAATATAATCGTGACGATAAAGGTGTTATGATCTCTTCTTTGTACAGTTAAATATTATACTTACGTTTGCCAATAATTAAATTGTATGACGTGGTAAAGTATTTTTTTGTTTTTTCTTCTGTTCGATATCTCTAGCGACCTTGTTGTATGTATTGATGTTTTTATGTGTTAATTGGTATCTTTCACATTCCGAAATGTTCGTGTGCATGTAAAACATAATTGGTGTGTGAATCATACACTTGATAAGGGTAAACTGTACGACTGATAAAGATAATCCTTAATTTTTGTTGACGTTTAATTTGGCGATTAAAAGACAGAAGAGTTCATAAGCTATCTTTGAATAAATAGCTTATTCTTTTGACTTGGAGTTAATAGCTTGATTAGCATACCTGCATTAGAGCATTATCTTGCATACTATGATATAATTATAAACTTGTAGTTAAAAATATTTAATACTAATTAACTTCTATTTAATTCAATGTATAGTTAACTTGAATCACTACTTAAAAGAAAGGTAATATTGTTTCTGTACTATTGCACAGCTGAAATGTAATTCCACAAATCACCCTAATATTGTTGGCAAAAGTGTCTTTGTATTTTATATCCTCATGCTCAAACAATCGGACTAATTTTAACTAAACTGGTCTTAGAAATAGAGAAATCCTTGGTTTAACACACAGGCTGCTATTTACCACACCAACCTGTAATGTTTAGCTGGTACAATCCACATGAGGATACAGCTATAACCAACATCCATGAGACCAAAAATATCTGTGAAACCCATTCTTAATAAATCCTATTCTTGTAGAAACTTTTCTGATCAATTTTATCAACATCCCTTTATAATCCACTATTGACCCACCCCAGCTTCACACAGGTGAAATACTGATGTATTATACATATAAACATTCCTCTTAAATCACTATCTATTTAAAAAACCTGGTACAATATCCATTGCATAGTTTTAACAATTTAGGGAGACATACAGACAGAGACAACAAATTTATTTTATGCTATACAATGTAGTGAAGTTACAAGTAAAAGCTAGTACTCAATTTCTACATATTTTTTCCAGGACTGTGTGGAAGACACTAACCATGATCCTCTGTCAGCCCCATCGGTAACGTCTCCAGGGTCATTAGACCCTAAACTTGACAAGAAGAAACCAAATGAAAATGTCTGTTTAGCTGATAACAGTTTGTTGGTATGTATACTCTTCTAATAACATTTTTTATTGAGGTATTAATATGTAAGACTGAAAAGATGGTAGAGTGCTATCCACACCAATATTACATATTCTAGTAGTATTATAAAGATGTGAAATGACGAATTCTTTAGTTTAGTGCACCCTCACTATTCGTGACCTGTCGTCGGTTCTATCCCTTCACACACAAATATTATTTTGTGAGCCATAAATACTTATTCCAATAAAACGAGTAAACATCCTCATTATGTACAGTAAAATCTAATTTCAAAATAAAATATCTGATTAAAACACTTGACTAGTTAGTTAATGGCAGGATAATAAGTGTTTAAATTAATTTAATAATACAATACATTTGACAAATATCCATAAATTTTAAATAAACCTTTGTGTCATTCACCTATTCCCACATTATTCAGTAGTATTTTTATGAAAATTAATTAAAAGTGAATTAGTTTATTTCCTGAAATAACAAAAGTTTTTTTTTCGAAAATACCTTATTACATCAGTACCTTATTACATCAGCTACCTGCCAAAAAAGTCCCGTCAAAATCGGTCCAGTTAATTTAGAGATTAGCAGAAGCAAACTGGCAGACAGGCAAACAGACAAAAATCTTAAAAAATATTATATTCAGAACATCCAATTTTATTTACATGTTTAGACCTTACCTCAAATCATTTACCATCATAAACCTATTCCTATTACATCAACAGGTGGACATATCAGACGCTCTAAGCGAGAAAGAGAAAGTAAAGTTCACCGTACACACAAAGACGACACTGCCTGAGTTTCAGAAGTCAGAGTTTATTGTGGTGCGGCAACACGAGGAGTTTGTGTGGCTCCACGACCGCTATGAGGAGAATGAGGAGTATGCTGGGTATATTGTAAGTTCATATATTTTGTTTATAATTTATGTACACACAGAAAGAAAAAGAAAGAAAGAAAATAACTTTTATTATGTGCTAAAAATTAACAATTAAAGGACACAATATTATATTACTGAAGTACAAAGGTACTGTTTTTAATTTAATTTTATTAAAAAGCTATATATATTTTTTTAATACCTTAAGATGTGACACAATACGATAAATAAATTTAAACTCTCGGTCATTGACCTTGTTAGCTTGCTTAAGCAACTGTTGTGTTTAGCCAGAAGTTGCAGGTTCAAGTCCTGTTTGAAGTTTTTCTAAGGAGTAGCGAACCTTAAATGGCAAAAGCCGCTGTCAAATAAGAAATAGCGAAGTATTTACTTTTTATTTCTCCAAATCTTGTTTTAACAGCAATATCACCATCACACCATGATGCAATAACATATACACATAACACATTTATACGGTGGCTGGTCGGTCTCCTGGCCTTGGGCTCAATAGTAAAGTCTTTTTTTTAGTTTTTATCGACCTAAAATATCGATTTATCTGGCACGGATTCTACCTTGCTATATTATTATAATGTATAAGAAAGACAGCGTGCTGCTGGGGAGTCTGTTGCGCCGTTTCTTCTCCCGCAGCGAAAGCACAGGAAGCGGTGAAGGGTGGGCGATGGGGTGCTGTCTATTATTAATTGGACGTTGAAAAGTGCTAAATTGTAGCCTAATTTGAATAATTGACTTTTGATTATGATTTGTAACTACAAGACTCCTCTCCCTTGACCAGATCCCGCCGGCGCCCCCCCGGCCGGACTTCGACGCGTCCCGGGAGAAGCTGCAACGTCTCGGCGAGGGAGAGGGCGCGCTCACGAGAGAGGAGTTCCTTAAGATGAAGGAGGAGTTAGAGGAGTGAGTGTTTTTGTTTTGTATTGTGTGTGTATGAGTGGGTCTAGTGAGTTACTGCAAGCCTTTTGGGTATTTTTTTTTTCATACTAAAAAAGTACCCAAAGGGAAAAGGGAAGCAAATACCCGTTGGGTAGTTTGTTAGTGACCAGACATTCGAAATGGAGCGATGACGCTTGATTTTGCGCAGTATGTTTAAGCTATATGAAAATTATTATTTCAAGCATGATTGAAGAGATTGAAAGACAAATATTAAAAAAAACCGTCTGTGAGAAAGGGATAAACGACTTCTGCTCTTGTATTAAAAGAACGAGCAACCGAAAATCTAGGAGAATATAGAATAACTATGAGAATGTTAACGGCACAATTTGATATTTTAATAGAAAAAGTCCCACCAGTTAAAAGAAAGGAAGAAAAACTACGGGCCCGCAATCACGACGGGCACGGAAGAAAATAACTCTGTCTGTTCTTGACCTGACTCCTCCACTTTAGATCGGCAAACCGTTTCTTTTCCCGCAGCAATAGCACAAGAAGCGGCAAAGGGAGGGCGATGTGGTGCTGTCTATAATTTTTTTAGACAGCACCACATCGCCCTCCGATTGATTGACTTTCGATTTTGATTTTTACCATCATCAGTGGCCTCTAACATCTATGACAGATGATTGAAACAGCAGCCGTGTTCATTTATTTGCTTTTAGCACCCGATTTTGATTTAACACCAAGACTTTTCTCCCAGTGAATACCTAGCAACCTTCAAGAAGACCGTAGCAATGCACGAGGTGTTCCTGCAGCGCCTAGCCGCGCACCCGGTGTTCCGCGGCGACGCGCACTTACGTGTGTTCCTCGAGTACGAGCAGGATCTGTGCGCTAAACCTAGGGGCAGGATGGACCTTATTGGTGGATTGGTGAGCGAAATATGTACCTAAATATGCCTCTATACGGGTGACTTCGAAGTCGTGGGCAATATTTTATACTAAGACACTATTAATGATACTAATTGCGTTAGGGCTATTTTTACCTAAAAAAAAAAATAATAGTTACCTAGTTATTAAAAATGTAATGTATACTGAAATAATAAGTAACACTCTACCGTAATAAATTTCTATTGAAAAAAAAAAACAAAACTAATCAGCTAATGCCAATGATCTTAAGTATCAAAATATTTTAACGCAGCCGTCGCATCATCCACGGCTGCGCGGAATTTAGAGATACTACTTACTTTTTTTTTTGCGTAAAAGTATACCTGTAGTTACCTTTATATACCTCTAAATAACATATCTTTTTGTTTTTGGGTTTCCGTACTCAAAAGAGTAAAACGGAACCCTGTTACTAAGCCTCTGCTATCTGTCTGTCTGTCTCCAGGTTGTACCGTATCTCATAAACCCTGATTAGATGCCCACTCCACCGAATAACATAGTTAAAACGGATCAACTAGAAAACTGAAATTTTCACAAATAATGTATTTCCATTGCCGCTAAAACAACAAATACTAAAAATAAAAAAATAAGGGGCTCCCATGGAACGAACGTAATTTTCAAGCCATTTTTTCTTGCTTTTCATAAACAGGTAGAAAATACCTACCTACAACAAACGTGATTTTCTATCATAGATGATACGCACTTGGCCGGTTTTTATTTTAACACTAATTTTCTCACAGATGCGCTCCATGACCACAACGACAGACGAGATATACCTCGGCGCCACGGTGCGTGACGTGAACGATTTCTTCGAGCAAGAGACCACGTTCCTACAGGAATACTACTCGCATCTCAAGGAGGCAGTCGCCAAAGTCGACCGGATGACTACTAAGCATAAAGGTAATATATAAATATTCCACGACTTTTACACAACGCCATCTAGTCTCAAATTAGGTATACTATGTAGCTTGTGTTACGAGTACTAGACACACACACATACACACACGTTATTTAGGTCTTTAATCAAGCAGATTTATTTATTATGGCAAACATGCATAAAAATACATGTTTTAATAGATAAATAAATGTTCTTCGATATTCATACAATGCCACCTAGTTTCAAATTAAGCACACTATGTAGCTTGTGTTGTGAGTACTAGACAACTGATAAATATGCTTACATATTTTTGAATACATACATTATTATAGATAAATTACACCCAGACACAGAACAAATGACCATGCTCATCACACAAACATATTATGTCCTGGGTGGTAATTGGACCCACGACCTCCGACATACCAGTCAGGACCACTAACCACTATACCAACAGGCCCGTATTCTTTCCTATATGAGAAGAGGCTGGTATTATGTACATGTAATGACAAATACGTTTTGTACATCTACGTTCTTTCATCGTCTTTTTTTGCTTACCTCATAATAATTAGTAATCATATCCTCCCACAGAGGTAGCTGACGCCCACATCAGACTGTCATCGTGCATCACACAGCTCGCGACTAGGGAGCAACCTCCCACCGAGAGATTCCTCACACGAGCCGCGGAAACCTTCGATAAATGTCGGGTGAGTTTATGTCTGCTTTTATGTTATTAATATTGACTGGGCCTGAGATGTCCCACTGCTGGGCGAAGGCCTCCCTACTCTTCTTCCACTCGTCTCTCTCAAGAGCCACGAGTGATCAGTTCGGTAGAAATGAATCCAGGTCATCTCGCCATCTCCGCCTGGGTCTTCCTCGCCAAGTAAAATTTCTTCCCTCTTTTCCTATTTAAATATTATTATTTTCACAAATGATGTAAAAATATTATGTGATGTAAAAAAATATTAAGGTAGTCCAACAAAAGTAATTTTTAAACATTAGTATACCTACAACAAACGTGATTTTCTATTGTATATGATAGTACGGAACTCTTCGTGTGCGATTCCAACTCGCACTTAGCAGGCCTTTTTCTTATTTAATTAATTATTTAAGTTACCTTTTGTTCTAGAAAATCGAGGGTCGCATGGCATCAGACCAGGACCTGAAGCTGGCTGACACACTACGCTACTACATGCGAGATGCGCACGCGGCGAAGGCTGTGCTGGTCAGGAGACTCAGGTATAGTAATAATACATGTAAAGTCAATACGTATTGTTAGCTAAACTTAAGTGGGGGTAATTTCGATTCCCACCACTTCCTATAAAAGCGAGCGCTCAGTTGCGCCCTGAGTCATTCTACAGCTTGTCGTCGAGTGGAAAGCTGGTTGGCATCGATACTGTAAGACTGTTCTTGTTATTTACCTTTATTATTCCTGTAATTTGTGCTGATAAGATAATTTGTAATAAAAACTATTTACATACATACATAAACGTCACGCCTGTTTCCCTTGGGGGTAGGCAGAGATCACCGTCGCCCGTCGGTTTAGGGTACTCCTGACCTGACTCTTTTTTAGGACTTTCCCTATTTGATCATGGAATGTCTGTCTGTTAAGTCAATAATAGCATAGTATATGACTGGCTTGTTGGTCTAGTGGTTAGTGACCCTGACTGCTATACCAGAGGTCGTGGGTTCGATTCCCACCCAGGACAAATGTTTTTGGGATAAGCACGATCATAATTTGTTCTGTGTCTAGGTGCATTTTATTGTTAAGTAGTTAACTTAATGGTTTAATGGTTAAGTAGTTCGTAAATGATTGGACCGGGGAGTTAAAAACGCTAAAAAAGATCATGTGATTAATGGACGGCCCTTAAGAGGAGAACGAACAACATTTTTTACAGAATTGGAAACATCTCGTCCTGTATTTTTAAATTTATACATTACAATTTTATTATCAATCATTGTTTCTTTGAAGAAATCAAACTTTTTTCGACCATTATCTACCGCAAGACAAATAAAATTACTTATTTAATTAATAAATATATTGATTTTCAGATGTTTAGCTGCTTATGAGGCAGCTAATAGAAATCTAGAGAAGGCAAGAGCAAAGAATAAGGATGTCCATGCGGTGAGTCACAACACTATTACTTAAGTTTGGTTGCCCACTGCTGGGCAAAAACACTGCTTTTTGTTTACCTTCAATCTCGTCAAACTAACATTGACGAACAAAGCGAAAAACTAACTTAATATCAATTTATTTGTTGTTTTTTGTTAGTGTTACAAAATAACTTGATTTGTCGGTTTTTCTATGTTCACACTATTTAAAGATTTTTGTCTATGTCTATGCTGGGTATAGATATGTCAATGAATTTCAATTATTTTTTGTCTAATAGCAGTATTCACATATGAAACTTTGCTTGTCTGTAAGAGATCGCTCTTAGCGATAAGACTGCCCATTGTTTATCAAATCTGTTTCTCATGTGGTGTGCAATACAGAATATTCTATCTATCTAATTGTCACCTCACCTTTTTTGGCACTCAAATAATTAGAAAAAGAAAAAAGTGTTTCTTTTTTCGTGGGAAATCATAAAATGCCCCCGCCCGCTGTGGGTGCAGTGGGAGGGAGTGTCAGACTGTTACTGACTAACACCCACTATGTTCCTCCTGGAGCCCTTTGGGTGCCGGGCGAGCGGTAACTCTCACGAACATCCCGCAGCCCCGGAAAAAAAAGTGGCTCAATTCTATAATATTGTGTTTCATTGACGTACTATAACCAGTATCACACATGTCTGACGTAACTTTCTGTATATAACGCAGCCATTGGACGTCCAAGAGGTAATACTATAGTTCTATGTTGTATGAGTGTATAGTAGTTAGAGTAGTGTGGTAGTGTATTATAGTCATCATCATCATCTTCCTGCCCTCATCCCATTTTAATTGGGGTCGGCGCAACACGTTATAGTGCTTCTCTAAATATAGTCAAATATTTGTATTACTGTAAAAAATAGTTCAATTAAAATGTAGTTTTAGTCCTATTTATGGTAATTCCAAAACAGTGTAAGCTTTTTATAGTAACTTTCGTGAGGATGATTTACGCTTAAATGATACAACGGTTTACTCACGCGTATGTATCGGGATAGCCCGACTGGTTTCGACTCGCTCGCCCGCCGCCGCGTCAGCTCATGATTAAGGACTCCGGTTGGGTCCGAAACTAGTCCCGCTATCCCGATACATACGCGTGAGTAAACCGTTATATCATTTAAGTACTATAGTTCTATGTTGTAGTGTGAGTGTATAGTAGTTAGAGTAGTGTGTTAGTGTTAGTGCTATTTTGTAGTATAGTAAATATTTGAAGTTATAAGCCAAAACTTTTAAATTTTCTTATATTTAAGTAGGTAAGTTTAAAATGTAGTTTTAGTCCTATTCATCATCATTACAAAACAGTATGTGAAAAGCTAATTCGTTTGCTGTTTTGTTTTTTCTTTTTGTACCCTTTTTATTAATTCAATACAGTAGTTTTGTTGTATGTATTAACCAGCGACCCGCCCCAGCTTCGCACGGGTGAAATACTGATAATACATATAAACCTTTCTCTTTAAACATTCAATCTATTAAAAATACCGTACCAAAATCCATTGCCTAGTCTTAAAGATCTAAGCATACGTAGGGACAGACAGAAGCTTAAAGCGACTTTGTTTTATACGATTTATGTATTATGACTAAATGTTACATAATGCGTTTACCTTGTTAGATAATTTCTTAAATTATTTGATTCTTAGAAGTCTGTCAATAGCAACTAGTGTTTTTTTTTTGAAAACTACGTCTTTAGCATGTTTTATTAATATTATTGGCTCCAAATCCATAATCATTGTGTACTTTTTCCAATAAAAAGGTGTATGCCAGAAACTTTTACAGTTTATCTTACGTAGAGACTTCTTTTAAGTAAAAGATATAGAAGACTTGTTCTTGGAGGCCTTGATATTTACATGGTGTTAATGACAATATTGGTGGTCCTGATTGCTATACAAGAAGTCGTGGGTTCGATCCCCACCCAGGACAAATTTTGTGTGATGAGCACGATCATTTGTGTCTGGGTGTATCTATAGTATGTATGTAGGTATTTAAAAAGATACAAGTTGTCTAGTACTTATAATACTCTCTTAGTTTGAGACTAGATGGCGTTGTGTAATAGGCGTTAAATATTATTAATTACATTGTTAGAATAACTATATGAATGTTACACCAGGCGGAGCAAGCGCAAGCAGACGCATGCGCGAAGTTCGAACAGCTGTCTGCGCGCGCGCGGGAGGAACTGCTCGACTTCCGCACAAGACGGGTCGCGGCATTCCGCAAGAGGTAAGCTGTTATAGTGAAATGAACCTTATGTAGTGTAGCTAAGGTTGTGAATGAGCTAACAAGTAGGGAGCGAAGTTCGAACAGCTGTCTGCGCGCGCGCGGGAGGAACTGCTCGACTTCCGCACCAGGAGGGTCGCGGCATTCCGCAAGAGGTAAGCTGCTATAGCAAAATGAACCTTATGTAGTGTAGTTAGGGTTGTGAATGAGCTAACAAGTAGGGAGCGAAGTTCGAACAGCTGTCTGCGCGCGCGCGGGAGGAACTGCTCGACTTCCGCACCAGGAGGGTCGCGGCATTCCGCAAGAGGTAAGCTGTTGTAGCAAAATGAACCTTATGTAGTGTAGTTAAGGTTGTGAATGAGCTAACAAGTAGGGAGCGAAGTTCGAACAGCTGTCTGCGCGCGCGCGGGAGGAACTGCTCGACTTCCGTACCAGGAGGGTCGCGGCATTCCGTAAGAGGTAAGCTGTTGTAGTGAAATGAACCTTATGTAGTGTAGGTAAGGTTGTGAATGAGCTAACAAGTAGGGAGCGAAGTTCGAACAGCTGTCTGCGCGCGCGCGGGAGGAACTGCTCGACTTCCGCACCAGGAGGATCGCGGCATTCCGCAAGAGGTAAGCTGTTGTAGCAAAATGAACCTTATGTAGTGTAGTTAAGAATGTTTAATAATTAGTGAGCAAATAAGCTATCATACCATACTGTATCTTTATTCATATTCAGTGAAATTAACCTTATGTAAACAGGCCTGTTGGTCTGTGGTTAGTGGCCCTAACTGCTATACCAGTGGTCGCGGGTTCGATCCCCACTCAGGAGAAATGTTGGTGTGATGAGCACGATCATTTGTTTTGTGTCTGGGTGTAATTTATTCATAGTATATTTGTACTTCGAAAAATAGCTGTTATATCAATTTCCTAATACGAACTAAGCTCAAGTGGTAATTGGCGTGGTATAGGTCACCACGCCAATTAACACAGTGCGCGACGTGTCGCGGGTTCGATCCCCGCGTAGGACAAGAATTTCTGCGTTCCAAAAATGCTCGTTCTGAGTCTGGGTATTTCTGTGCATGTGAATTGAATATCTGTGAAACCCCCCGCTATACAAGAATTACAATCCATAGTGCGAGAGTCGTTTAAAAAAAAGATGGCGTTGTGTGACATTTGTGAAATATTATATTCTTCACTTTATTAATAAATAATGTTTTTTTTCCCCAGCCTTTTAGACCTAGCAGAGCTAGAGATCAAGCACGCGCGCTCCCAACAGGAGCTGTTTCGGAAGTCATTGCAAGTGCTCAAGGAGTGCCAGTGAACACCATGTATGTTATATCATAATATAATTATAATGTATGATGTGTGGACGAAAACTACAGTTATTTTAGACGAGAAATGGGTCTCCTTCACGATCTATACTTATATTATAAACGTGAAAGTTTGTATGTATGGATGTTTGTTACTCTTTCACGTTCAAACGGCTAAATCAATTTTGATGAAATTTGGTATGAAGTTAACTGGCGCCGTGGAATAACACATAGGCTACTTTTTAACCGACTGCGTCAGAGAGGGGTTATGCTTTTGCCACTAAATCTGATATTTGCGCGAGCGAAGTCGCGGGCAACAGCAAGTATTTATATATGTAAATCAAATTCTGTTCATTAGTCTCGATAAAACTCGAGAACGGCTGAACGGATTTATGTCATCTTGGTCTTGAAATGTTTGTGGAGGTCTAGGGAAGGTTTAAAACCCTAAAATCCGCCTTCTTTTTCCCATTAAACCGTTTTGTAGATAAAATCTAGATTTTGGCAGCAGGTACGAAGCCTGCCAGGTCAGCTAGTAATTCGATATTTCTTTTCTCCACTTGTGACCACGGTCGGTGCAACTCGACCGAAACGTCGGGAGTAAAGAAATATCGAATTATATCGCGAATAAGTCCCGTTTGTCGTCTAAAATATGTGTACAAGTCGTGGAAGTTTAAAAACAGAAAAATACGGTTATATGGTGGATAGCGTTGTCTGTGTGTGGGGGATAATCATTTTTCTAAGTTTGACTAAAGGGTCATGAATGAAACTTAGTTAAAAGTGATGGCCATTACTGTCAAGTAGAATAACAAAAACTTACAGTCTAGACAGTACTACAGTAGAGACAAACAGACATTTAAGAACTTCACTTATTAAACTTTAGTTATATTATGTCAGCTAACATTTGTGTAAGAACTTATCTTTGAAGAAGTTGTTCATCTCTCACACTCAGAAGCGCATATTTTAAATATAACCAAAGTTTTCCGAAACACGTTTTATAATATGCTATTCCATTATGTAGATTGAGTCCGTTTGTATAAGAAGTATTACGTATACAGCAAAAGCGAAGCGATAGCAAAACGTAGACGATGTACGTTCATAAAATCTATGACAGTAAAAAGAATATGAGTTCGACAAGCTGGCTCAATTTTATAGTAAAATATTTTAAAATTATAATTTAAATTTACTCTCTAAGTAGAAATATTATATGTAATTGTATATTTATAATATAAAATATGCATTGTAATATATTATTCATAGTAATTATATTATTAGAGATGAGTCAAGTATTCCATCAATATTATTACTTACCTTTATCAAATAAAGTAACAACTAATTACATAACTTTGTTTACTATTATTAACTAATTTAATGGTTAAATCAATGTGTTTTTTCTAAAAGCGTGTGTCTAAAGTTAACACATAAACACATTTTATATCTGATCATTTCGTGGTTCAAGACCATTAATTTAGCTTAGCGCATGTGAATTGAATGTCTGAAACCCCCCGCGATACAAGGCTTAAATTGCTTAGTGAGGGAGTCGTTTACTTTATAAAGATAAAATAATAATAATTGAGTACTCGACGCATCTCTATTTATTATAATCTTTATTACTCGATTTAATCATATCGTAATAGTCATTTCGATTCTCTAGCATTTTATACATATGTATGCATTTTAGTTAGTTATAGCTCTTAAACTCATTATTATTAATAGTATTTAATGAAGTTCTATATACATATATTTTTTAAGATACATAAATTGTTTTTCACGATATTTTTTTTTTGCCTACATTGATTTAAAAACTCAAGATGCACCTACATGGAAACTACCCCTGGTTTCTCAAACGCTGATCAACACAAAAAATTGTTAATCGTCAGTCAAATCTCATGTTAAGCTCTGTGATTGGTTGTAAGTTTTATGGTCAACCAATCACAGTCGTGATCAGTTGATTTGACAGCAGATTCAATTGAACATCCTTCTAGAAACTGGGGATTAATGTTTCAAAAATATCCACATAATTTTGAAGCTATTATAGCTCGCATATAGTCCCGCGTTCTAAAAACAACTTTAAGACGTATACATAAGGTTGAATTTGCAATAAAATGTATTCGTTTAAATACTAACGTTGTATAAACAATTTTGACGGTTTCTTTTGTTCGGGATTATGTATTTAGAGTTTTATAAATCAATGGTCACATTTTAAACATATACAACTTTTTTATGTTCAATATGTATACGTTTCTATATTACTTATGACAATTTTCGGGTATTCTTTTTTTAGTTTAAATAGTAAATATTATTGCTTCAACTAATCATAGATTAGTTAAGTCGATTTAGTTTTTTTTACGGTGCAAATATATTTTTTTATTTTGTTATATCTTGTTTTACGTGTAACGTGGACCAAAATTTGTTTTCGTTTAGTTTCGTTATCTTTATATAGTGGCTCAAGTTATAATATTAACCGGAATTTTAATAGCCGAGTGGTATAGGTCACCACGCCAATTACCACTGTACGCGACGTGTCGCTGGCTCGATCCCCGTGTGGGACAAGAATTTTTGCGTTCTACAAATGCTTGTCCTGAGTCTGGGTGTCTCTGTACATATGAATTGAATGTCTGCGACCCCCCCCCCTCCCCCCCGCGATACAAGGATATTCCTTAGTGCGGGAGTCGTTAAACTTATAGTGTCAGTCAAATCTTATATCTTATGCTGTGTCTGTCACTTTAAGTTGTCAAATAGCGTGAGATAGACATATAAGAACGTTTTTTTTTGAATAAGGAACGTTTTGTTATCCAGAGAAGTCTCTAAGAATTTGTATTTTTACCCTATAATCAAATTTACTATGCCTTATATGATAATAACGCTTATCAAATCTATTTAGACTTTGGATATCAATATTTTTTTAATTATGGCAGCCCTAAAACATGGGCCCACTATATTAAGATAAAATAAGTTCAATAATTAAGTATTTACGCTTTTTATTCCAGTGCGCAGTCGAAGAGAAAAGCTCACTGAATTCACGTCAAAATACAATAATATACTTATTAGTATAAGTAATCAAAATATATTCAAAACTATCTTACTAGAAACTTGTAGAACAACTGTTTAACCGACTACAGAAGAAAGGTGGTATTTGACAAGTTTAAACAAGCCCTAAATGTAATACAACTACTGTATATGGAAATGAACCATACACACTTCTCATCAAAATTTGTATGAAATTACCAATTTTTATTCGGATGATATCTTAGATAAATTTTATTATATCCATGCAAAAAGCAGTATCAACATTAAAACTGGATTTCTTAACGCAGTTACGCATTACACTAATATTTGTTCTGCATGGAAATCGAACTCACGACCTCTGATTTAGCAGTCAGAGTCACTAACCACTAGACCAACACCACCTCTTAAAGTAATATTTATGATTACAGTTGTGGAAGAGAGACGCCGCTCTACGTCGTGTAGTGCGCTGTCACACTTCCACAACTGCAATAATATTACTTTAAGAGATTGTAGGTTATCTAGTTGAGTTTTTAACAGTTTTTCTACGATTTTCCAGTACAATAGTAATAGACTCTTTAGTCGTATATTTAATTATCATTATCATATAATATGTAAATGTGGTGTTAAGTTTAGAAAATCACTTGTTTTGGCTATGCAATTATTTTGTAACGATCCGTTTATAGGAAGATGAGATGTAATATAAAAGTTTGTAGAATGATACACTACAGCAGATTATCACAGTATCAAGTAAAAGGTTATGAAATAGATACAAAATATTTATTTGACTAGTAAGATAATAAGAAATCATGAGAGATAAATAATATCTGTGAAAAACATAAATAAATTAAAATTAATAGCAAGGACTGGTTCGAAGCGGCGCAAGATAGAGAATCGTGGAAGGACTGTGGGAAGCCCTTTGCCTAGCTGTGGGACACTACAGGCAAGGAAAAAAAGTTAAATATTAGGCTCTTACACTTCTCATTGTTTACAGCAATTGAAAGTTTTAAGGCTACTTTTATCTCATGACGTCATAATTTCGCACTGACTAAAAATTTTTGATGTCATCCCTATTTCATTCTAAAAACAGCTACTATTAGCATTTTAAAACCTAAGTCCAGTAATAACGGTTAATTTAATAAAAAATATGTTAATATAGTAAAAAATTATGATTAGTTTAAATAAATTTTGTTAAACCTAGTCTGTCTGTTATCTTACTATAAACGGATCGTTATTAAAGTCTCAGTACTTGTATGTATTCTGTAAGAGAAACGTGTTATTTTTAAATGTTTATATTTTAAGAAAATATATGATTATCCTTACTTATATTGGTTTTTATTTAGCCCTTGTTGTTAAAATCATATGATGAAACATATCTATGTAGGATGGATGAACGCTGGTTTTGATTTCTTCATCGAACTTTTGACGAGACTTTAAGATCTTTCATCCAGTGGTAAGCTGAAAATTTAACTTCGATACAAAGGGCTAGATATCATCATCATCGCGTTACCTTCGGCTCTCGCTGAAAATCAGCGCTGAGGCTTTTGTCCTGTACAGGGTCTTCAGCATTATGCTGAGCAAGGGCCGTTTCACGTGGGGTGTGACACATATTTCCTACTACTGTTTTTTATGTAATTCGTCTTTTCTTGTGTTATTTCTAACGACTGTTATATTCTTTTTAATATTATTTTTGTTTATTGTTTGTAAGGCTGTGTCACACGCGTGCGTGAATAAACGTATTTTCTTTCTTTCTTTCTTTCTTTCTATCATCATCAGCCTATCGCAGTCCACTGCTGGACATAGACCTCTCCAAGTGCACGCCACTGAGATCTGTTTTCAGCCACTCGCATTCAGCATCTACCAGCTGTCTTGCGCAAATCATCACTTCACCGTGCTTGAGGCTAGATATATAAGTAAACAAAGCCCTTATTTAATGACTTGATGCGGTAACCACTTAAAAGCATTATACGCGCAGCACCTAAATAAAGAGCAAAGAATATAAGGAAAGAAAAAACAAACATCACTTATCATTTGCATGTATTTATATTTACACAATATACATTTTATTGTACAAAATCTAGGTATTATAAAACGTGAACACTACCTAGCGGATATCTACATTACAAGTACATTAATATGGCAAGTCAAAAATCGTAATTTATTTTTAATTTGTCAAAATACGCTTAGTATGCTACAAGGATCTTTTAACCCGAGACCCAAAAGCAGAACTAACGCCGTCATATATGAAGCACCATCACTTTTGACAGACAAATAAGTTGATTCTTGTTCCGGATATACACACCCAACACCTTCATGTTAATATCATCCACGTGTCAAAAGACCCTTGCAGGTTCATAGCAGGGTTACAATATTTCTTTTTGGTGAGTCACATAACTTACTTTTGTCACCAACTATTTTTATTATTATTGAATACGCAGTAAGAGCTGCGAAGCAAATATTTGTAATTAAATACAAATAACGTAGTGGAACGTGACTTAAAGCGATGGATAAATTTCAACTCTCGGTCAATGACCTCGGCAGTTTAGTTGATAAGCTGATTCAAAAAGCACAGGTTCAAATCCTGTTTTCATTCTTCTATTATGTTATTTGTAATTAATTGAAAAAATTGTTACCAACATATTTTAGACGACAAAGAAATTTCGAATTATATCGCGAATAAGTCCCGTTTGTCGTCTAAATATGTGTAGTCGCGAAAATTCTAAAACATTAATTGTTACCACCAGTTTCGATCAGCATTAATGCTTGTAGAATTATCACATATTTAAAAACTAGGCTACATATTAGTCTAAGAGTCTGAGTATATTTCAATAGCATAATCCAGTCTGTAACTCCTCTGGCTTTTAAGTCTAAGCTCCATGTATTTGTAGCCGACGCCGCCTGCTGTCACGTTGACAGATGCTTCGCTGTTCTGGTAATCGTAGCAGCTGATTGCCTGGAAACAATAATAAAATAAATATTCCTTAACATTCCCACAACGCTATCTAGTCTCGAGACTCGAGAGTAACTTGTGTCATAAGTACTAGACAACTGATAAACATACTTATATATTTCTAAATGTATATGTTACAGTCATAGTGATTAATGAGCTATTATACATAATGACTAGTCATTATGGATAATAGCTAAATTCACTAGACAGTGTAATAAATTAATCACATTATCTAGTTATTATTCATAATATCGTGTCAAAGTTAGCCAAAGTAATAATACTGTCTTTATCTTAGGTTCACCCTTGTTTGATCGAACAACGTTTGATATAATATTACTCAATCAAACAACGTTTAAGAAAATCATCACTTTGTATAATGTCGTTTGACAAAATTTTAAGTTCGTCGAATATTTATTTGCTATATCAACATTTGCGCTAATGATCAAAAGGTTCATTTGATATCCACACTTCTGCCTAAAAAAAAACCTAACCTAACCTAAGTTAGGTGAGGTTAGGTTTTTTTTTTTATTTGTTAAAATCTATGTTTATTGAGATAAAAATAATATCTCATGTTATTTTAATGGTTAAAATAATATTTCTGATATGTATGCTTAAGGAAAATTGAAATACAAATTTATTCTTAAACGAATATCTACTTGCTTTATCACTTTATCCAATTCTTTGAATATATTATGTATAATAGCTAGTTAATGTGATTAATTTTGTGTAAATTATCACTTTATCCAAATTGAGTAGATATTATTCATAATAGCTAGACAGTATACATAATATCTAGATTAATTACTTTGGCTGTAACATATACATTATTTCGGTAAAATTACACCTAATTGTATCACAAGTTTCTTTGTTTGTTGTCCGCGACTTCTCTTCTTAAAACTGCAAAAACTCACCCTCTGAGTCGGTTAAAGGCAAGGGCAAGGACACTGACATGACCTCGTAAAAATAGATTAAAAAAAAATGAAAAAAAAAGAACTATACCTTTATTGGCAACGTTCCATTATACGTATAAACTTTTATCCTCTTCTTCAACGGTATAGCTTCGTACTTCACTCTGTCGCGAAACACTAGTCTAGAGTCCTTGCTTTGCTCACCAAAGAAATACGTCGAACTCATAACTGAACTCACTGTCATTATAACTAACACACTAACTATTATAGTTAACTTCATTGTTACACTTTTATAAGGCACTATGTGAATGTCTTTGCTTGATTTTTTTTTCACTGTTGACAGTTGACACTTTGAAGTTTGTGCTTGAATTGCGCGGGAAACTGGAAATAAAGAAAATAATTAATACTTTACAAAATATTCCAAACATAACTTGTTTGTTATAAGGACGAGAACTCTTATGACTAATAATACATGTGTATAATGTGTCCGGACCGATTTCGGCCACGGCGGCTAGTGTTAAGTACTATGACACCAGCTACGCGGGACATATTATAGTGCACAAGCGTGTGCTAACACAGGTGCACTCTCTGTTCCTTTGCTCTCATAACCCGATAAAGAAAATCTGCTCGGAACCTTTTTTTAGACATTTCGCCAGTGTAAAAAAAACAGGACTAATGCTTAGCGACCAGTCCCAGCTTAACACGGGTGCAATACTAATGTATTGTACATATAAATCTTTCTCTTGGAACATTCTACGAGAAAATTAAAAAAAAACACGGCATCTAAATCCATAGCGTAGTTTTAAAGATCTAAGCATGCATGGAGACGGACAGACGCTGGAGGCCACTGTGTTTTATACTATGTATTGAAAGTATATTAAGTATTAATATTTAGAGGCGATAACACTTTACCGTCAAAATGTACGAAGTAACAAAACAAACTAAAATACATTGTATTAAACAAATGGCCATTGTTCAATTGTTTTCAATAAATTTATAGATACTTTTCCTTCCTTTACATCTGAAAACAAGATAATAAAATGAAATATATCTACTCTAATACATTGTACCCGTTATTTTCATTGTTTGCGCCATAGATTTATGAAAACACAATTTAAAAAAAAAACCTATAAACTAAAGCCAGTACACACCAGACAGTTAGTCGCCAACTATGAATAAAGGCCTCTTTCCATAAAGAGAAGAATTAAGATCACTATCATTGGTACACACACATTGATCACTAGGCTAGCTCACTATTTGGCTATTCTTAACCGACTTCAAAAAGGAGGAGGTTCTCAATTCGTCGTCATATTTTTTGGTGTATCTTTGCCGATTACTTAAAGATACTTAGACCGGTTTGCAATATTTTTTTTTATTTGCTAGTGTATACTTCACAGGTGGTCCCATGATAAGGAAGCCAGGATTTGATGATTGCAAACCAGAGAAATGGAGAGGAACTTCAAAAATTTGTAGGTTCGATTAGGGCGTTTATCAGATTTTTCATAAGGAATTTGAAAACTCTACAATTCAATTAAGGTCTGGAGTAGATCTGATGATAGAACCGTCAACAATTCACAGCAGCTTTAGTTTGAAAGCTTGATTAATTCGTACCTTCACACCTAGTTGGGTTGTGACTATCATTAGGGATCTGGGGCAGAAGACGAAGGACAGCTAAGAGAACTTCTCAACAGTTTGAAGCTAAATATCTACATTTATTCATTAGCTTAACTTTTATATGAACTGACAGTTGTGTTTTTCTAAAGTTATTAGGTTGACCTGTTTTTTTTAAAGAAAAAACTTTTTAACAAAAAATGAGAACCGACTTCAAAAACAGCGGCATTAAAAACTTGAAAATATTATAAATGACAAAAGATATCAAATCACCTAGGTACTGAATGAAGTCGATGTCAAAACCTATACTCCATATAACCCCATAATAATTTAACCTACTAATTTGGAACCGAGTTCAGACAATACCTACGTTGCATTTACTTGCTTTAGCAACTATAAGCGATATTAGCGCGGGTGAAGTCGCGGGCAACAGCTAGTATGAAATAAAACTAACCTAGAATACATGTCACTTCTAGAACCCACTAGGCATAGACTATACGAAGGTCGTAGCTCAGTGGTTGGGTTGAATAGCGGTGACCGCCCTGGCCTACATAACCTAATTGATTGGATGCAACTCGAAAATAGGCCTCGATGCGGTATTTTTAGATGTAAATAATATGATAGGAGTACAGCAAAGGGTGTGTATCGCTGTAAAAGATTTTTGTTTAAAAAACAGTTGTTTATATTCGGACCTCGAATTCGTAGAATTTTTATCAAAATAATATATTATGATAATTAAAATCTAATTGCTAATTGTTATTTAAGCGAATATTGTTAGTACTTTTATTTTATTTATTGAGTGCTACGAATATAATATCAGATTTGAAAAAAATATGAAAGAAAAAAACGGATAAAACGAATGGTTACCTAAAATACCCCTGATATATTATTAGGGGTATTTTAGGTAACCAGTCGTTTTGTTCGTCTACGCGTTTAATTTTAAAGAGCAAAATTTTGTGTTTAATCATAACGCTTCTACGAATATTGGTAAAATGTTTTCATTGGTAAGAAGGAAAATCTGATTACCTTTTTGTTTATCTTTTACAATCTAAATTACTTAACCAATTTTTGTAAAAATAAAATCTTAAACTACTGCTTATAACTTGTTTACTAAAAGATACGTGTTTAGACTTATCTCAGCCCAAAAAAAAAACTCTTTAAGATAACCTTTGCAATGCCTAAGTAAATCTAGAGATAAATTTCAATGTGTTATGTCATTTTTTTAACCGCAATATAGTTTATATCGTCAACTTTTGCAAATAAAAAAAAGCCTTAAACAACGATGTGAATAAAAATCAATTTCAATTAGTAAAAACCAATCTAAGAGTATTATACTTACTAATAAAAACAATCTTAAATCAATTCCAAAACTGCACAACAATTCACAAATTTAATACACGAACAGTGTCCACACTACTAACTCAAAGTCCATTCCAAAAAAAACAACTTTCGAAATTCAAATTTATCACTTCCACACAAATAAAATATAATAATTTTTGCCGCTACACAAAATACAACACTTTTATAATTTATCACACGTTGTACACACAAGTAAGTATGTATAAGTTTATGTTTTAATATATTTTTTTGCATTTAGTTTGCAAGACGACCGCTAGGTTTGCTCTACCGGTTGGGTATGCAAACTTATAAAGAGTTGGGAGTTTTTAAATCGATCGCACACGTGGCTAGAGGCCTTCGGAATGTTCACACACTGTAATTATGTACTAATAAATATTTAAAACTTTTCTTCAAGGGCACAGCAAAAAATATTGGGATTTTCTTTTTGATTTTTATTTCAGAAAATGTTTAAATCAAGGTAAGAAATGTGTAAAATAATTTTACATTTTAACGTGCGGCTTAAAATTGATCAAGTGTGAGTGGAACTCATGACGGAGTTTCGTATAAGTAGGTTTAATAAAAACAATTTTTTAATAAAAATTGGATATTCTTAAATTTATGGCTGTGCCGAATAAAAAAGTACCTCGTTTCAACTAGGTTATTCCGGCAGTGGCCATAAGCAGATTAATCACTTTTGAAATATACGATCATTAATATTATTAGGATAGATATAATTATTATAATTACCTAATATTAAAAGTATTATGACTCAAATTATTGGCAATCTTGACTACATTAAAAATAAATTACTTTATTGATAGCGGATTTCTTTAATAGCTATGACGTTAGATTACAAAACATCTATTCGTTAATCATAATCATCATTAGCCTTGTATAGCCCATAGTTGGGCAATGGGAAGCAGTTACCATAAGACTGCCAAGTCGAAGACCCTTGGTGTCAGGACACACGTCTTGCTGCGGGATGTTCGTGAGAGTTACCGCTCGCCCGGCACCCAAAGAGCTCCAGGAGGAACATAGTGGGTGTTAGTCAGTAACAGTCTGACACTCCCTCCCGCTGCACCCACAGCGGGCGTGGGCATTTGATGATTTCCCACGAAAAATAAAGGTCGCACGTCTTTCCGAATTCATTTTCGTATTACAAAGTAATTATCACTTGCTAAATGAAGGAGAAAAAGTAAACAAAGCAAAAATGTCGTGATGCGGTTCTCTGTATAGATTTGTATGTACCAATGTGACTTTTTCGAAGTTTTATACAAGTATCTTCTTAAGGGCCCCTTATTCGAAATTTACGTTTCTAGATCGAGTTTTTTTCAGAGAAATCACCATAATTAAATTCTGAAAAAAATATATAGTACAGATACATGCTTTATCTAGTGACTTTTTTTGGATAGAAACGAATTATTTAACATTTTGCTCGATAAAAAAAAATTCAGAAGTAAGGTCGATTTTAAAAGTATTTTTAGTTTTATAAGACTTGGACTGAACGTAATTTTATATAAATTTAACATTTCATTTACTAATCGGATTTACCAGGGATATTATTGGATACAATTTTAATATGGCGCTTATTTTTTTTTTAAATAAAATAAATACGTGAAAAGTGCTCGCGCGCACCGCGCGCTCGGTGCCAGTGTCCGGCCGGACGCCATCGAGGTAGGACCTATGCAACTTTTGCTCGCGACCACAAATTTACGTAAGTGATTGAAATAGTAAATAAAAAAAACAAAATTAATAAAAGAAGGGTGTCTGAAGTGAAGATAATCCGAAAGTGTATTGCGTAAGTCCTTATTCTATAAATACGTCACAATATGATTACTTCTATACACAGAGCAACGAGAAGTCAGTATGTATAGAATTTAAAATCTATAATGGGAATATTCACCTTTATAAGGTGCAGATTTCCATCCTGGTCAAATTCAAGGAGATGTACTTACTAATATTGTGTTTTGTTACACATTACATGTGTACATTATTTTATTACGTATAAGATTTGAAAGAAATTGAACATGGCTATCGATCACAACTCACCGATACCAATCTAAGGTAGGTACAATATCACGGTTCATGGTCGCGATGTGTTTAGTAGGTAGAAATAAGCCGGCCGCGCGGCGCGGCGGCGCGTCGCACAGACCGTCGACACTAAAGCACGCGCCCCCGCCCCCCGCGCGCCGTGCCGCGTGTGCCATGCCTGGGTTAGCTATCGGTTTCATACATTTAGTTTCGACACTCGGCGCGGGGTATGTCGAAACTAAATGTATTTATTTTTATTAAATGAAAAAAATGTATGAAACCGATAGCTTATAATTATCGGCACGGATCTTGAGCGCTGGCCTTGACATGCGCAGAAGTCGTTTTTTGGGTCTCATCGGGTCAATGCACCGGTGCATGCGGGCGCAGGGAACGGTTTATCGCCTGTGATTGGCCCTTTGGCATGACGCAGAGCGACGCGTCACAAAGGCGAGTCCTGATTGGCTCGTTGTTGCAGCACACACTTCTCGACACTAGTACACTTCTGTGCAATTTAATTGTTTGTATTTTTATTGGTAATTTATAATTTCAACTTTTTTAAATGTTTCTTCGTATTATATTATGTTTAACTTCGAATTATATGATGTTTAACGCACAAGGTGTCAGTGAGTGCACGTGGTATTTTGTCGTGGTAGTTTTAAAGTTTATTATTATTTCTTATTAAAAAAAAATATATATTTAAAAATAATAGTACTACATTGACATACATTATGCGATCATTGAGTTCTTTATTATATTTTATTAATACCAAACACTTTTTTTTTAATTTATACATGCCCAATAAATAAAACTTTTTCTCGCGAAGACTCGCGCCCAGCATTAAAAAATTTATCGGTTGATGAAAATGAAAATGATCCTGGACCTAGCACACGACCACAAAATTTTTATGAATTTTAATTTTTGACCTTTTTTTGGTATTATTATATTATATTAATCATATTTTTGTCTTTTAATACAGGGTGGCGCTACCACCCCGACATTAATTTAACACACGTATACATTACCATAATATTATTATTCAATAAATGTATTTTAAATTCATCAAATGTTAATATTTACGGAGTTATGATTTTTTTAAAATTATGCAATTTAGAGCAACCTGTACGTAAAGGACCAGGTAACCCCCTTTATTTCTACCAAATGACTGGACTAAAACCGCAATACATTTTCAAGGCCACCACAGAACTCCTATCCAGATATTGAAGCGGGAAAAGTGCACACATTAAAATTTAACGAAATTAACGGCGTTTAGCTCTTTGTGTGTGCAAACAAATTTAATAAATTTTAAAATAAATGCAGTTAAATAAATTTAGTGATTAATGGACTAATAGTACCAAATAAAAGTGCGTGTTATGATGTTTAACTATACACCTTCGCTTTAGGTACGATCTGTGTTTGTGATATTGTGCCGCCAAAATCGGACCGAACATCAAACATTTTATGCCTACAAGTCGCGACGCGTTGTTGCCAGCTGGCGCGCACAGCTGTTGTACCTACGCGGGCGGCGGCGTGCGACGTTGCCGCACCGAGTAAACGTAAGCCCGCTAATCGTAGGTAAGTTATTTGATGAATGAACTTTCGCACAGAGTGATCACAATTTGAGATAGATGTTTATTATTTAGTTTGTTTGAAAAAAAATAGTCTTTCAGTTTACGTAATATCAAAACGTATCATGATTCAAATGATTCATGGTTACTAGTCCTAACCGTGTTAAATTAATGTCGGGGTGGTAGCGCCACGCTGTATAGTACTCACCAAATCTTCTACAACCATTCTTTAAATTCTATAGAATGATCATCGCTTTCCTTAGTCACACATTCATAACATATTAGTGTTGACAATCAATAGTTTAGTGGATAGCACATCAAGCTAAGTATATTATTATGTTTTTGTTGCAAACTACTACTTATTACTAGCACAATATTATATATGAACTACTGATTTATTTATTTATACTGTGGCGTGCCCGCCCGCCGCCATAGGTCACCGGAGTTCAAATCGCGACGGCTCCTGGGCAACGCGGGCGCAAGCCGTTTCGGTGCGTTAAATGCCTAAACTTTCGGAATAAGGGGCCCTTAATCTTAAAGACACTACGAAGAAACGGTAAAGAAAGACATCGTGAGGAAACCTGGATTCTTAATATTGGAATCTGAAATCGCCAATTCGCAGTGAGCTAGCGTGGTGATCAATGCTCAAACCTTTCCTATATGGGAAGAGGCCCGTAGCCAGCAGTGAGATGTGTATAGGCTAGTTTATTTATTTACAAGTGCGCGTCGGATTCGCGACGCTGAAGGTTTCGTACAAATAAGATAAAGAAAAACCAATATACACCAAAAACGTTCCGACGTTTCTTCTCAGGGTAGCCACAGTTAGGAAATGTACCTAGAATCTACCGAGCTTATTAAAAAAATGACAGATAAAAGAGATAACATTTATCCTATTTGCAAAATAAACCATTTCAAAAATATTTATTTCTGTTCCTAATTATCACAAACTGACCGTAGACCAAAATGGTCTCGATTTCTTAGAGAAAATCATTCATTTTCCTGCAAAATCGCAGTGTAGCACATCTAAAGTCTTTTTATACACTTTGTAAGTACTAAGAATTACCATGACATAGGCCCAGTCATTTAAAAGGAACAAATAGTGTGACGAAAATTCTTAGAACGTCATTTAGTGAAACAACAGGAAGTAGGTCATTGCAGCTCACATCAAAACGCTCGTATATCTTCGAATAAAACTGACGCATCTTAACGAGTGTGACGAAACTACTGGCACAGTGGAGACTGAACGAGCGTTTACACTACGCCATACATTTATATAAAAGGAAAAAGATTGTGAAGGTATAAAAAGCCAATATAAGACAAATGTTTTAGAATGTGTAAAGTGCAAAGATCTTCTGGGACGTGGATGATAATAACATGTTTGCTGGTGTGCATGTTCGCAATAAGAATCTACTCAACTGTCTGACAAAAGTGATGGTTTTTCAATTTTTTCGTATAATATGACGGTATTAAAATTTGTTCTCATTTCGTTCACGTGCCAAAAGATCCTTGTACGTTACATGTACATTTATAAGGAAGGAAGAATATTTGAGAGCATATTTGTTGCCTTTTTAAGGCTAAGCGGGTGGACCTAGGATATTTTGATAAAATTTGGTAGGTGGCTAAAAACTTGAACACCCGCAGAGCCAAAAATAAAAAAGCAGAATAGGTGTTGCACAAGGACGAGTTATAAATACAGCTTCTCCTCATCTTCTCTTTAATCGCAAAATACAGGGCGCGGATTACGTGAACAATTTTGTGAACTATTATAATTATGCGAGTGCCCGCCTTACGACTTCCGTTTTTCCAGGCCTCCAGTTCTGTAACTGTCCCGCTGCTGATGAAAAAGGTGTTTGTTAGATACAGCATAAAGGAAAATTTATTTTGCTTACTTATGTGTGACTTTAGAATTCCTAACAAGACTGGAGTTTGAACAATGACGTTTTTATTTCTTTTAACGACTCCCGCGCTTAGGGATTTAATCCTTGTATCGTGGGGGATTCACATGCACACAGACACCCAGACTCAGAACAAGCATCTGTGGGTTCCACAAATACTTGTCCTACTTGGGGATCGAACCCGCGACACGTCGCGTTCTATGGTAATTGGCGTGGTGACCTTTGAATTTATCTTTACATTCGGTTTTACAATGACACATACACCATGATATTTATTACAACTTCTTACCAAGTGTTGTCCGCAAATACGGCGTTTAGTGTCACAGTGTGAACGAAGCTTTATTTGTTACTATCGTTGTTTCAAACGTCACACCATACGCATGGGCCTTCAACTTTCATTAAATTATTACTTCCAGTAAATACGCCTAGCTCCCCGCCTCTTTACCCTATTGCTCCAGAAAGAAGGTTGTGTTTATTTCCCACTAGTGTTATCCTGCAACTTCGCCAGCTATAGCTTTCAAAATATTAATCTTTACAAAGTAGGATAAAACGTCTGTGTGTTAATCAAAGGTGTGAGCTACTTGCAGATCAAATTTCATCAAGTTAGCGGGATTAGTTACGGACCCAACCGGAGTCCTTAATCATGAGCCGACACGGTGGCACGTCGGCGGCCGCGCATCTCGCTGCATAGAATCGCGCTTCACTCCGGTTGGGTCCGAAACCAGTCGGGCTATCCCGATAAATACAGTGAGTAAACCTTTATAATAATATATCATTTAAGTATGAATCTACCTCACGAACATTATTATAAAAATAAATTTCATGAAAATGTTGCAAGCTGTTTGAGCCGATTTTTTTTTAAACTCAAATATTCACATAGTTTAGCCTCATCCACTGGTGCTAAGCTGCATCCGCTTAGAAAAGAAGCCATCCGCAGTTTATTTGGAAAGTTAGGCTAAGAGAAGAAGTAAACCAAATAGTATTTTCTTATGTTATGATGTGTTGATGTTTACTTTCTCTATGACTAAGAGAGTGATGAGTATGAATGTTGGTGGATGGAGAAGAAGGGGCAAGCCAAAGAAAAGATGGATGGATTGCATAAGGAACAATATGAATGAAAAAGGAGTAAATGATAGTCTGACGTTTGATAGGGAAGAATGGAAGAAAAAAACGTGTTGCGCCGACCCCGAGTAAAATGGGATAAGGGCAGGAAGATGATGTTGATATGGTTAATGTACAAACTGGTGTCACAGTTTAAGCCGCCTGTAGGCATCTGACGTGGCAACAAACCCTTGAAAAAATCTCAGGTGTGATGCTTTCCTTACGATTTTCTCCTTCATTTGTCTTCTTCTTCCTGTCCTTATCCCATTTCACTTGGGGTCGGCGCAACACGTCTTCTAGACATGTTGCTTAAAGTTTTGGCTATGGTTTTATAGTCGGCCGCCTGCCTGACACTAACCCTCTTTGGGCATGAAACTTTCTCCTTCATTTGTAATAATAATAAAATAATAAATCAGCCTATATACCTACGTCCCATTGCTGGGCTCAGGCCTCTCCCCTCTAAGACATTTCTGACAAACGGTATAGGAATACCCTTCACCGTTTGTGAAGTGTCTTAGAATAATTAAGAAAGTAAGTACATACATATAAGTTTGAACATGTCACCTTGTTACTCGCTGCGCTGGGGATCGAAGCTGCACCTAGGTCCTAGTGCATACAAATCAATACGTTGAACCGTAAGTTTTTTTTCTATAAATTGTGATTGTCTCTTGTATTGATTACAAGAGAGAAATGAAGACGAACGTGTCTCAGAAAACTCGAAAAGTCGTCGTTCACTGTCAATTGTAATGCCTAGGCCCTTGACACTGATTACCTTTAACAACTAGGCTTATTATGGAACATTACTCAAATGGGTTGTGGAGGCCGCATAACAGTGCCTGTTGGTCTAGTGGTTAGTGGCCCTGAACGCTATACCAGGATTCGATTCCCACCAAGACAAACAAAATTTTGTTTTTTTTTTTCTATTTTACATGAAGATCTTAATGCGGTTAACAGAATACTTTTACGTACCAAGTTACAATAGTATAGCTCTTATAGTTTCGCATAAGTGGATGTGTCATACGGATGGACAGACAGACATGATGAAACTAAAAGGGTTCCGCTTTTTGCCGTTTGGCTGCGGAAACCCTTAAAAAAACGCTGTATTCATTTTGCAAGCTAAAGAATATCTTTGTCGCCTGGAAACAATATTATAATTTTCGCAAACGTAGTTTTATTTCCATTTTTCGTTATACAATATGTATAGCCGATCGCGATGTCAGAATATCTCTTTTTCCCAATTCTCAATTATTTATTGCGTACCATAATGAATACAAGTTGTTGGTATATAAATAATTTAGTCACAATTATGGACCCTGTTGGGCACAGTTTCTTGCTGCGATAACAAACATCGCCGCGATTCTCACTGAGAATAAAAGTTAATATAAACATATTGTCAAAGATATTGACACAGTCAGAGGTCGTTGTCTCTTCGAGTCCATTGTCACATAATTTAGAGGTCAACGCTCAGTTGCCATGGATGTATGTGACAAAAGATTCAGTTGATGAGTATGAATGTTGATGGATGGAAAGGAAGGGGAGGGCCAAAGAAAAGATGGATGGATTGTATAAGGAACGATATGAAGGAAAAAGAAGTAAATGATAGTGTGACGTCTGATAGGGGTGAATGGAAGAAAGAAACCGGCCAAGTGCGAGTTGCACTAGCGCACGAAGGGTTCCGTACTATCATCTATAGACAGCGAAAGTTCGAAGCGTCTACCTGTTGCCGTTTTTAATATTGAGCAAAAAAATACGAGAAAAACATTTTTATTGTATTTGGACCCCCCTTAACATATTTATTTAATTTTTAGTATTTGTCTTTATAGCGGCAATGGAAATGCATCATTTCAAATTTTCAGCTTTGTAGCTATCACGGTTCATGAGATACAGCCTGGAGACAGACAGACAGCGGAATCTTAGTAATAGGGTTCCGTTTTACCCTTTGGGTACGGACTCCTAAAAAAGGACTAAATGATAGTGTGACGTGTGACGTGTGACGTATGAATGGAAGAAAAAAACGTGTTGCGCCGACCCCAAGTAAAATGGGATAAAGGCAGGAAGATGATGATGATAATGATGCTCAGATACATACACACAAACAACACAACCCATACATATTCACGCACAGAGTCTCACCACACCACTCAAAACACTCGGACCACTAAAGAGCAAGTTTATCATTTATATTTTATTTTTTTTCTCTTTCTCTATATATTTTTAAAGTCAAACCTTTTGTATCTTGATTTTATTGCATATAAAGAGTTGTTCCAAAACGGGTGAAGACACTGACTCCTGCAACACAGGTCTCACCTAGCTCAGGAGCCAGGGCTTCCAATGTAATTGTATCTCATTTTTATGTCAATAAAAACATTTATTATTATAATTATCAGTTGCAATGGACATCGGTATGTGATAAAGGATTCGTAAGAGCTGGACGAAGAAGGTCGGACCGACAGATATGTCGGATGCATATTGGCATATGCATTTCAATAGCGCCGTTCACATTAGGGCGACGAAGGTAGTTATTTCGAGTAAGCCTTCTCAGGCACTTTCAAAATGTTACGGACTCAAATTGCGCGGTTCAAAATGTCATTCTTATGGAGAAGAACCGGCAAGAAACGCTACAAGTATCTACTGCTCGTGATTGTACTCCCACTGCAACCATTTTCAGACACCAATTTGTCGCAATTTCCTTATAATGCGTTCCTTCTTTAGTCAGTGTCTTAGACTAAAAGAACATTTTACATACTCTATATTTTCCCAACTCGAATTCCAAAGCCTGAAAAATCACATACAAATACGACATCAATACCAAGTTTAATTCGTTCTACGAAAGGTGATCGATATATCGGTGTATGTATCAGCTGTCCACTCTAATAACTAGTTGCGATACTCGGAATAGTCTGTAAACCTACAATTTCGCTTTATGCCATGAATAATTTGTTTTCAAATTCAAAAGGAACGATATAGTAAGTTCTAGTAATGTTTTTGTCTGAAGGATTGTAGATTGGAATAAAATCCCAAGAGAAACGTTCCAAGACAGGTCAGGTTTAGTTAGGGTCTGAAACTTAAAAAAAACGCGATTCACGAACTAATGCATTTAATCCTTGTATCGCGAGGGGTTTCACAAACATTTAATTCTCATGCACAGAAACATCATGACTCAGAACAAGCATCTGTGGGTCGCACAAACACTTTTCCTACACGGGTATCGAGCCCGCGGCACGTCGTGTACAGTGGTAATTGGCTTGGTGACCTATACATGCATATCATCAGCATATACAGCATGTCATCTTCTTCCACACGTTCCTATCTGACGTCATCTCGCAAGTCACACTCTTTGCAGCCATATCATCTTTCACACAATCCATTTATCGTTTCTTTGGTCGTCCTCGTCCCCTGTATGCACATTCATGTCCAGCACCTTCCTTACCACGTGATCCTCTTTTCTCCGCATGACATGTCCATACCATATTTTATACTGAGTTGTATTATTATACTGTGCTACTGTCGACACTGTTTGACGAATTACGGGAAGTGCCGCAAAGGGGATTCGGAGTGTCGTTCACAGAAATGCGGTGCTAAACGTTTTGCTGGAAGGTGCGAGAAATCTTGAAAGAACGTGCCAGGGCGTTATGGAGTAAAATTAGGGCACAATTTGCGCTGCCAATCCACCACGATATAAGTTAAGAATATAACTTTTACTAAGATTATGATTGGAAATACGACTAATCTTGATATTAAATTCGTTTTTTTACATAAATAAAGCACCGAGAAGTTTTGCAACATTTTTTTGAAGTCGGTGCCTGCATTTAAATTTTGCAGTACAACAGTACATTAGTGGCTGAACCGTAAAACAATTGTCATCTATTCTACATATACTTAGAGAAACAACAAAGTCTGTAAAACATACAACTCTTCATTTATGTCGCGGTTAAAAACAAGAAAACTTAAGTGACATTTTTAACGAATTTAAATAAAAACAAATGAACGCGCCCGTACCAAACGTTGCTATGGCAACGATTCACCACAACAAATTATAATCTTCAAAACAAACTAGCTTTAACACTCATACACGTTTAATATAAGAAAAGTAGTATTTAATAATAAGTATAGTTAATAAAAAATAGTAAAAGTGTTAATATAAGATTTATTGTGTTTAATTTAAGAAACAATTCATTTTTAGCGGTAAGTGTCATTTTTGTGTGTGGCCTGATTATTTTAATTAAGTGTCCTCATTTTTCTTAAGAGCCTAATAGTGAATTAGATTTTTAATTCGTGATTTTTATGTCAAGGACTAAGTATTTAATCTTGTGTTTTGAAATTTACGAAGAAATATTGGTATCTAGACATTTTTTTTTTTAATTTTCACGCAGTATTTCTTTTAATTAATGAAGAATATAAAATAAATGTTAATGTATCTAAATAACGATATGCGTTTCAAAGATAATAAGTAAATTGATTAATTAAGTATGAAGTACATATTTTTAATTACTTATCATTCACTCAACTTAATTATTTTTACTAATTACACGTGTAAATTATTTTTGTCCATCATAAACATAAAAAATCTATAGTTATTAAAACGGAAACCAAATTTATTTAAACCATCGCGCCTGTGCGTAAATATGCATGCATTTACGTAAATATTTAATTTAATTTTTAGAATCATAACCAGAAAAAAAACATGTCCAATACTTTTATTTATTCATCCAATCTTTTCAGATAAAAAAAATACTAATGCTAATAATACTTGGTTAACATTATTGATATAACAATTAAATATACTATAAGCAGAATATTATATCAATAATGTACCCGTTGCTGGGAGTATTGGTCGTCATGATTGTGACGTCACGGGTGCAAGCAAAATGGGTGGAGGGAAGGATCGATACGAAAGATGTAAGTTTATAGTTATATTTGTTGCTAAGCACTGGAAGTATAGGGCCACCTTTTGAAGTAAGACTACTGCAGTTAATTGTATGGTAATAATATTCCACGACTTTCACACAACGCCATCTAATCTCAAACTAAGCAGATCTTGCATTATGAGTACTTGTATAACTGATAAACATACTTATATACTTCTAAATACATACGTACTGTAGATAAATTACACCCAGACAGAGAACAAATGATCGTGCTCATCACACAAACATTTATCTTAAGTGGGAATCGAACCCACGACCTCTGGTATAGCAGTCAGGGCCACTAACCACTCGAGTTCACTAGACCAACAGGCCAGTTGTGAAAGAGAGGCGCCGCTATACAGTGTAGAACGGCGCAGACTTATTTCAAAAGACAGTTTTAACCTTGTAGGTCTAGAAAGTAGGCCCCTAGATATTTAAAAGCCTGTAAAATAGGTAATTCATCTAAATAATATAAATGAATTCAAAAACGCAACCATCGGTATACCAATCCAACAATTTTATCACGGCATATATAGAATCTACGGTCTGTGATAGCCGGTCTGTGATAGAGTTCGATCCCCACGGCGTGCACCGAGTTTTTAAATGTTGTGTGCGTATGAGAAATAAATATCATAATATGTCCCGCGTAACTGGCTGGTGTCATAGTAACAACAGCCGCTGTGGCAGTTCGGACATTATCATTAATTTAGCGAAGATCCATCTGCTTTTTCAACTTTCTCAATAAAAGCATTACTCTAAATCGAAAACAACAAGCTAACGCAAAGTTTGCATTTGTTTTTGTCTGGAATTTACTGATATTTTCTAGACACTAAATACACTATCAGATTTGACGAGAAGGCCTACCACTTATTGCAGGTGTGCAAGAAACTTTATCGCGGGCTAAAGGGCACGAATTTATAGGTTTAATTACTTTTTAAAGATAAACAAGCAGCTTCATCGAGACTTGGCTAGTTTTTTTACAGAATGGTCTAGTGGTTAGTGGCTCTGACTGCTATACCAGAGGTCGTGGCTTCGATTTCCACCCAGGACAAATGTTTGTGCAATGATCACGATCATTTGTTCTGTGTCTGGGTGTAATTTATCTATAATATGTACATAAGTATGTTAGAAGTATATAAGTATGTTTATTAGTTGCCTAGTACTCATAATACAAGCTCAGCTTAGTTTGAGACTAGATGGCGTTGTTTCGTGAAAGTCGTGGAACAAAAATCTTATATTAATGTTTTTGGTGATGGACGGCTCTAATTAATTCCTTGATTTCCAGAACTGGGCCTTCCTCTCCCGTTTCTGCTTCCTCTCCCTAGAGGGTCAGTTCGAGTACCTGATAGAGTACGATAAGGACATGGGGATACCGAACCTGCTGTTATACTATGATGACGACAGCCAGTGGCCGTCCGTGTATCATAGTAGTAAGGTAATAATAAATAAATCTTTATTCGCAGAAACATGGTACAACAAAGATGGTAACAGTAGTATAAGTAGCCGAGCACATTTCGCCCTCAGTAGGCATGCGAAAACTTAAAGTAAAAGTAAATACAACATAAACATTAATTTCTATAGTTAAAATATTCCTCTAGGGTGTAGAAGCACTTTTCAATAAGCCAGTTTTTCAGGTTTCTTTTAAATTTCGCGGTATGTAGCTCTCTTATTTCTTTAGGAATGTTATTAAAGAGTCTGAATGACGCTTTTTTGTTAAATCTATGTACTAACTAGCTGTTTCACGCGACTTCGTTCGCGAAAAACAAAATATACGGATGAAAAATAGATAGCAGCCAATTCTCAGACCTACTGAATAAACATAAAACTTGGTAAAATTCGGTCAAGCCGTTTCGGAGGAGTACGGTAACTGACATTGTGACACGGGAATTTTATGGATAAGATAACTATATAGGTAGTTAAATATTTTTGTTTCATTAAAAGATTATCGATAAATATGATTTTGCCCTCTGATTCAATTACTTTGACTAGTTTTATTAAAGCATTTTTTGTAATTCAACATTTGAAGATGACGTGATATACAAGTGATTCTCGAGATCGTACGACGAAAATTTATAAATTTGTTGTGATCGTTTCGTATTGGATGGCGCAGTTGGTTTGAAGGACATTCAGCAAATAAAATGACACTAACACTTCACATGGTTCTATTAAAACATGTACAGTGTGCCACAATAATTTTGTCATCATCAACTTTCAACACTATTATAGTTTCTATATCATTTATTACATTCCATAATGTACATTTGGTGGCGAATACAAAATTATTGTCACAATTATGAACCCTGATGGGCACAACAAAATAGAAGACGGGAAGGCATTTGTAATATTATTATCTATATATAGGGTAAATTCGTTAGAGATGGCCATACGGGAGAGATGGCCAATCGAATTATTTTTGGCATGCATAGCTAGATGGCGCAACTGTGTAGCTAGTACGCTGCGAGCAACGCTCGGGAACACAATACGACAAAGTTACTGCGCAAAACTATGTTAAAAAGTAAGTAAATAAGCTTTAGTTTTACAAAGTATTGCTAAAATTTTATAGTGTGGCCATATGTTATCGTGAAATACTATTTTTAATTGTAAATTTTTAGTGTTTAATAAGTTTATGGTGTTTTGCAAATGATAACGTCTATTCTAACCCCAAAATGGCGCCCGATATATTTAACTGATCTTTATGAATTGATGTGGCCATCTCACCCGTACAAAAAGGAGAGATGGCCACATAAATTCAGGTAGAGATGGCCATATTCTTTATTGTTATTTTAAGTGTTATTAATGTGCTTTATGTTTTATTACAGATGCCAAATAAGTATCAGAGAAAAGCTATAGCCACTCGTGGTAATTGGAGTGAAGACTCATTAAAAGCTGCTATGAATTCCATAAAAAATGGAGAATTGTCTGTGTATAAAGCGGCAATTGTCTACAACATACCTCGTAAAACACTAGAAAGAAGGTACAAGACTAACAATGACAAAAAAGGACCAATGGGACCTACGTCAATGCTTGGGGACCAAAATGAAAAAAAACTTGCTGATCATATTAAAACGATGCAAGAAAAAGGATTTCCGCTAACAATCAGTGATGTAAGAATGATTACCTTCCAGTTTGCTGAACAATTAAACATAAAACATAAATTCAACAAATCAGAGGAAAAGGCTGGTAACGATTGGTTACAGATAATTTTACGCAGAAACCCAGATATTGTATTGAGAAAGTCCGAAGGAGTTTCAATAGCCCGTTGTATAAAATTATTATAAGACTCGTCATCATCTTCCTGCCCTTATCCCATTTTACTTGGGGTCGGCGCAACATGTTTTTTTTTTTTTTTTTTTCTCTCTCAACATGTTGCTAATAGATTTGGCTATGGTTTTATAGTCGGCCGCCTGCCTGACACTAACCCTCTTTGGGAATGCGATTGTTGGTGGCTTACCCGCCACCATTCGGGTGACCCAAGGTGTTTGGTACAATGCACTGGGTCTTAAGGTCCATTAGTCGCCTTTTACGACACCCAGTGGAGGATATGGGGTGGCGCTATTCTTTATATCCGGACACCACACGGAATTATAAGACTCGTCTTGTTGAAGATTGGCTCCAGTGCCTTATTTGTGACAGATGGGTACATGAAAATTGTACCGCGTTGCCGGTTCTTCTCCATAAGAATGACATTTTGGAACCGCGCAACTAGAGTCAGTAACGTTTTGAAAGTGCCTGAGAAGGCCTACTCGAAATAAAAACCTTTTGATTTTGATTGATTTTGATTTTGATTTTGATGATATGTGCTCCACATGTGGACAACAGAAGAAAAGAGAAGCTAAACAACCTGTATTTCAAGGCAAGGGAAAGGGAAAAGGGAAGTCAAGCACTGGCCATCTATCCCGTACAACTACGGCCAACTCACCCTGATGTGTCGGGAGAGATGGCCAACTCTATATTTTTTTTAAATTGATTTATCATATGTTTCTTAATTATTAAACTTTATTTTTCGTTGATTTTTTATAAGACTAATTACTGTTAATTATGATAAGAATAAAAGACTGATTGTAACAACCCTACTTAATTTTTTATTGCACCTTAAAAAAACTATGGCCATCTCTAACGAATTTACCCTATAAAAATGAAACCCGTTTTCCTTGGTCACGGCATCACGCGTGAATGGCTGGACCGATTTCACTAATTCTTTTTTTGTTGTATTTGTTATTATTAGGAGAAGGTTCTTACGGAAAAAAATATTAAGAAAAGACCTTGGTTTTTTTGTCCCTTTACCACGCGGGCGAAGCCGCGGGCAGAAGCTAGTGTACTATAATTTATATTTTTAACTTATGGATTATTTTTAGACATGCAAAGAACGTGAAGAAGTATTAAATCGAGCTGGACAGAACCAGATAATACGGCTCTCACACTGGTATCCTGACACGGAGTATTCCGGCTGCGTTATCACCAAACATAATAAGGAGATTCCTGCTTCAAAGAGGTAATTACATTCCAAACTTGTTTTTAAGCTATTGCATAGCTTTTATCGCGGGCCTCGAGCGTGGAGATCGAATCCAGAAATTCCGTGACGAAAATAACCTAACACCCTACTTTGACCAGCACAGTGGTGATACTTTTTCGTTTTGCCATCTATCGATGAATAGCAGAACTTTTTATGACTTTTTGAAATATCACGCTTATTCCGTGTGGTGTCCGGATATAAAGAATAGCACCACCCCATATCCTCCACTGGGTGTCGTAAAAGGCGACTAATGGACCTTAAGACCCAGTGCACTGTACCAAGCACCTTGGGTCACCCGAATGGTGGCGGGTAAACAACCAACAATCGCATTCCCAAAGAGGGTTAGTGTCAGGCAGGCGGCCGACTATAAAACCATAGCCAAAACTTTAAGCAACACGTCTAGAGGACGTGTTGCGCCGACCCCAAATAAATAATTGGGATAAGGGCAGGGGTATGATGAAATATCACGCTTGTCTCTTTAGTTCAGCAACTCGTCTCTAGGTGATATTGAACTGTTATTTCTGGGAAAGGTGGAAGCCAAAGAAAAACCAACTACACGGTAAAATTAATATAATCAATCTGACACACCCTCTGACATTTACAACACACTTTTGTTTTTCTTACGACTCCTCAATCTCCACCATTTATGGTGTCTATCAAATGAGGTGCACACTGTTTGTTTATGGTCACAACATGAATGCTATGCAATAGCTTTACCGCGGTAGTCTCCGAGTGCCACACATCTTTTTTTAGTTAGGCACTGAATTCCTCATGGACTTCGACCTCTTCAGAGGAGGCAGTGGGTAGTGTCAGACTCTTACTGACTATACCTGAACCGCCGTGCAACGTCTCCCGCATTTGATCGATGCGTGGCAATGCGTTGTAGTGCGACATGATTTTAGAAAACCTTTTTTCTAGGGTGAAACGCTAATGAGTTCATCCTACGCAGAGGGTACGGCGTGGGTATATGTCGGACTTCCACCGACTAAAAACACCCCGGGCCCCTTTTACTACCTAAGCCAGAGTCACGGGATCGCTCGCGCATGCTCTGCGTGACTCTGGCTGTCGATTCTAGAAGGCATACCTTTGCAGTTGTGGAAGAGAGACGCCGCTCTACGCCGTGTAGTGCGCTGTCTTGCTTCCACAACGGCAACAATCTTACTTTAAGAGCTAGTGGCAGGGCTCAGCAATATGCTGCCAAATGACGTTGACAACTCGTTTTATCTCTCAAATAACCATTATTCTCAATTTTTATTACTTTTAAACGTCCTAATAGTTTTTAAACTACGAAATAACAATAAATTCATAGTTACTCAACCTACGTAACCGGCTATTGATTGAAATATTTAGGCCACTGCACTCTACTTGTAGGATATGAGAGAAGTTGAGGGCTACAGTTGCTATAGTTATTTAAAACCCCATATTGAAGACCTGAAAGACAGATTGATGTATCTTCGGGAGGATTACGATCACCTCCTAATGTAGGACCTTTGTTATTATGGTTTAATAGTGGGGCAGTGGGCTATACGGCTTAGTGGCATAGAGCGACATCTCTCTTCCACGGCTGAAAGACTGCCAAGCAAAAGGTCTCAAGTTCGATCCGTTCGGCGCGCACCGACTTTAAAATTTTGTGTGCGTTGTAGAAATAAATATCATAGCGTCCGTCTTTCGGAGGCTCGTAAAAATGAGGGTTCTATGCCTGATCTCTCTCCTGTTGTGTCGTATTAAAAAGAGAGAGTATAGGAGAGTACGGAGAGTAAAGGCACAGAGAGTGCACCTGTGTTAGCACACGCTTGTGCACCATAATATGTCCCGCGTAGCTGGCTGGTGTCGCCGCCGCCGTGGCCGAAATCGGTCCGGACATTACTATTTTAAGACTTTAATTTACACTTTGTTTTAAAGTACCTACAAAACAATTATTTATTTTCAGCTCAACGACACCAAAACCGACTGACCCGTCGAAAACCAAGAAAAATACAACGAAAGTACAACCACCAGAGCCATCATACTACGACCAGTTCTTAAAAACCACCCAGAATCCCAAACCCACTCCCACGCTCACAGACTCCAACACCACGTGGTACGAATTGGTCCCCACGGACGATTTTAATACCACTGCGGTACCAGAAGATGAATTGTGGGAGAGTATAGGTCCGAGGGACAATGGCAGCCATTTTGGGAACTTGAATGATGAAGTGGAAATTCTGTTTGATAATCGGAGTAAAAGTGGGGTAAGTGGTGGAAAGATTTGAACTCTCGGTAAACCTTGGAACCTTGGTAGATTAGTGATATTGGGTGCATTTGAGTAAATTGAAAAAAAAAAACAGAGGATAGTTTGTTTTAATGAAACCTCTAACTAATTATCACTTCTAAATATACTTTACTTTTTATTCTCAAAGGCTGGATTATCATGCTTATTTCAAAGTCTGTGTAATTTGTGTGTACAATTTTATTTATGCTTATGAAAGCTACTGCAATACAAATATATATTCCTCAGAGCCGTAGTGGTATTTTTTGTGTAATGGGTGGTGGTATTTTTATTCAAGCGGTGGTATTTTGGTCGCGTCAATCACACAAACATTTTCCCTCAGTGGAAATCAAACCTTTCTCTAGTATAACAGTCAAAGCCACTAACCACTAGACTAACAGGCCAGTCTAAAAAAATACACCTTCCCTTTCAGCACAAAATAAAGCGCTCCCTCGATCTCTACGACCGCTATCGTCGTAGACGCCTCAACGCCCAACCCTCAGGAGCTGGCAGTCCTCCTGAGAAGGAACATCTCACAGTGACCTGTCACAACTCCAGGCGATTCCGCTCCGCCAGGGAGCGCTGGTGGTTCATCGCTATTAGCAACTGTGATAACAATAAGGTAGGTACAGGTGCCATAGTTTTCCATAGTGAACGAAACACTTACATTTTACAAATCCAAATTAGTTTCATCTCCATAATTTACAATAGTCTTGCAGCTACTAGCTACCTTGGACCGTTCATTTCTGTTCTTCCATAGAACAGGGGTGGGTGATACCTTGGTAGATGCCCCATCTCATTTCATCATGTTGGACCTGTCCCCTTGTAGGCCTTTAAAAAAGTACCGGGTATCTTCCCTTGAAGTCATCTTGTGTACTATCATTAAGAGGTAGGTACTGGTAAGGCCTACTGGAGCGGGAAGTCCTCCTGAGAAGGAACATCTCACAGTGACCTGTCACAACTCCAGGCGGTTCCGCTCCGCCAGGGAACGCTGGTGGTTCATCGCTATCAGCAACTGTGATAACAATAAGGTAGGTACTTAGGTCGTCTATGTCTGTTCTTCCATAGAACAGGGGTGAATGGCCCTTGGTAGATGCCCCATCACACTTCATCAATCAATCAAAAGTCATTTATTCAAATTAGGTTACAATATAGCACTTTTTGAACGTCAAGATTCATAAATTATAGACAGCACTCCATCGCCCACCCTTCACCGCTTCCTGTGTTTTCGCTACGGGAGAAGAAACGGCGCAACAAAGTCCCAGCAACACGTTGTCTTTCAAATTACAATATTCTAAGATTTAATTGGGATAGGAATCGTGGTAGATAAATGAATATTTGAGGATATACCTACAGGGTGTTATGAAATTAAAACTATTTAGTGACTACAGCAACCAAGGTCAACAGACCAACCAGCCACCGCAAGCAGCACTCATTAGATTAGATTAAAGTTCTCAACAAGGCCTCTGCATGTTGAACCTGCGTCCCCGTGTAAGGGTCAGCGCACACCAAGAGCAGAGCAGAGCAGAGCATTTTCTGAGACTATTGAAAAATTAACCTTATGACAATTCCATACATTGCAAAATTAAATACACGTCCAAACTTGATGCTCGACCATGCTCGAGCTTGCAAGATGCGTGTTCGAGTATGTGTTGTGCAAGCGCGAGCGCGCTCGAGCCGCCCGCCGCCGCGCCGCCGCGCGCCGCTCGCGGTCTCAGTATTGCCACAGCGAGATTTACTCGGCTTGGTGCAGCGTTTTGAATGTTTGTACAATATATCAGTCCAACATACAGCGATCGGATGTTTAAAGCCAATGCTTGGGAGAGAATCTCTCAAGAAATAGGCAACGCCTGGCAACCCAAAGTATTTTCAACGGAGCTTGCTCACGGAGGAGCGAGCATGCCGCCTGCATGGTCGAGCAGTCAAAATATTGCTCGATCATACGCGAGCATTTTGCAGTTCGGTGTGCGCTGACCGTAAGCCTTTAAAAAGGACCGGGTTTTTTCCTTTGAAGTCATCCCGTAAATTAAAAGAGGTAGGTACTAGTAAGACCTAATGGAGAGGGCAGTCCTTCTGATAAGGGGTAGCTCACGATCACCTATCACAACCTAGTTGGGATAAGGGCAGGGGGGGTGACGTTACGCCAAACATATGTGACTGTATATTTATTTACTGTATTTTATTTAACTCCACAAATTGTTACAGGGCCTGGACGTGAGATACAAGTTTCTGATGACAAATGGCATGGATGGAGATTTCTGGCACGAACACTTTTCAGCGGATGAATTTTGTAAGTGTTTGGTACATGCAGACAAACATTTCAGAAAAACATAAGTATACCTAGTTCATTAAATGTTTCAATAAGTTCTTTATTGTACTGTCAAAGGGTTGTCTAAAGGGTTCGATTCCCACCCAGGACAAATATTTGTGTGATGAGCACGATTATTTGTTCTGTGTCTGAGTGTAATCTATCTATAATATGTATGTATTTAGAAATATATACCTAAGTGTTTATCAGATGTCTAGTTCTCATAGCACAAGTTACTCTCGTATACTTAATTTGAGACTAGATATCGTCGTGGAAATCTTAAGGAATATACAGCGTGTATATTTGAACGACGGACTTATTGAAGGAGGGTGGTCAGTATTCGATTCTCGTCACAAATATGTCAAAAAACTATGACCTTAATTTTTCTTATAATTATCCGATAAAGACAGTATTTATGAACACAGAGCGCAAAATGCCTAATATCACGCGCCAAACACGTGCGTCTCCTGTCACTAATGCAGCGAGCGCGCAAGCCCCGCCCCTTTCCTTTGTGATGTCGCCCCCGCGCCCCCCGCGCCCCCGCGCCACCCGTTCTGCTGACCGAGTAACCGCCAGTCTATGCGCACGCGCCGCTGCTTTCGTATTGCGTAATCATTCCCGTTTACCAAATTCGCGTAAAGTGCATTTCCTAGTGTTAGATACCTACCTAGTGTGTAGTGTAATAATGTCGTCGCAGAATTCTAATGAAGAATGTTGGAATATGGTTCGTGCTTACGCGCTATCAAATGATCGTGTGCAAGCTGCAGTCAATTTGTACAGAGAAATGTACCCCATGCATGAGGAACTTGGGGTTAACGACCACGAACCTAGAGTGAATATTTGTCTAATTTAAACAAAAACATTTTATTCACCGACGAAGCCACATTCACAAGAATGGGGATTTTAATGTGCATAACGAGCATTGGTGGAGCAACGAAAATCCCTACGTAACGCGACAGGACGCTTATCAACATCACTTCAGTGTAAATGTGTGGGCAGATATTTTAAATAACAATTTAATAGGCCCTTATTTTATTGATGGACGATTTGACAGTGTATCATATTTAAACATTTTAAATAATGTAGTGAGTGAGATGCTGGAAGATGTGCCATTCAATATCTACCGGGACTTGTACTACCAACATGACGGAACGCCCGCGCACTATCAGGTGCGCGTACGTGAGTACCTAATATTACATACATTTTGGTGACAAGTGGATAGGTCGTGGCGGGCCCGTGCCATGGCCCGCACGCTCGCCAGATCTCACTCCGTCAAATTAATCGTCGTAAATACTCAAATTATTAACCGTTGTAAATAGGTGTGATTACATTTTTTAAATACGCCAAAAATACGATAGTGCGTCACGTCTTATGAAATTTTACATTGCAGAATGTTTATAGTTTGATGTACCTAGATATTTTTGCCTGTCCTTAGCCAGATTTAAAGTATGAAGGGAAAATGCATTCATACCTACGTAGGTATGAATGCATTTTCCGGTCAATGACCAGTCCGGTCATATGCGGTCATATGTTCTGCGCTTATCGCAAGGTTGTTAAAACGTTGCGATGTTTTTAGGACTTTTTTGGAACGATTTTGTTCGTCATTAATCAGGGTTTTTTTATTGTTTATTCGTTTATTGGTGAAGTCTATGCATAAACTATTGGTGGTTTGAATAAGTCCGTCGTTCAAATATACATGCTGTATAAAAAAACTACCGTAAAACTCATTCATTCTGTATCTTCCAGATGTCCTCCCCGTCCTCCTAGCTTACACTTTCGCATACATCATAGTAATGATAGCAGTAGTGATGTGCAGCGTTGAACTAAAGTCTCGACATCTCCTCCACTCGACATACAAGCTGTTCCTGATGTCGATAGTGGCACAACACTCGGGCGTGGTACTGCAAAGCTTAGCGTATATACGATACGCGGCGAATGGATTCGGAAGCGATAATGCTAGGATTGTTGGTAAGTTTTTGATGGATTTTTGAAGTTAGGTAAGGGGGAAAATACTGGGTGTTTTTGATTTCGTTTTTGTGCGTGCGATGTGGATATATTTTATTAGATGCCCCAAGAAATCTGACTGAACTAGGTGAAAAACCTGTGTTACAGAAATCAGTGCCCTCTCCCAGTCTCTGTTCGATACAATAGTGAATAAAAACAAAATAAAACAAAGTAAATCAAATACGTCACGAATTAGGTTTACTTATGTTGTGTTTATGAATGTGTAGTGTGTGTGATGGATTTTTGATAAAGGTATATGATAGTAATAGGGAATATTAATTTGCAAGCAACAACATTCAAATAGATACAAATAATATTAGGTACTATAACTTTTTGACGGGCCTGTTGGTCTAGTGGTTAGTGACCCTGACTGCTATACCGGAGGTCGTGGGTTCGATTCCCACCCAGGACAAATGTTTGTGTGATGAGCACGATCATTTGTTCTGTGTCTGGGTGTAATTTACTTATACTATTTATGTATTTCGAAGTCTATAAGTATGTTTTTCAGTTGTCTAGTACCCATAATACAAGCTCTGCTTAGTATGAGACTAGATGGCGTTGTGTAAATGTTGTGGAGTATTTATTTTATTTATTATTTATTGACCACACAGTCAAACCGTTGCCAATATTTTCTTCCGTTTTGTCATTTCCAGGGCAATTCTTCTGCGGCCTATCCGAGATGACCTTCCTCCTTCTACTTGTCCTAATGGCAAAAGGCTACACGATCACTCGCGGCCGTCTCAAAGTCGGCTTTACAGTCAAGCTGACAGTCTTCATGTGTTGCTATGTTGTCACTTACATAGTGCTGTTCGTGTATCAAGCTAAGGTGAGATAGGTATTTAGTACTTGACAACTTCCGTAAGATTCACTTTGGATGTAAGGGAAGAGGACGACCAAAGAAACGATGGATGGATGATGAAACAATTTTTTTTATTCTTACGCATCATCATCCCCTTTTTTTTGGTACAGCGGGGTAATCCTCATAGACACCCACGACCCCGGGGGGAGCCGCGGGTAGTGTCAGACTCTTATTGACTAAACCTGAACCGCTGTGCTACGTCATCCGCGTTTTGGTGTCATGGCAGCGCATAGCACTACTTCATGCACATCATCACTCCCCTGCCGTTATCCTAATTATTATTTGGGGTCGGCGCAGCATGCCTTCTTCATCCACACGTTTCTATCCCACAAGTAACACTCTTTGCAGCCAAATCATCTTTCACATAAGCCATCCATCGTTTCTTTGATCGTCCACTTCCTATATCTATCCACATTCATGTCCAGCACCTTTCATACTTGTATTTTGACTGGCCTGTTGGTCTAGTGGTGCTAGCCCTGACTGCTATACCAAAGGTCGTTTTCCGCCCAGGACAAATTTTGTGTGGTGAGCGCATTCATTTGTTCAAAAAAACAAATAAATTACATGTGAATTTCTCCTAGGCCTTCGACCCAGGCCAGGTGCTCTACCTGTACGAGAGTCCGGCGGGCTACGGACTGATAGTCTTACGCATCGCCGCGTGGTGCGTCTTCGCATATTCCACTTTCTTCACCGTCAAGAAGTACCCGGACAAGGTGAGCAGTTGATTTTTATCTAGTTTATTTTGGAGTCTAAATAACACTTGGGTATTTGTGCTACGACTCATGCTACGAATCATATATGCTACGAATCATATGCTACGAATCATACGTGCTACGTATCATATGTGGTACGAATCATAGTGCTACGAATCATACGTGCTACGAATCATATGTACAAGAATCCCATGCTACAAATCATGTGCTACGAATCATACGTGCTAAGAATCCCATGCTACGAACCATGTGCTACGAATCATAGTATTATGAATCCTATGCTACGAATCATACGTGCTACGAATCATATGTGTTACGAATCCCATGCTACGAATTATACGAGCTACGAATCCTATGTGCTCCGAATCCCGTGCTACGAATCATACGTTAAACGAATCATACGTGCTACGAATCCCATGCTACGAATAATGAGCTACGAATCATACGTGCTACGAATCCTATGCTACGACTCCCATGCTACGAATCATACGTGCTACGAATCCCAGGCTACGAATCATACGTACTGCGAATCCCATTCTACGAATCGTACGTGCTACGAATCCCATGCTACGAATCATGTGCTATGAACCCCATGCTACGAATCATGTGCTACGAATCATACGGGCTACGTATCCTATGTGGTACGAATCATAGTGCTACGAATCATACGTGCTACGAATCATATGTGCAAGAATCCCATGCTACAAATCATGTGCTACGAATCATACGTGCTAAGAATCCCATGCTACGAATCATGTGCTACGAATCATATGTGTTACGAATCCCATGCTACGAATTATACGAGCTACGAATCCTATGTGCTACGAATCCCAGGCTACGAATCATACGTGCTACGAATCCCATTCTACGAATCGTACGTGCTACGAATCCCATGCTACGAATCATGTGCTACGAATCCCGTGCTACAAATCATGTGCTACGAATCATACGTGTTACGAATCATATGCTACGAATTATACGAGCTACGAATCCTATGTGCTACGAATCCCAGGCTACGAATTATACGTGCTACGAATCTCATTCTACGAATCGTACGTGCTACGAATCCCATGCTACGAATCATGTGCTACGAATCATATGTGCTACGAATCATGTGCTACGAATCATACGTGCTACGAATCCCAGGCTACGAATCATACGTGCTACGAATCCCATTCTACGAATTGTACGTGCTACGAATCATATGTCCTACGAATCCCGTGTTACAAATCATGTGCTACGAATCATACGTGTTACGAATCATATGCTACGAATTATACGAGCTACGAATCCTATGTGCTACGAATCCCATGCTACGAATCATGTGCTACGAATCATATGTGCTACGAATCCCGTGCTACGAATCATACGTGCTACGAATCATATGCTACGTATCATATGTGGTACGAATCATACGTGTTACGAATCCCATGCTACGAATCATGTGCTACGAATCATACGTGCTACGAATCCCAGGCTACGAATCATACGTGCTATGAATCATACGTGCTACGAATCATATGTGCAAGAATCCCATGCTACAAATCATGTGCTACGAATCATATGTGTTACGAATCCCATGCTACGAATCATACGTGCTACGAATCCCAGGCTACGAATCATACGTGCTACGAATCATACGTGCTACGAATCATACGTGCTAAGAATCCCATGCTACGAATCATGTGCTACGAATCATATGTGTTACGAATCATAGTGCTACGAATCATACGTGCTACGAATCCTATGTGCTACGAATCATGTGCTACGAATCATACGTGTTACGAATCATATGCTACGAATTATACGAACTATGAATCCTATGTGCTACGAATCCCATGCTACGAATCATATGTGCTACCAATCCCAGGCTACGAATCATACGTGCTACGAATCATACGTGCTACGAATCATATGCTACGAATCATACGTGTTATGAATCCCATGCTACGAATCATGTGCTACGAATCATACGTGTTACGAATCCCAGGCTACGAATCATACGTGCTACGAATCCCATTCTACGAATCGTACGTGCTACGAATCCCATGCTAAGAATCAAGTGGTACGAAATATATGTGCTACGAATCATATGCTACGAATAATATGTGCTACGAACACCATGCTACGGATCATACGTGCTACGAATCCCGTGCTACAAATCATGTGCTACGAATCATACGTGTTACGAATCATATGCTACGAATTATACGAGCTACGAATCCTATGTGCTACGAATCCCAGGCTACGAATTATACGTGCTACGAATCGCATTCTACGAATCGTACGTGCTACGAATCCCATGCTACGAATCATGTGCTACGAATCATATGTGCTACGAATCATGTGCTACGAATCATACGTGCTACGAATCCCAGGCTACGAATCATACGTGCTACGAATCCCATTCTACGAATTGTACGTGCTACGAATCATATGTCCTACGAATCCCGTGTTACAAATCATGTGCTACGAATCATACGTGTTACGAATCATATGCTACGAATTATACGAGCTACGAATCCTATGTGCTACGAATCCCATGCTACGAATCATGTGCTACGAATCATATGTGCTACGAATCCCGTGCTACGAATCATACGTGCTACGAATCATATGCTACGAATCATACGTGCTACGTATCATATGTGGTACGAATCATACGTGTTACGAATCCCATGCTACGAATCATGTGCTACGAATCATACGTGCTACGAATCCCAGGCTACGAATCATACGTGCTACGAATCATACGTACTACGAATCATATGTGCAAGAATCCCATGCTACAAATCATGTGCTACGAATCATACGTGCTAAGAATCCCATGCTACGAATCATGTGCTACGAATCATATGTGTTACGAATCATAGTGCTACGAATCATACGTGCTACGAATCCTGTGTGCTACGAATCCCATGCTACGAATCATGTGCTACGAATCATACGTGTTACGAATCATATGCTACGAATTATACGAACTACGAATCCCATGCTACGAATCATACGTGCTACGAATCCCAGGCTACGAATCATACGTGCTACGAATCCCATTCTACGAATCGTACGTGCTACGAATCCCATGCTACGAATCATGTGCTACGAATCCCGTGCTACAAATCATGTGCTACGAATCATATGTGCTACGAATCCCGTGCTACGAATTATACGTGCTACGAATCATATGCTACGAATCATACGTGCTACGTATCATATGTGGTACGAATCATACGTGTTACGAATCCCATGCTACGAATCATACGTGCTACGAATCCCAGGCTACGAATCATACGTGCTACGAATCATACGTACTACGAATCATATGTGCAAGAATCCCATGCTACAAATCATGTGCTACGAATCATACGTGCTAAGAATCCCATGCTACGAATCATGTGCTACGAATCATACGTGTTACGAATCATATGCTACGAATTATACGAACTACGAATCCTATGTGCTACGAATCCCATGCTACGAATCATACGTGCTACGAATCCCAGGCTACGAATCATACGTGCTACGAATCTCATTCTACGAATCGTACATGCTACGAATCCCATGCTACGAATCATGTGCTACGAATCATATGTGCTACGAATCCCAGGCTACGAATCATACGTGCTACGAATCATATGCTACGAATCATACGTGCTACGTATCATATGTGGTACGAATCATACGTGTTACGAATCCCATGCTACGAATCATGTGCTACGAATCATACGTGTTACGAATCCCAGGCTACGAATCATACGTGCTACGAATCATATGCTACGAATCATACGTGCTACGTATCATATGTGGTACGAATCATACGTGTTACGAATCATGTGCTACGAATCATACGTGTTACGAATCCCAGGCTACGAATCATACGTGCTACGAATCCCATTCAACGAATCGTACGTGCTACGAATCTCCTGCTACGAATCATGTGCTACGAATCATACGTGTTACGAATCCCAGGCTACGAATCATACGTGCTACGAATCTTATGCTACGAATCATACGTGCTACGAATCCCATGCAACGAATCATACATGCTACGAATCTTATGCTACGAATCATACGTGCTACGAATCATACATGCTACGAATGCCATGCTACGAATCATATGTGCTACGGATTCCATGCTACGAATCATACATGCTACGAATCATAGTGCTACGAATCCTATGCTACGACTCCCATGCTACGAATCATATGTGCTACGAATCATATGTGCTACGAATCATACGTGCTACGAATCCCATGCTACGAATCCCATGCTACGAATCGTACGTGCTACGAATCCCATGCTAAGAATCAAGTGGTACGAAATATATGTGCTACGAATCATATGCTACGAATAATATGTGCTACGAATTCCATGCTACGGATCATACGTGCTACGAATCATATGCTACTGATCCCATGCTACGAATCATACGTGCTACGAATCATACATGCTACGAATCCCATGCTACGAATCATATGTGCTACGGATTCCATGCTACGAATCATACATGCTACGAATCATAGTGCTACGAATCCTATGCTACGACTCCCATGCTACGAATCATATGTGCTACGAATCATATGTGCTACGAATCATACGTGCTACGAATCCCATGCTACGAATCCCATGCTACGAATCGTACGTGCTACGAATCCCATGCTAAGAATCAAGTGGTACGAAATATATGTGCTACGAATCATATGCTACGAATAATATGTGCTACGAATTCCATGCTACGGATCATACGTGCTACGAATCATATGCTACTGATCCCATGCTACGAATCATACGTGCTACGAATCCCGTGCTACGAATCATACGTGCTACGAATCCCATTCTACGAATCGTACGTGCTACGAATCTCGTGCTTCGAATCATACGTTCTACGAATCCCATGCTACGAATCATGTGCTACGAATCATATGTGCTACGAATCATACGTGCCACGAATCATATGCTACGAATCCTATGCTACGGATCCCATGCTACGAATCATACGTGCTACAAATCTTATGCTACGAATCATACGTGCTACGAATCCCATGCAACGAATCATACATGCTACAAATCTTATGCTACGAATCATACGTGCTACGAATCATACATGCTACGAATCCCATGCTACGAATCATATGTGCTACGGATTCCATGCTACGAATCATACATGCTACGAATCATAGTGCTACGAATCCTATGCTACGACTCCCATGCTACGAATCATATGTGCTACGAATCATACGTGCTACGAATCCCATGCTACGAATCCCATGCTACGAATCCCATGCTACGAATCGTACGTGCTACGAATCCCATGCTAAGAATCAAGTGGTACGAAATATATGTGCTACGAATCATATGCTACGAATAATATGTGCTACGAATTCCATGCTACGGATCATACGTGCTACGAATCATATGCTACTGATCCCATGCTACGAATCGTACGTGCTACGAATCTCGTGCTTCGAATCATACGTTCTACGAATCCCATGCTACGAATCATACATGCTACGAATCTTATGCTACGAATCATACGTGCTACGAATCATACGTGCTACGAATTCCATGCTACGAATCATACATGCTACGAATCTTATGCTACGAATAATATGTGCTACGAATTCCATGCTACGGATCATACGTGCTACGAATCATATGCTACTGATCCCATGCTACGAATCATACGTGCTACGAATCATACATGCTACGAATCCCATGCTACGAATCATATGTGCTACGGATTCCATGCTACGAATCATACATGCTACGAATCATAGTGCTACGAATCCTATGCTACGACTCCCATGCTACGAATCATATGTGCTACGAATCATATGTGCTACGAATCATACGTGCTACGAATCCCATGCTACGAATCCCATGCTACGAATCGTACGTGCTACGAATCCCATGCTAAGAATCAAGTGGTACGAAATATATGTGCTACGAATCATATGCTACGAATAATATGTGCTACGAATTCCATGCTACGGATCATACGTGCTACGAATCATATGCTACTGATCCCATGCTACGAATCATACGTGCTACGAATCCCGTGCTACGAATCATACGTGCTACGAATCCCATTCTACGAATCGTACGTGCTACGAATCTCGTGCTTCGAATCATACGTTCTACGAATCCCATGCTACGAATCATGTGCTACGAATCATATGTGCTACGAATCATACGTGCCACGAATCATATGCTACGAATCCTATGCTACGGATCCCATGCTACGAATCATACGTGCTACAAATCTTATGCTACGAATCATACGTGCTACGAATCCCATGCAACGAATCATACATGCTACAAATCTTATGCTACGAATCATACGTGCTACGAATCATACATGCTACGAATCCCATGCTACGAATCATATGTGCTACGGATTCCATGCTACGAATCATACATGCTACGAATCATAGTGCTACGAATCCTATGCTACGACTCCCATGCTACGAATCATATGTGCTACGAATCATACGTGCTACGAATCCCATGCTACGAATCCCATGCTACGAATCCCATGCTACGAATCGTACGTGCTACGAATCCCATGCTAAGAATCAAGTGGTACGAAATATATGTGCTACGAATCATATGCTACGAATAATATGTGCTACGAATTCCATGCTACGGATCATACGTGCTACGAATCATATGCTACTGATCCCATGCTACGAATCGTACGTGCTACGAATCTCGTGCTTCGAATCATACGTTCTACGAATCCCATGCTACGAATCATGTGCTACGAATCATATGTGCTACGAATCATACGTGCCACGAATCATATGCTACGAATCCTATGCTACGGATCCCATGCTACGAATCATACGTGCTACGAATCCCGTGCTACGAATCATATGTGCTACGAATCATACGTGCTACGAATTCCATGCTACGAATCATACATGCTACGAATCTTATGCTACGAATCATACGTGCTACGAATCATACGTGCTACGAATTCCATGCTACGAATCATACATGCTACGAATCTTATGCTACGAATCATACGTGCTACGAATCCCATGCAACGAATCATACATGCTACGAATCTTATGCTACGAATCATACGTGCTACGAATCATACATGCTACGAATCCCATGCTACGAATCATATGTGCTACGGATTCCATGCTACGAATCATACATGCTACGAATCATAGTGCTACGAATCCTATGCTACGACTCCCATGCATGCTACGAATCATGTGCTACGAATCATATGTGCTACGAATCATATGTGCTACGAATCATACGTGCTACGAATCCCATGCTACGAATCCCATGCTACGAATCCCATGCTACGAATCATACGTGCTACGAATCATATGTGCAAGAATCCCATGCTACAAATCATGTGCTACGAATCATACGTGCTAAGAATCCCATGCTACGAATCCCATGCTACGAATCATACGTGCTACGAATCCCATGCTACGAATTATACGAGCTACGAATCCTATGTGCTACGATTCCCATGCTACGAATTATACGAGCTACGAATCCTATGTGCTACGAATCATATGTGCTACGAATCATATGTGCTACGAATCATATGTGCTACGAATCATACGTGCTACGAATCCCATGCTACGAATCCCATGCTACGAATCCCATGCTACGAATCATACGTGCTACGAATCCCATGCTACGAATTATACGAGCTACGAATCCTATGTGCTACGATTCCCATGCTACGAATTATACGAGCTACGAATCCTATGTGCTACGAATCAAATGTGTTACAAATCCCATGCTACGAATTATACGAGCTACGAATCCTATGTGCTACGAATCCCATGCTACGAATCATGTGCTACGAATCATATGTGCTACGAGGCATATGTGCTAAGAATCATATGTGCCACGACTCATATATGCCACGAATCATATGTGCCACGAATCATATGCTACGAATCATATATTATGCGTTACGAGTCTTTCCTTTCAATGCTCCATGCTTGTGGAAGCGTGATACGTTTTGAGTGTAGTGCGTCATCTTACTTGCACTAGGTATAAACTTCGAATATTGTTTGCAGAATACGTTCTACTGTCCTTTCTTCATTTGTGGCACGCTGTGGTTCTACGCGGGACCTTTGTTTATATTGACTGCAAATACTTATATCGGTAAGTAAGAGATTATAAATTAGACCATTTTAATAACTTTCGTGAGGATGATTCATACTTTAACTACGCAACTAGTCGGGCTAAACCGTTACATCGTTTAAGTAGGTACCAGTTTACGTAACAGTATACTAATTAATAGTAGTAGGAATTAGTAGCTAAAGAGCATTGTAAAAGAAGAGAGATCTGACTTGCCTGTTGGTCTAGTGGTTGGTGGCCCTGACTGCTAAGCCGGAGGTCGTGGGTTCAATTCCCATCCGCGACAAGTTTGTGTGATGAGCACGACCATTTGTTCTGTGTCTGGGTGTAATTTATCTATAGGATGTAAGTATTTAGAAATATATAAGTATGTTTGTCAGTCGTCTAGTACCCATAACACAAGTTACTGTCGTATACTTAATTGAGACTAGATGGTGTTTTGGGAGTAAATGATACTGTGAGGTAAATAAAAAAATAATAAAAATACGATAATAGCTGGAAGATGATGATGATGATGGTGTTGTGGGAATGTTGAGGAATATACCTTTTTTCCATACAATTTTAAGCTACATGGTACCTATATTTAATTCCAGATAAGTGGGTGAGAGAGAGCGTCGTTACTGCCGTACTTCTGTTCATAACTTTTTGTGGACATATCATGTTTTTGGTAAGTTCAAATACCTTTTATTGCAACATTACTCTGATGTTTAAGATTTGCCTGGTCTTCAAATTTTATTTATAGAGTAACTGTTATAGTATATTTAAATTCTGAAGCTGTGATAGCTTAGTGGCGAGACCGTAGGACTGCTAAGTCAGAGGTCTTGAGTTCGATCCCCACGGCGCGCACCGACTTTTCGAATGTTGTGTGCGTTTAAGAAATATATATCACAGCTTCCGTGTTTCGGAAGGCACGTAAAAATGTGGGTCCTGCGCCTGATCTCTCTCCGGTCGTGTCGGATTACCGTCCCATCGGGCTATGAGAGTAAAGGAATAGAGAGTGCACCTGTGTTTGCGCACACGCTTGTGCACTATAATATGTCCTGCGTACCTGGCTGGTGTCATAGTAACACTGGCCGCCGTGGCCGAAATCGGTCGGACCGCAAAAATATTTAAATTCAGCTTATAAACAGTTAAAAAAATTTTGATGAATTATTTTGTACTTAATTATTTTTACAGCTGTTGACTCTACCAGTATTTGCTAACAAAAACTTTCCTTACCACGTGAGAACTACACAAATTGGAGTTATGGAGGTAAGATTATTTTTTTCCCCTTGTCTTTAAACTAGCTATGAGTATGCTGGGAATAGAGTTTATGAATATAATTGTTAAAAATTCTAGCGCTTTTGTATAATATTCCACGATTTTCACACAACGCAATCTTGTCTCAAACTATACAGAGCTTGTATTATGAGAATCATAGTGCTACGAATCATACGTGCTACGAATCATATATTATGCGTTACGAGTCTTTCCCTTCAATGCTTCATTTTTGTGAAAGCGTGATACTCGAGTGTAGTGTTCCATCTTACTTGCACTATAAACTTTGAATATTGTTTGCACGTATGTATTTCTTCTCGACCCAAACTCAACGAGCCACAAACAAAATAAGCTTGATAAGGTTTTTTTTCTAAGATAGTTTATTTAATAATACATGATTTTCAGGTGACGGGTAATGCTGCTATAGACAGCTTTGGTCGCAATGCTTACCATCCCAGCGATTCAGCTCCGCAAACTGTTATTATACCACTTACAAGGTACGTTGTAGAATAAACGTCTCTAATGTCTATAATGTCTCCTGACCGATTTCGGTCACGGCGGTTAATGTTACTTTGACACCAGCCAGCTACGCGGGACATATTATAGTGCACAAGCGTGTGCTAACACAGGTGCACTCTCTGTTCCTTTACTCTCATAGCCCGATGGGACGGTAATCCGACACGACCGGAGAGAGATCAGGCGCAGAACACGCATTTTATTTGATATTTATTTTTAAAACGCACACAACATTTTTTTATCTTTTTAAATCTCAAGACTTTGGCATTCCTGCGGTCTTACCACTAGCCTCTATAGGCAGAATTTCTAGTTGTAGAAAAAGCTACATAGATAAATGAATTTGATTTCACAGTTATTTTAATTACAAAAAACATTTTTGCACGCTCTCTCTTAATGAAATACCTCAAAGTAAAATTAACTTGAACTAGCAAAACTCCACCAAAACCTTTATTATCTCATCATTCAAATTCCAGACGAACAGAGGAACTAATAGGCAACATGTACAGCCAATACATGGCGACCGCCCCCCCTCTTTCCTTAGAAGACCAACTACCCAAACTAAACGGTCTGCCTAAACGAATAGACTCTTTATCTCCGAAAAGACATCTCATCTCTCAAGATAGCACAGACACAAACTCATCAGGAGATATAAGACCGACAATCACCAAAGATGAACAAAAAGAAATATTTACCGTTGAAAGTCAAATATCCAAGATGGAGGATAAGTTTGTGTTGCCAGAAAAAAATATGTTGGATAGTTTGGAGGAGATTAATAGGGGGGATCTGCCTAATGTTTTAAGGTCTAGGAGGAATATTTTGGAGCCTATTAAAATGGACCAGAATGTGCCTACTTGGTCTCTTGCGAAAGGGCCTTGTATTGTTGGTATGCAGAAGAAAAAGGGTGTTGAAGAAGGTAAGCTTGTTTTGGTCTTTTATTTCGATGTTGGACTTTTTTTGTATTTGGTAGATTAATAAATTTAAAAATATATCTCGTCGGTCATAGTAAATTAAATTTGTGTTAACTGACAGTTACTAAGAATACGTTTTTATTTGAATAGAGTAAAAATCTCTATTAGAGTGCGCGCACGATAAGTCTGCGCGCGACTGATGGCGTACTTAATGTTGCCAGCCAAACTAATATTTTTTCTCCCTTATTTAAGGTAAATATTCCGGCTCCTACTTTTTCTGGGAGTCACAATCTTTAAAGAAAAAGCTGTTGCTATATTACCCTCATGTGTTATTTGGGTGACGGTACGTTCCGAAACGCCTAAAACAAAAATAAAATAATTATATTACGTGATAACTGGAACCAAAGTGTATAATAAAAATATTGTAATGGTATCCCTAAAACTTACCTGTCAAATAAGCAACTCGGGAAACGGTACCGTAGGCCCGTTATTATCACGTTCTTCTTTACAAGCACGTTTGACATTCAAGATTATATCTCGACCAGCACTTTTAATCACTTTCGGCATAATGAAAACGATTATTTACTGTAAAAACGTATAAAAACTCACTCTCTTGACACCTGACATAAACGACAAGATGGCGGCCAATGATTAGTTCCAATTTTGGCCGCGCGCAGACTTATCTTGCGCGCACTATATCAGGTTGCTTACTATTGTTCCAAAACAAACGAAGATTTTTCTATACGTATATTTTTTTGACTGAAATCTTTTTAGTGGCTTAATTTTTTTTCTGCTAACTTTTATTTTTACTTAATATTTATTAAATTTTATTAACAGCTTTACAGTAGGTAAAATAACAATATGGGTACATTTAACTATGGTAAGGCTAATAACAGGTATTCCTTAGTATAACATTACAAGTAGATATAATTCAGCGTATTTATATCATTAGCAACATCCAATTTTATACATTTCCTTACATTTTTCTGTCTCCAGATCCACCCGAACTCAACAGTCTAATAATAAACGGTAAGAAAGTCCCTCCAGTCAGGAACGGGCTGCAGTCCAGTTCTGGTGAGATTTCCACCATCATGGAGGGGAGGGTCCAGAGCTACCCTAACGCTGTCAGCAAGGCCACCATAGACCTGTTCAGCGCCGGCGGGAATAGTCATAAGGGGTGATAGGGAATTTGGTATTATGAAGGGTAGACACGAGTATGTTAAGCAAAAAAAAATCGGTCACAATCTAAATAATAAAGCAGCCATATTTAATACCCGGCGGAGAAGGCGAGATGACCTGGATTCATTACTACCGAACTGGTCACTTGTGTGCACCTTCGCCCAGCAGTGGGACATCTCAGGCTAGTCATAATAATAATTTTAAATACTTGTAGAATTGTGATAAAATTCATGTCAGCAGATGAAAGTTAGTAGTCTTAGTTTTACATTACACTACACGCTGAATTTACTTGACCTCAACCAGTAAATGTGGTTTTAACCACCTAAAAGCTGTGAAAAAAAAACTTATAATAAAGTGTTTATTTTCTCATCATCACATAATGAAACAAATTATAACGAGCTAGTATTTTCCAGTGACCTAGATTATTAGTGTCTTTGTTTTAAATGTATGGGAATTGAGACTACATATTTTGTTACCTCATAGCTTAAAAATAACTCGTTGTATTTAATTTACAGATTATTTTTTATTTGTGCAGGAGTGTGGTTTTAAGTCCTACTTTTAGAAGTCGTAGTAGGTTTAACAGACTGTCCCTATTTGTCAGATAAAACTTAGAAGTAGTTTAAAGTAATGAGTAAATAATGAATCGTGGAATACATACCAAAAACACTAGACATAGAAATAATAAGATAAGTTACTAATATTTTTAAAGCCTAAAATTGTTTAGAATATAAAAGACATACTGGTTAGTGACTGCACGGATAGCCGAGTGGTATAGGTCACCACGCCAATTATCACTGTACGCGACTTGTAGCGGGCTCGATCCCCGCGTAGGACAAGAATTTGTGCTATCCACAAATGCTTGTTCTGAGTCTGGGTGTTTATGTGCGTGTGAATTGAATGTAATATTTTTAGAAATTTTGTTCGAAATCATATTTTTTTCTATTCAGTATTTTAAAAGTCGTCGTAAATAAACAGTATTAGAACACCATTTCCTTAGTAATAAGTTTAATATAAGAAAGTTTGCGTTTTGGAATGTGTGGTTTTCTAGTCATAGTTTTTTTAATAAATAAAATTTGTAAATCATACGTTGTTGTATTATTTACATAAACGAGATATTAGTAACAGTTACAACAAGGAACAATAAGTATGGATGTCATGAAATATTTCCTATCCGTATGAATAATTATTTTCAAGATGGGTTGTCTATTCCGACAAAATATGGCCTCCTCACAGTAATTGTGGATGCAATAAAGTAATCTAGTTTTTTTTTTCGGAATAAACCTTAGTTTGCTTGGAGAAAATGATTAATTTCCATGCTTAGTCTTTATTTGACTGCACGGATAGCTAGGTGGTATAGGTCACCAAGCCAATTATCACGGGTTCGATCCCCGCGTAGGACAAGTATTTGTGCGATCCGCAAATGCTTGTTTTGAGTCTGGGTGTTTTAAACATGTGAATTAAATGTTTATTAAAACCCCTGCGACACAGGGATTAGATTCTTAGTGCGGGAGCCATTTTTTGTAATAATAAAATAAAAAGAATATGTCCGTAGCATCGTAATATGGCGTCCGTTGAGGAGAGTAAAATAGAAGATAAAAAAAAGAATTAGGGCTGCGGGATGTTCGTGAGAGTTACCGCTCGCCCGGCACTCAAAGGGCTCCAGGAGGAACATAGTGGGTTTTAGGTGAGTAAATAACCAAATTACTGTAAAAAAAACGTTTATTGTTTTACATAAACATCAGTGTAGTTTGGTCAATTCTACACAAACATAATTATATTTAAGCTATTTGGAAGTTAATGGGTAAGCAGGACTATAAGACAATACAGAAAAAAAAATGCTGCGACTACACGGATCTTTTAGCACGTGGCCAAAATCGGGAACTAACGCCGTCATATATGAAAAACCATCACTTCTGACAGACAGTTGAGTTGATTCTTGTTGCGAATATTGCACACCAACGTCCTCATGTTAATATCATCCGCGTCAAAAGATTCATCCACGTGCCAAAAGATCCTTGTAGGCACTTTATTTCAGCATGATATTTAGATAAGTTCTCAAAAAATTACACTTTTGTACATTTTAACGGTTTTATCCATTATGTATCTTTTATACTATATGCAAACTTATAGCGATAAGTAAGCATTTACATGATCCTAAAATTCTCTTTTTAAGTTTGGGTGTATTTGTGCATTAGAATATCACTGAAAATACCCCGCAATATAAATACTATAACAACAAAAAACGAGATTAGCAAGAGAGACATTCAATCAAACAAAGTAATTTCCACATCTCAATTTAAATTTTCCGCCTACAAAAAAGAACTATATTTTTTACTAAATTTATTATTATTTTCTCTAAAAATCTCCCCTAGCCCTGCTCACCTCTCGCATACAGATATAATAATATAAAATCTACCGTATATATGTAATATTAGTTAATCTACTCCCATTTCTTGAATTCAACGCCATCTGGCGGTTTCATCTCAACTTTGTCTTGTCCAACCTGATTCCAATTTGTGCTTAGTACTGTGCCTCCTGACTCCACCTGTAAAACGTAATATTTATTAATTAAAATAATAATAATGTCCGGACCGGTTTCAGTCACGGCGGCTAGTGTTACAATGACACTAGCCAGCGGAGAGCATATTATAGTGCACAAGCGTGTGCTAACACAGGTGCACTCTCTGTTCCTTTACTCTCATAGCCCGATGGGATGGACATCCGACACGACCGGAGAGAGATCAAGCGCAGGACTCACATTTTTACCTTCCGAAACACGGAAGCTGTGATGTTTACTTCTAAACCGCACACAACATTCGAAAAGTCGGTGCGCCCCGTGGGGATAGAACTCGAGACTTCTGACTTGGCAGTCTTATGGTCTTACCACTAGGCTATCACAGCTTCATATTTTTTTAATTTATTGATTAAAAAAGGGATGAACAGTTGCGTTGTAAGACAGTTACTTGAATTACAAACTGTCACAAATATTTTTAAAAGATACATTTTTATTTTTATGTTTCGCCTGCGTAGATATTGTAATAGGGATGACGACCGTCATCCGATAAATATGACTGTCATTATCAGAGAAATATTTCAAAAGTACTAAAAATTGTGTTTATTTGAACATTAAATAATGCCAAAAATAAGCTGAACTGATATTAAAATGCGACTGAGCTTCGCCATTTATTATATTAATATCTAGAGAGCTATTATCTATCCGGAGCTATTTCTATCAATTTACACTTTAAGAAGACAAGTCATACTCACAAAACTCTTATTCATAGCTCTTCTGACTTCGTCGGATCCCTCGCCATATATCTTCTGGAAGAGAGCGTTTAGTGCTGCATCGCCTTCTGGTTTCTCTTCTTCTTCCTGTTAACAGAAGATAGTGATAAAATAAAATAAATAAATAAACCAGCCTATATACGTCCCACTGCTGGGTACAGGCCTCTTCCCATAATAGCGGTCCGGACCGATTTCGGCCACGGCGGCCAGTGTTACTATGACACCAGCCAGCTACGCGGGACATATTATAGTGCACAAGCGTGTGCGCAAACACAAGTGCACTCTCTATTCCTTTTACTCTCATAGCCCGATGGGACGGTAATCCGACACGACCGGAGAGAGATCAGGCGCAGGACCCACATTTTTACGTGCCTTCCGAAACACGGAAGCTGTGATATTTATTTCTTAAACGCACACAACATTCGAAAAGTCGGTGCGTGCCGTGGGGATCGAACTCAAGACCTCTGACTTAGCAGTCCTACGGTCTTGCCACTAAGCTATCACAGCCTCTTCCCATATAGGGAAGGTGATGGCATGAGGCATAGGGGAAGTGATGGAATGTGAAATTTCTATAATATGGACAGGGAAATGTGTATTTTTTACTTGAAAAAAATGGTGAAGTCATACAGAAAAACAAATGACTGAAACTTTGATACTACTAAAAGTCAGTATGACTTAAATATTGAAACAAATCAGAATAATAATCATGTAATTTTAATTTCCACATCTTATGAAGAAATTGATTTGATTTTTTACAAGCGGTCGCTTTCTTAAATAAGAAATATAATTGATAACGGTGAGTCTGAAAGTCGATCGATGCATTGCTTGGGCGATTGAAAACTTAAGTGTAAACAAAAAAAATCAAAATCAAAATGTTTTTATTCCGAGTAGGCCTTCTCAGGCATTTTCAAAACGTCACTGACTCTAGTTGAGCGGTTTCAAAATGTCATTCTTATGGAGAAGAACCGGCAAGAAACTCCATCAAATGTAACACAATCAATTGTATAGCTCTAAGATTGTATACATACCATTTTCTTTATATCCTTTTCAATTTTATCCCAGTCTTTTTTAAATAGTTTCGGCGGCTGTTGTGGCCCAGACGCGTCAATTACAGCTGTGGATAGACAGACATAATATAAATCTAAGTCTTGTAAATATTGGTTCTTTCCATATAATACGTATCTTTCCTAAAATATTAAGATTATTTTCCTTTATTTCAATCTTCCAATGAATTCAACATCTTTAACAGGTATTCCATACAAAATTTGTCAGTCAAAAAGTCTTGTTAAATTTGGTTATATCCATATAATATGTATCTGTTCTTATATATATATATATCTATCCTAAACTAAATTTTAACCTTCAATTATACCAAAACCAGCCAGATACAAATACTATAGCCAAAAAGATTTTATTACAAGTTCATACATACTATAATGCGGAAAAACTTTTTCCCCGACCTAATACATTTACAGCCACTACTTATTCGCCCAAAATTCAACAGAAACCAACTAACCTTGCGGTATCGCCTTAACATTATCCTCTTTCCTATCTCCGTCTAACTGCGTCCACCTCAAGCCTTCTTTCTTACGCAGTTTTACCTCTATCTTAGAAGGAGTGACAACATGCGCGCACATGCACGGGACCACTTCATGCGCTAGATCCAACTCTAGACTGTATTCTGAGTCTGAGTCTGAGATTGGGCTGGATAGGGATAGCTGAAATTGTAAGAAAAATGTGAGGTTTTTTGATAGACACACTGGCTCACCTTTTTTTTTTCAAGTTCGATTGATCGAATTAAGGGATCGAACCTGCATCTCGTGCACAAATCAAATCAAATTTTGTTTGTCAATAATCATCATGATCTATTGCAACTTAGTTAGACTTCTCTAGCCATTTAGGTCATTAGAATAAAAAATAAATTGGAGAAGGGTAATTATTTAGACTGAGACAATTCAACCATATTAGCTAAATGCACTAACCACTGAATAATTTACCAAGATCTCCATTAAGTTAGTTAGATATACTCTGGCATATGTAATATCTAATAATAAAACAAAATAAAAAATCGTGTATTATCTGTTAAATTGAATTTTCCTTAACATTCCCACAACGCCATTTACAGAGACTATATGGCGTTGTGGGAATTAAGTATACGAGTGCTAGACAACTGATAAACATCCTTAAATATTTCTAAATACAAACATATTATAGATATATTACACCCAGACACAGAAGAAATGCTCTTGCTCATGACACAAACATTAGTCCTGGGTGGGAATTGACTCCACAACCTCCGGTATAGCAGTCAGTGTCACTAACCACTAGACCAAAAGGCCAGTTGATCTAGAAATGATACTCACACTTCTCTCCCCATACTGGACTTTTACTTTGTCTTTTGGTGCATTCTTAATAAGTACCGTGATGACCACCTGCGACTCCGTCTGGTACCAATCATGTTTTATTTTTGGCCTTGTCTGGAAAAATGAAAAGAATAAATGGTGAATCTACCTTATAGAACTCTGATTAACTTTAAATACTACTTTAGATAAACCTCTCAATGATTCATACGAAATACAGGAATGTCTGAATAAACTGTCTTAAATTGCTATTAGTTTCAAGCTGTTTTGTTTTTTATTTTTTTATTTTTTATTTTTATTTTATTTGGGAAACAAACAGATATGCTATAGCTAATAAAATACATACAAAATAAACAAAACACGATCCAGAACAGTTTCCACACTAAATTAAAACATTTGCGCCAAATGCTAGAAACTAGATAAAATTTAAAAAGAATTACAAACAAAAATAAACAATTAAGATAAAAAAAAAAGCAGAAGTTACCTTACATCTACGTATAGAGGAACAATATTAATTACTAGAAGGATGAACCAGACAGTCGTGAACAGATTTTTTAAATTTGGGCAAAGAGATATAAAATATGTCTATATTACAGCTATTATTAATTAGGTTATTGTACAAGCGGCAGGATCTTATTATAAACAAGTTGTTACCATAATTAGTTCGGGTGGTGGGCGTATAAAACAAAGATTTGTCACGAGAATTGAAACGCGGGCATCTTAGACTTATTTTGCTTAGGAGGTAAGAAGAGTCAACTTGATTTCTAACAATTTTATATAAAAATAATAAATCTCGTTCATTACGCCGGGCCTGTAGAGTGGGCAAATAAGGTAGACTTATGGGATTTTTATTATTTCTCCATGTCAAGTGCTTAATTAATTTATTTTGGATACCTTGTATCTGATCAATATAAATATTGTATTGCGGATTCCACACTACTGATGCATACTCGAGAATGGGTCTTACAATGGTCTTATACAGGAGTAATAATGTAGATAGGCGCTTAAAATCTTTGGAAACCCTCAACACAAACCCTAGTAGGCGATAAGCTTTATTAGTAACAGCAGTGATTTGGCTATCAAAGATTAATTTACTATCCAACTGCACACCCAGGTCTCGCACCTCAGACACCCTCTTAATATTTTCATTATTCATACTATAGTCGTATTCTATATATTTATTTTTTCTCGTATATGTGATGACATTGCATTTCTTAGTATTTATATAAAGCATATTATTATTACAGTAGTTACATAAATTATAAATGTCATTTTGGAGTTTGATGCAATCATCTTTACTCTTTATCACCTTATAAATTTTCTTGTCGTCAGCATATAACAAAAAGTTCGACTTATTGAAAATTGTTTGAATGTCATTGATATATATATTAAATAATAAGGGTCCGAGATGTGATCCCTGAGGCACACCAGATGTGATAGGTATAAATGTAGAAGAGAAACCTTTGATAGTAACAGCCTGTGTACGGTTTTCGACGTAAGACTCTAGCCAGCGCAGTAGGTCACCATGTATCCCGATTACCTCAAGCTTGTGTATGAGTAATCGATGAGAAATTTTATCAAATGCCTTTGAGTAATCGGTATACACGACATCGACCTGAAAAACCATTATCCATAGCCATGACTACAGTATCAATAAATTCACACAAGTTAGTTTCGGTCGATTTCCTACTTACAAAACCATGTTGCTCAGGTATCAATATTGGTTTGACAAGCGGGGTAATAAAGTCACAAACAATACATTCGAACAGCTTAGGGATAACGCTTAGTTTCGATATAGGACGATAGTTTTTAATGTCATGTTTATCGCCACCCTTGAATATTGGCACAACAAAAGACCGCTTCCACGACAGTGGCATGACACCCAATTGCAATGATGCATTGAAAAGTTTATGCAAAGGGATAGACAAGGTCTTACAACACTTTTGAAGAAATAGTGCTGGGATGCCATCGGGGCCAGAACCCTTTTTAGTGTCTAATTTTTTTAGATATTTAAAAACTGTGTCTAAGGAAATATTAATTTTATTAAGGTTCAACGATGTGCGATTAGCAGTGCCACATGATGTGATCAGCGGATTTCCTAAATCATTCTCAAAAGCGGAGCCAAAGTAGGTGTTGAAAAGACCAGCAATAGTCTCGCCATCAGAGGAAAACACATCGTCTAGGTGCAAACTATCGGGCAGACTATTTGAGTTTTTTTTAGAATGGACATAGGCCCAGAAATGTTTACTGTTCTTAGCTATATTGTTTTCGATTTTACTTATATAATGATTGTAACACTCCTTAGCAACTCTCTTTTGCCTATCTCTCAAGAGCACAAAAGTTAGATAGTCTCCATAACTACCATAACGTTTCCATTTCTTATGGAATTTTAATTTTTCTTTTATAATTTTCACTAACGCGGAAGAGTACCATAGCGGATACCTATTATTATTCATGGTTGTTTTAGTAGGGACGTGATCGCTTATTATTTTCTCGAGAACATTGTAAAATTTTGACAAAGATTCATCAATATCATTTTCTCCTATAATACTATCCCAATCAATACTACTAAGATGATCATTAATTATGTCATAGTCTGCACTTCCAAACAAACGTGTCACCGCACGCTGGGTACGCAAATTTTTAAAATTAATATTAGGTATACTAATATTCAGAGCTGGGTGATGAGGATCTTCGCTAACTAATGGAGATATACATTTTGCAACATTGCAGTTACAATTACTAACAACCAAATCAATTTTTGGTATATTTCATATTGGAAGATTTTTTTTAAAGGGATTTTTCAGAGTATTCAACACACTCTGAAAAATCCCTTTAAAAAAATCTAAATGCTACATAGATAGAATATTGAAGATGACGATGACGAAGAAGATGACGTCAGATAGGAGCGTGTGGAAGAAGAAGATATGCTGCGCCGACCCCAAATAATAATAATTGGGATAAGGGCAGGGGAATGATGAATGATAACATAGATAGAATATTCCTTATTGCACACCACATGAATAACATATTAGAAGTTTGCTGGAGGCAGTTGGAAGAAAAAAGGAAAGCTAACAGTATTGTTGGTAGCATTGGTCTGTAAAGGTGGCAGGAGGAGGGATAAAAAGGTGGCACAGCGTAGAAACTAGGAGGGATAAGTAACATGTCTTTACTTTAATTTAAGAACTGAACAATGTGAAAGGTAAGAAATTATAAAAATGTTAATGCTGTTTCCTTTGAATTTTCTTGCTATTAAATATTATTACTGTTTGACAATTTGTGAAGAACCGTTAAGCATATGATAATATTCAAAACAATTTTCAAAGAGAATTTGGTACAATACAATGAGCGGTGAGCACATTTGAAAGAGAAAGTATAATTAGTTCCATTAAAAATATTTTTTATTTCTTTCATTATATCATAAGTATCAAAAAAAGTCATAGAATATTCATATCTTGCAGAAGAAGCATGTATGGTTGATATTCCTTCACTCATAGTAAAACATATTCTATTGTCAATTTTGAAATCCTACTTATTTAAATGTCAAAGTTTG